>CM065724.1:32581244-32706244 GCA_033310375.1 Conus canariensis
TGAATCGTTGAAACGCATTGCAAGAAAAGGGAAAGTAGAATCATCGAAAACGGAAAAGTTACCTGTACAAAACGGATCGGAGTATGTGTCTTGTATTTTATGAATGGGCCGAGAATCCCGCCTGAAACCATCTTTCAAAGCGAGCAGTCATAGCTCTACACATCCCTAGACGATCAAGGAATATCTAGAGATTCGTGTCTTAGAGATGCATATAACAGCAATCTCGATATCGGTCTAAGTATGGTTTCCGTTTTGTTTGTGTGTGTGTGTGTGTTTTTCAAATCACATGATCGGCTCACTACTTCCATCTTTAATCTAGAATACATCATTTTGTGAGAATCTGCCGGACCTCATAGTACAGATTGTCACCTGCGATAAAAAATGTGACCTCGGGTGAAATTCTGCACTCAAATTGCTGTACAAAATGTCACTCGATGGCCTCAGTAGATGCGTATCGGAGATTGTTGCTCAAATTTCCTGACCAGCCCTGCAAATGCCCATTTCGCGGACCTGGTTAACGCCAGGATATAGTATGAAATTAAGTATAGAGCACAGCCCTGTCATGCAGTCTTGGACCACAGTAGAAACCGGTAGCATCGTGCTCATCGTCATCGGTCAGCATAAAAAAGTCTCAGATTCTGTGGTCGTTCATGCTCTGCTTTCATTGTGACCTGTTTCGATTTCCTCACCACGTCTATGGCCTTAATGAGGGTCTTTAAAGAAGTCACCAGTATCAGCGAGTTCTTGGTGACGGAGCAATTATTGTCAGTAGGGGCTTAGTAGGAAGTTTCCTGCGTATGGTGGATCCAAACAGGTTTCACCGAACACCGCTGAAGTGACTCGGCAGCAGTGCAGCGTCTCCTCTAGCTGGTTGACTGATGATGACATGGACTGCTCCCTGTGGATTGCCGGTGTTGGTACTGTGACAGGACAAACCAGGCTGGGGCTGTGGACTGGGAGGTGAATGAGTGGCGAGGATACAATGGCACTGAGGTGTAGGGGAAGATGCGAAAGAAAGCATGTCGCTCGGATGACACTTTGTACCGGCAGGTCACATATACATGTCTTCTGCACATCAAACTTGTGAGCGTACGATTTTTGTCAGGTCTGACTTGTCACCGGTGTTAAGTGATCTAGGGGAAGAATGTACAAAAGAGAACTGTGCCTAATTGATGATAAATGGCGTGCTTGGATTCAGCTTCACACACGCGCGTGCGCACACACAGATCAAATCAAATCAAATATAAAAGTTTACGGAAAAGTATTACAAATGTTAGCATAGGCCCATACAGGCGTGTCTCTGGGGACTTATTTTTTCCCCTCTAGTTAATGTGTCATTTAGATTGTGATGCGGAGATTAAAGCAAGAAATGGCATCATGATGTACTTTTTGTGACATAAGCATAATGTAGAAACGGTACTAGACCTACCCAGACACGCTCTCACCTCCTCCTCCTCCTCTGTGGGGAGTTACTTCAGCACCATCCTGAAAAGCGGTTCAACAGGTTCCTACAGTTCGGTCGGTTCTGTGTGCCAAAGACATGGATCTGCGATTTTTTAAAACCCACAGTTCTCTGTACTTACTGCCTGTATCAACCCAAGCTTATCACATAGGCACACAGCATATACAGTAATAGTACAGAAGGCCGCCCACGCCTCTCGCACCATAACTTAAGTAAAATCACTGTGGTCGTCATCCCCAGATAGGCTGTGAGATATTGAAGGGAAGCCGCCGATATTAAGTCGTCAGTATTGCTGTGAACTTCACCCTCTTCAGACGGATCGGGATATATCGGACCAGGTAATGTACACGTAGCAATGTTGCTATCGCTATTTCTAAACAGATGGGAATAATGGGATGTAGGCAGGTAATATGTAGGCCTACAGCATAGTTTTGATGTCGGGGTAAACGCAGTTATTTGGCTTTTAAGGACAGTCTACTGACTTTTCCTGTAAATGACTGGTTAGCTTGCAGACTGTGTGGCATGTTTCGCAAAGTATGCGAAACGTTCTTCCACATGAATAGGCTACATACATGTGTGTGTGTGTGCGCGCGCGTGTACGTACGTGTGTATGTGTGTGTCTGTAGATGATTGGCTAGTTTTCAGACTGTGGCTGGGTCTGCAGTTTGTTGATGGCTGACCCCGAAACTTTGTATTGTTGCATAGCTTTCAAAGTATACATTATTTTCTTAAGTGTGACAACATGCATGTGTGTGTGTGTGTGTGTGTGTGTGTGTTTCCTTCATCGAAAATGAAATGCTATCAATCGGACAGGCGAGAGCGAAATTAAAAATGGAATGACATTTCAAAACAAAATATGAACCTAAAAACGTCCATGTCTACGGTGTTTCAGAGTCGGCATCAAATCTTATCAGCTATGATCCTAAGACGTATTTAGTATGTATGCTTTTCAAAAACATAATTATGTCAGTTGGATATGTCATTATTGCTTGTTTTTGGAATACATAATGCTCAAATTCACGGCAAAAGTAATACAAGAAACGAATAAATAATCATACTGGAATTTTTAAGAGGCAAAAAACCCCGCAGGGGAGACAATTCTTATATTGTGATAACTATACAAGTAGTCGACTCCCTGTATTGGTCTTGTGTTAAAATCTTGAGGTGCCAGGTGTTGTATATCTGCATAAATTGTTTTGGTACCTTTTGAAAATTTGTAGCTTGGAAGTCACCCCTTTTCTCATACTCTCTGACTGCCGCTCGTCTTTTTTTTTTTTTCTCTTGTTTTTCCTTTTCTTTGCTCTTTATTTTTATTTTTCGCTGCAGTTCTCTCTCTCCCTCTCTCGCTGTGCGCACGCACCTTTATTCCCCATTCTGCATGTATTTGTTCTGAAAAGTTTTCACCTTTCATTTCCCAGTTACAATTTATACCATTCCCGATTTTCTGTTATCAGGGGACTAGCTAGGATGACTGTAGAAAATGTCCCGATGGAACATTAGTTCTCTTGTCTGTAGTCTGTTTGACAGAATGGCTGTTACAGATTTGTTCATGGCACTGCAATGTTTTACATAAACATTTATAAACTGAAGGGGAAAAAATCCAGTGGTTTCAAAAGTCCTTGCATGGTCAGCCGTCCTGTCATTTAAGAGTTTTTCTGAGGTTTTTAGAGAGCCTTTATGATAATCCATGGTTGAAGAATGAAGGCAAGATGGTTTGAACTTGAAACGGAAGAACAGAATGTGATGTCTGTGTAGTGTTTGCCAGTGTACCACGTACCAACTCGCATTCGAAATGTAAAACCACACTCTGGGTGTAAAAGTCCAAAAACTTACATTTGACTAAACTGACCAGATGGATACATCACTGGCAGCTCATCATGCAGGCTCTGGCACCGACACTACACTACGTCACACGCATGCGCATTCGTCAACACTACATTCCCTTTCTTCCTTCAGAATAAAACTCGCATTGAAACTAGCAACTAACCACTATCATTGGATATTATCCAAAATTCAACTTCAAATCTTTTAACCATTTAACTTGAACCACAAAATGAACTCAACTTCAGACTGTTAAAGTGACATTTTTTTTTCTAGTTAAAGAACACATGTATGAAACAAATCGGTTTCCATCTGAATTACCTCGATGCAAATCTTTCAAACAACTCTATGTTTGAAAATACAAGTATGAAGCAACAACCAAGTTGTCCTTGACAATCTTATCATTTCTAAATTTTTTTCTCTCTACCTCAACTCACTGTTGTCAAACATTATATCATAACACAAATAACAAATGAAGCATGCATCATTCTCATAACATTGATTGATAAAACAAATTTTCTTCTACACATTGCTGTCACGGTCGCTAAGCCGGACGGCCCTACCACCCTTACGCCTATCACACACTAGGTCAGACAACACAGCACACAGTTTTACAATCACGCACGCTTCTTTATTTCACACACACTCCATGGCGCCACCACTCACGCACATCTACAACTGCACACAAGTATCCTAATTCCCGCTGAATCACCCTACTCTACGACAATGACCTAGAAAACCCTAACCTAACCTAACACACCAGTTGCGGTATATCACTGTGACCTGGGACACAGCAATAGCCCGCACACGTGGTGACTAACTACTAGGGACGAGGATTTACCCAAGGGACTCTAAACTCTTAACTACTGCTACCACCCACACCTCTCCCCAGGACTCGCCCTTCTCTTTTCACCCGGGACCACTACTGCACTGATCGCTGCGTCCCTAAGGGAGGCATCGACCAGTACCCTACACTGTGTTGGCCACTACGTCCTGAAAGGAGGCAGTAGCTAACACCCCTAACCCTACTGCCTAACGCTACACCCCTTCTACCACAAACATGGGACCACCCATCCCGGCCCAGAAAGCTCCAGTCCTCGGCGCTGTACGTGGCCCCTCACAGGCTGACACCTCCCCGGAAGACCCTGCACCCCGGCGCTGACCGTGGCTCCTCCGCGGGCCGACACCCTCCCCGAAGACTCTGCACCCCGGCGCTGATCGTGGCTTCCCGCAGTCCGACTCCTCCCCGCGATGGGCACGACACCCAACGCACACACACCAGACGCCCTCTCGACGGGTCCGGAGCTCGTAGGACGCCTCCGCCTCTGAAGGCCCCACCGGACACCAAGGGTGGAAAAAGGCCTGGTGCAGCGCCCTCTCACAGGACGCCTAAACAGGGACGAGGAACCAGTGCCGGAGAACTCCCGGAAGAGTACCGGTAGCCGGAGGAGAGCTGCCCCACAGAAGGCAGACGGCCTGGGTGGTCTCCCTCTCCCGGGAAAACAATAGGTACTGGAAAGCGCCGCTCACCTGCCGGCACGCGGCAGTAGACTGCGGTGATCTGGCCCCAGCCTCAGGACGGAACAGGATACCTGCTGACACAACTGTAGGCCACTACTGTAGTGTTGCTACTACCCGAGTCATCAAGGCACATAGGCTACTTGGTAAAGCTTTAACTCTCCATCTCCCTTGCCTACTTCCACTCGGGCATGAGAGTGACCCCTTAAATTTCGAATACATCCCCCAACCCATTACTCACTTTGGGGTTATCAGACCCATTTCCTGCCAACCCTTACAACAGCGGTAAAACAATATTCTCCCTGAGCCCATCCACGCTATTACATATGAAATTATGAATCACACCCAATTCTCGGAGAAATAAGCCAATCTAAGCGATCCAACACGGACTCCATGGGCCCCCTTAGGACATACTAAATAATCTAGGAAATGGCCAATTTCACAAGGAAATGTCTCCACACAATAACCAGTAGTAATACACATCTCTCAGAGAAAAAACTTATCAATTTCATCGGTTTACAGTTCCAGCATGTTCACACAAGAGAATCGGCTCGCAGCCACAATCCTTCACATCCTTACCCCTCTTTGCACTGGTCAATTATAATCATATATCCAAAACATCATGATTTGTTTGCCACAATTTCCATCCAGCACCTCACTCTCGGGTCATCTCTTGTCAGATAACCCAGTGGTTAATCCTTGTCATGCCAACACAACCACACTTCATACAATATTACATGCTGCACATCATCCGTTTTTATCCTATCGACTGCTAAGCTTCTCGCCTTAAACTTTACCTTCCCCTTCTTCCCGACTACTAAAATTCATAATGGGACTGTCTCCCCACAACCTAAGACATCTTTCTCCAACCCTATTCTGTCACAAACACATACATCCCTGCATGTGTGACGACTCATTTGCTTTAAAAAAAACTTCTAACCATATGGACTCACTGTCCTGTACCAAATGCGTACGCCACAGATACAGTCTGCACGTGCACGACACCCGCGTCGAGAACCATGACTCGTAACGAAAGTGACAAGACACCAATATAAGTTGAATAGTCACGACCGTACCCCAGTATAAACCACTCGACCACAAATTGGCCTTGGCCTTACTACACAGTTAACCGATTCCAATGCTGTGCAGGTCAACTCCGAAATCGTTAATCAATTTCAACGAACTCCTACTATTTACAATTGAGATTGAGCACAATCATCAAACCCTTTATGATTCACGCAGACACATCCGCACCTGACTCATATTATGATCCTCAACCAAATGCAACCTCGTACTACCCTCTTATTGAACCCACTGACATTAACATGAACTAACCACAAACAATATCTACATCACCGTCCATCAACGGTTATTAAATCGAACCCACATTGTCTAGCCAAACTGTCACATGACAATCGAACTCAGGAACCACTATGTACACTACTTACAGAATATACCGAAAAGAGGTAACAACACAACCCGGCTGACAACAAATTTCAATCACGGAACCAAGACAACATCATACCAGACAACCAGTATACGCAACGAACACCATACAACTAATCCCAACATGAGACAGCTACAGTACAACTCGCCATAATACAAGACAACACGACGAATTACAACACAACGAATCTAACAGATCACCAACCTGGACATACAGACGATCAACCACACCAGTTCTGCAACTGGCTGACAGTGGCTGCCAACAAGGACGACACCGACTCGGCACAGGCCAAGGGCACCCAACCCCGACGAGGACCTGGCACTAACTATGACTCGAAGTCACTCTTCCAAAAACTAACGGCGCTGCCGCCGCACCTACAAGGAGCACGTCCTCCGACGAACACCAGGGACCGAAGTGAAGCTACCCCAACACATTCCGCCCTGGTCGGAATCAAGCGAATTCTACTCACCACACAAAACAACGATTGGTCAGAGCAGTGTATCCCTCCGCAGAGCTGACACGCCTGACCAACGGACTAGTTG
Source organism: Conus canariensis (assembly GCA_033310375.1). NCBI lineage: Eukaryota > Metazoa > Mollusca > Gastropoda > Neogastropoda > Conidae > Conus > Conus canariensis. Next base: position 32,588,035 of record CM065724.1, read on the forward strand.
TTGCTCGTGCAACAACACGACAATTTACCACAACTCACAGACTTGACAACACAACAACAGCCGATATCCTGCCCCGCCTTCTCTGGTGTAGAACCAAAGTAACAAAAGGGTAACAATCGGGAACGAAACCAACTTCCTCCTACCACTCCCTCAATAAATGAAGACTGGAAGGCAAAAATACTGTATGTCCTACTTCACCTGCCCCCCTACCTAGCCTAACCTTACTACCTAACCCTGAGGAACTTAGCCTAACCTCAGCTAACTAAACCCAGTCTTACCCCGCGCGCGCGCACACACGCACACACACACACACATAAGCACACATACATGCACGCATACATGCCCGCTCTATATCTTGAATCCACACCACTCTTAAACACGTGGACGTACTAGTTTAGTACTGCCGATCGGTGACAATTGCGTACACATAAATCAAACGGCAAATAAAATATGAAATATGCATCACTACTATACATTTCCAGTGCATAGTTAAAATCACAAATAAACCTTTTGTCTTTCTCTTTTCTTTTGTACACATTTGTTTTGTGACAGACTTTAAATCTTTGTAATTTAGACCATGAACAATTCCAACAATGAAATCTTCAAATCTGCTTGGTGGTTTTCTGACCCTGTACAACTTTATCTGCCAATTATTTAGCATGCAAGAAGAATGTCTAAGCTAAAAAGCAGTTCTTGCGGACAGGCATCCTCTTTAAAGAAAGCATTGAACCGAGTGTTCTATAAGTAGCCTCGCATCATGCCTGGACTGTTAGTCAATGTAGATCTTCAACACAGCAGGGGCAGAAAGAATCAAGGACTTGTCACACATTTTTCCACGTGCATTGACTTACAGGAGGAACTGGGAAATAAAACGAAACAAAATCACAGTTGCATGGCTTTACTACATTATAGAGTAGAGGTTTCATTTTGTTTATTTCTTTTTTTTTTTTTTTTTGGGGGGGGGGGGGGGGGGGAGGGGGAAGGGGTTGTTTGGTTGAAGGTTGAGAATTTGAGAATGCATGGAAGTTATACTCTCTGACTATGAAAAGATCCACCTGGACAGTTTCAGCTGACAGAATGATTGTGGACTACAGAAGACAACAAGAGAACTTTAATTGAAAGAGAAGAAATTTTAAAAATTATTGATAAAGCTCCGCTGAAAAAATGTTAACAAACGAATCACAAGACAAAACACGACGCATTTTGACCTCTTAGGTATTACTTTGGGAGTACAGGGAAACGATTTATTAGTTTTTTGGCGGAGCTTTATCAGTAATTTTTCAAATTCGTTTAGATTTCCACCTGCAGTCGCCTCACTTTGCAACTTGAAAGTGAAGATGAAAAAAAATCGCTCTTATAAAGTTGAACCATGTATGTTGTTTGAGCATACACACACGGCTTGTACATATTGGTAACTGGAATTTGTTGCAGCCTATCCCTGTGGGCCTAAATGTTTGAATACCTGGTGAGGTCCCTTGAAAGAGTTTGGGTTTTTGTGACAATTTGAATGCACTGTATTGTGTCCCCATGGATACAAATAGCTGCCCCACCATCTAAAACTTCTGTGCTGATTACTTCACCCTTTCTTGTCTTTTTCCTTTTACTATTCTGTCTACGGACTTTTCCACCTTTGTGGACCATCTGCCTGTTTCTGTTCTGGAATCTTTAGACCTTTTTTGGGGGGGGGGAGGGGGGGGGTTACATCAACTTTTATGGTTGGAATCTGGTGACTAGGTAATTTGAATTGCACACAAGTGCCGACACAGAGTGGACAGTAGCTGTCCATTTAGCCATGTCTGTTTGCCCATATATATATATGTGTGTGTGTGTGTGTGATTGCATTTTGGCATTTAAATGCTTTTCCACAATTGTTTTGTCAATCTGCCAAACCTTTTCAGCACAGCCTGGACTCAACTGCCGCCAGGATACCAGTAGCTTAGCTACCATGTAATTGATTAATTTTGTTGTTTGCTTCTTGTTCAGGATATGATTTTAACCGTGATGCTCGGACCTGATCAGGAAGAGAGACAACTCCTGCATAAGTTTGACAGCCTTGAAAAGACCCTGTGCAGTCGGCTTGGGTATAAAAACTAGCCCTTTGTCGCAAGGAGTACATGTTTGTTTCTCTCTTTAACTCTTTATCTTTAGAAAGGGGTCTGGAAATTTTAAAAAGGCTCTCTTCTGATCCTCCAGACATTGTTTTAAACAAAGAATAACGATATGAACAAACAGCCTTATCAGTTGTTCTGTGAACCTTGTTCCTATGTGTTTCATGCTTTAATAGAGATTAATTGATTGGGCGGTTTAATGATTAATGGACCTATGTTATTATTTACAATAGTTAAATGATTGATGAACCTATACTATTGTTATATTCAAATGATGTCGATAACACGGTGATATCTTCACATAAAATATGAACATTAGCGTTGCTGCTTGTGAAAGTTCCATAGAGATTCTTTGTTACTGTCATGAATGAATTGTTTTAAGAGTGTGACCTTTTCTCTTTCTTTTCTGTTTTTTTTTTTTTTTTTTTTTTCCCAAATGAGAATGAAAGGAAGGAGAGGCTGGAAAAAGAAACATTTGCAAGCAGAGTTTGCAAAAACACTGTAATTGTTCCTCGGATATGTATGGTGTCTGTTTTCCTGGTGTGTCGTTTATCGATTTGGTTTGCTCTGTTGGTTCTTTTGATTCTTAGGTTCTGCTCTAGTTCTCAATGTAGTGGAACCCCCGTTAACAACCCCACACCTTCCTCACAATGACCAAAACTTCTGGGAACAGTCCTCTCTCTACATGGCAGTGCATTTTCAACTTCTATGGAACAGTTCCTCCCTATTCCAACTAGCGATTAAACTACCCTAGTCTATTTAGACTTCTGGGCTTCATTGTCGGAAAAAATTATAACCATCAGTCTCTTAACAGCCTAATTCTGTACTTGTACTTAACCGGAACCCCGGACTTGCAACAGTCACTTTTTGTTATGCTGCTATTTGTGATCTTATCTGTGAGATTGTCAAGAACTTTTCATTTACAAGACATTCGAGCGATGCATCCACAAAGTGGTTGAAATCTGAGTGTGTTTCCAATCTTCTCAGTTGGTCTTGATAGCATTTTTTAACATTTGTTACATTTGTTGCACTTTATATTTTGACAGCACTGTTTTAACATTTGTTGCATTTAACATAATTAAATGTCTGTTGTCAGCTTATGAATCGGTAATCATAAGTGATCCCAATTTAAATCTAATGTTGATTTTGTAATGTTGAAAATGAAGCAAACATTGTTACTTACTGATTTATAACTGTTACTTGTCAGTGACATCTTCATGCTGAAGATGGCTGTAAAGGTTTAGAAATATGTCTTCTTCTGCCAAGTCCAGTCATGCTAGTGCTTGCAACTGCCTAGAAAATACTGAAGTTATTATGGACACACACAGAGACAACCAAAACAAGATCATTACAGACTCACTTTGTTTACACACACAAGTCAAAAAATCGGGAGAACAATCAAAACTGATCAACTGTTCCAACTTGGTAATGAAACAAAATATCTTTTTTCACTTTCTTTGTTTATCAATTTTCTTTTTTTTTTTTTTTTGCGCTGTCCCATCTTCTGTGCAACCTCAGTGGCATTGCACCCACACTGCTCATTTCGAATCCCCGTCCACAGGCCATAACCCAGCACATCCTGTCGTATTCCTGCCACCATTAACCCACAGGGAGCTGTCAGTATCAAGTCGTCAAAAGGCAGCCCACAAGAGGAGACACTGCACTGCTACCAAATCATTCAGTGGTGATGTCTGTTCTGAGCTAATGTACACAGGACGCCACTTACTAAGCCCCCTACTCGTGACAATAACTGCACTGTCATGGTGCCGTCATGAGTGAACTCTCCCTCTTGAGGGTGCCACCATGTCCATCCAACAAGTGTCCCCAATAAGCTGCCAGTTCCAGTGGCCCTGACAGAACCAAACCAAGGCCATAGACCTGGAGAGGGAATTCAAACCAAGATCACCATGACAGCAGAGCATGAAGGGCCACAGAAATGGGGAGTTTGTATTATACTCCCTGTTTGGCTACTTACCATGTCAGACCATAGCATTCAACGGCAGTTAGTTAGCTCTGCCAGACCGAATTTTTGTGGCTAATAAGACCATCACGTGACACCCACCCTACTTCTGCCAGGGAAGAAGCCGGTGTAAACTTCCTGTTCCTCATTCAACGAGGCCTGTGCGGAAGGTAACCCCGAGAACCATGGCACTAGCAGGGAAGGCAGGGTGGGCATTAGAGTCTGACATGGTAAGTATACTAGCCAAACAGGGAGTATAATACAAACTCCCCATTTTGGCGTCACATACTTTACCATGTCAGACCATAGCAGAATTTAAAGGAATTGGAGGAGGGCTTAGTGCCCTAGTGGTTCCATGACACTAAGCACTTTGCCATGGCGGCGGGTTGAAACAAAATAAATTCGCCCACTTGTCTCAAACATGTGAACAAATAAAGACCAGCTCAACCAGCCGCCGTGGCGAAGTGGTCAGCGTCGCGGACTCCTGGCTGGGAGGTCGTGGGTTCGAATCCCATCAGAAGTCATGGGGTTTTTCTGCCCCGACCGGCTCCTACCCAGAGTTGAGTTGCTGCGGACTCAGTTGGGAAGACTGGGACCACACAGTCGAGTTTCATCCACTTAATGGATGCGTTTCTGAGAGTGTTGCTCAAATTTCCTGACCAACACTGCAGGTGCCTGTATCTCTCAGGCCTGGATGACGCCGGGATATATTATGAAAGGAAGCATAGAGTACAGCCCTGTCATGTAGTCTCAGACCGAAATGGAAATCCGTAGCATCATCTTAATCATCCTCATTCTCATCGATCAGCATAAAAAAAATGTCTCAAATTCTGTGGCCCTTCATGCCTGCTCTCATGGTGACCTCAATTTCGATGTCCTCTCCACGTCTGTGGCCTTGGTTTGGTTCCGTCGGGGTCACCGGTATCGGCGAGTCCATGGGAGCTGTCGTTGGACGGACGTGGTGGCGCCCTCCGGGGGGAGAGCTCACTCACGCCGGCTCCGCGACTAAGCAATTATTGTCGTCAGTAGGGGGCTTAGTAGGTGGTGTCCTGCGTATGTTAGATCAGAACGGGCGCCACTGAACACCACCGAAGTGACTCGGCAGCAGTGCAGTGTCTCCTCCGGTGGGTTGCCTCTTGGCGACTTGACATTGACTGCTCCCTGTGGATTGCCGGTGCCGGGGCTGCGGCGGGGCCGACTGGGCTGTGGCTGTGGATGGGGTGTCGGAATGAGCGGCGTGGGTGCACTGCCTCTGAGGTGGCGCAGAGGTTGGGACAGCAAAAAAAAAAAAAAAAAAAAAAAAGACCAGCTCAAAATATGTATCAGAAAATAGCAGGGAAAAAAAATGTCACAGGAAAGATCATCAAAAACACCTGAACCGGATCACATTTAGTGAACAATAGTGCATCTTCAGACTATACATGTACAAAAAAAAATTACACAGGAAAGTCATATACATGAAGCTGATAATAATCACGAAACAATTCTACAGCTCTATAAGAGACAACAGACAAATAAATCAATTAAAGAAATAGCTTAAAAGTCAAATGTGACTAATTTACTACTGCAATGAACCAGAAGTTCTGCATAATCAATCATACAATGGTTGTACACAAACTAGCAATCCAGGCATCAATTTTGTTTCCACTCCACACTGAATATAATTAAAACAAGGGTTAAACCCAGGATTGGGAAAAAAAAAAAGGTGTTTGGGGGATTTCGGAAAATGTAGACCTATTCTTCAGAAAGTACTGTTTCTTGGAAAAATTGACGGATGTCTTGCTAGCGGCTGTATTGTGCTGAAAGCATAGATATTAATCCTGTGAAGTCAAGCAGTATAACGCACCAGTGACTCTAATGGATGTTGACTTGTGAACACAGGATATTGTTCACATGTTTCTCAAGGCCTGACTTTGGCACTGAAGCATGTTTTGGTTGGGCATTTGCCTACCTGATGTGGTGTGGTGTATATTGACTCATCAAAATGCAGCAAACCTTCCATATGGAAACAAACTGAAACTGATGGAACTCTACATACATAACCGTACATGTACCATCGTGGGTAGAAATAAAAATAATTCTACATCCAAAATTCAAATACAGGTATCATCTTTTTTTACATGGTTATTGTGTAAACGCACGATATCGGTCATGATTATGAAACACTGTAAAACAATTTTTCATAATTAAATTCATCATCTGCGTCGGTCAGGAAGCAGGTTGGGAGTGTGTGAATGCGTGTGGGTTCGGGGGGAGAGGGAGGGGGGTGGGCAGGAGGGAGGTAGAAAGATAGACAGTAAATCTTCTGGGGGTGGGGTGGGTTATGGCAGTGGGTCAGGGTCTTAGTAACAAACTTAGTTTAGAGGATTCACTTTAAAGTAATGTCAGTCACTGGTGCTCTCGGGGGCAGAATGGGTTCTCTTTCGTGACAGCAATAAGTTAATCGAGCTTGACACAGACAAGGACCTACTTGACTTTGCCGTCAAATCTTCAAGCTTGTCCTGCATGCTGGTTCAATGTGAAAATACTTTCAAACAAAATAAAACTGTTCTATTACACAGTTTTCTAACTTGCAGAGGTTTTCGATTTTGTGGGTGGCTGGCATGCTCCCTATTTCCATTTGTTGTTTTTTCTTTTAAAGCACACATTCTGCCTACAGACTGTCCACATTGCCCACTTTGACTTGGGGAACCAAAACACAATGTTTGATTCCACCCAAATCTTTTTTGATCAGCCAGTTCTCTTCTTGTTTTTGACACTGGCAACACTTCAAGCCACATCAAATTTTTCTTTCACACATGGCATTTTGGAAATCAAGCCTACTAGTCACCGTAGATGAAAAGTCCACATGCGAGTCAGTCAAAGAGGTTTCCACCTGCCAAAAAAAACATACCTCTATTTCTAGCCAATGAAAAGTTGATTCCTCACAACAAACATGAACACAACACACAGGCTGAGGACACATCTGTTTCCCCCCTCCCCCTTCCCCTTTTTTCTTTCTTTAATAGTAAAAACAGATTTCCAATTGGACAATTTTATGTGAAAAAAACTGATTTCTGTCTATGGACCAAAAAGTTTAACCCATGTTAACAAGCCTAAGCCAGGTCAGATGGTAGAAATGGAGAACGTAATGCCAAGCCATGGCATTGTTCAAACTGCCTGAACTGTACAATGTCACACTGTCAGCAAAATTACCAGCATGGGGAAGAACATTTCACTGGGTTTAGGATGACAATGGAAGGCAACTGTAAACAATCAATGTCCTAGGGTCAGTAAGTTACTTTGTGCATAGGGAGCAAGAAAAGAGTATTCATGAGACATTTAACCACTTGACCCTGCGGCTGCCAATCCTACTCGTCACAGATGCAACATATTGCTGGATAGTTGCCACCAACTTGACTGCACTGCAATGCTTGGCTGGAGCACAGCCACAGTAGTTAAGGGGTTATTGCTGATGAAGAAAGTCCCAGATTTTTTTTTTTCTTTAAATGAGAAAGTTGTGCCCATGTTCAGCAATTGCTTCACAGTCAGAAAAAAACAAAGTCCATGAGAAAGCCAGTGTTTTTTAAAAAAAAAAACCCACAGAAAATGGTAATGATGATAATGATGATGACGATCTTTAATTCCAAGGGTAACAAAAACTTACAAATATATAAATACTTTCAAAAATATCAAAACAAATGTAGATGACTGGTTCCTGCATCAAAATCAACACGCATATATGAATTTAGAGAACTAAAAAAAAAAAAAAACATAAATAAATGAATTGATGTAAAACAAACATACATGTACTCACAGAGATGGGGGGGGGGGGGGGGGGGGGGGAGAGAGGAAGGGGGAGTGTGTGAGAGAGAGAGAGAAAGGGAGGGCACTCTGCTTCATTTCTTCAATATCGATAAACTACCCATGACAATGGATATTTATAAATAGCAACATCATTAAGCCCCAGTACGCATGAAAGAGAGAGGGGGAAGAGACAAAGAGAAGGGAGAGTGAGTGGGCGAAAGAGAGAGAGTGATGCCATTATAATCTTTTTTTCGATATCTTTATACTACCTCAACAATACTCGATATGCACCAGTATGCGTGACAGAGAGAGATGCCCCTATGAATTTTTAAAAAATATTGTATTATACAGCTAACCCAGAAGAGGATGTTGAACACTATGTCACAGCGTGACGTGAACAGGCCAACACGGCACTGGTGCCATAAAAACAAGGGATCATGAGGAAAAATTCAAAATAGGTTATCTCGGACAAAGAGCGGAATGAGAAGCTGTAGCTACAAACCAGTCACCACAGGCAGAAATAATCATCCAAGCAAGGCAGTACGAGCATGCCAAAAGTCAGACAAACGAACAGAAACACAACCTGATGTTATACAGTACAAGCATGCCAAAAGTCAGACAAACGAACAGAAACACAACCGATGTAAATCGAGGTGTTGTCACAAGAAACCATCATCAGACTGGGGGTTTCGGTTGGAAGGGCAGGTAAAGCCATGAAAGTCGAGGCACTCACAGTTCAATGACTGCCACAGAGACTGTGTGCTAGATTTGTTGTTGCACCTGATAAATATATTCACAAATGTGTCACATTCACAATCAATTAGAAACAAAAATCTGAAAATTTTCGACCACAGGTGGTCTCTCCAACACACCCTTCAACTCACATCTCTGTTACTGATATTACTGATCAGGACCATTTGCAACAATGAAATGCTAACACCCAAATGGCATCAACACAAACAAGTGTGTGTGTGTGTGTTTGTGTGTATGTGTGTGTGAATATACACACATATGTTGTCCACGTAATAAGCAGGGTAGCATTTCTCTGATACTAATGCTTCATGGAAAAAAAAACAACAACAACAAAAAAATGAAAAGAAAAAAGGCCTATACACTGGCTGTCACTGTCAACATTCAACGTTGATCATGGACACAAGCCAGATTCCTGTTCCACAAAGTTGCACATTGTTTCCAAGAGAAAAATAGATTAACTGAAACTTAAAAAAAAAACAACTTCAAAAACACGTGGTTAACAAAGCATGTAAATTACTATCCTATCTCTTGAACACACCATGTGCTGTCATTTACAATGTTCTTCTTTTAAGTGCACTTAAATTGCGCCGTTTCCCATGAGGGATTCCTTCAGTGCAGAGGACTTCACACCATACTGCCTCTGTCCTGAATAACACTTTCCCTATGTGATTCATCATCACACTCAAGTCTGCTGCTCTTGACAGCCATCCATAATGTCCACCTTCAGGCTTTTTTTCTTGTTTTTGTTTTCTGCCACCTCAGTTGCACTGCACCCATGATGCATGACAGGCCTGTACTCTATGCTTATTTTTATGATATATCCTGGTGTCAACCAAGCTTGAGAAAAGCAGACACCTGCAGTGTTGGTCAGGAAATTTGAGCAACTCTCTCAAAGATGCATCCATTAAATTGATGAAACTTGTCTGGTCCCAGTCTTCCCCATTGAACTCATAGCAAATTCAACCCTGGCTAGGACCTGGGCAGGGCTGAAAAAATCCCACAAATAAATGGGTCTGATGGGAACCGAACTAACCACTTCGCCATGGCAGTGGTCTATCTTCAAACTTTAGCTGAGGTAAAAGAATGCTCAAAGAAATGCTCCTATGTCCAAATAAATCTCCACCATTAATTCATATTCACATTTCACATGACCAGAATAAAAGCATAAATCAACTATTTAACACGTTCTCAAATATTTACAGTTTCAGAAGCAGTCAATGTTTCTTATGGGGAAAATAATAGTAAAAACAAATCTTGCAACATGATCAAAAGTCTTAGAGGCTGAGCGTTCATGTTGGTTGCTTCATCTTGATGCAGTGCATGTGCTGGTTAAATGCTGTATTTTCCTGGCAAACACACACATCTTCAGGAACAACTCTCTGGCATCAAATTGCATCACAAGTTTGGTCACAAGATTTATATTCTTCAAGGAGAAAAACACGAAGTGTGATCACTAAGCCTGAGCACCTCCCCACCATCTGTGCCATCCAAGGCAAAGGCTGTGCGGGTGTTCATCGCTCGGCCTCAGCACCAGGTCTGAAAAATCACACACATCACAGTCAGCCAGGAAAAATCCTCAATGATGCAAAACAGACTGGAAATGCTTTCAAGAAAAAAAGGTCCACATGTACAATCGACAACAAACCAAAAGCTACCTGAATTCTTCTTCAGGTTATTTGCACATTTACATCTGTAACAGAAGATGATCTATGGCTGGAATTTTCTTTTTTTCTGAACTATTTGTTAAGCTTAATTCCATCAACAGATTATCTTCTTTTACAGGCTTTATGTGGATCCAGCTGCTCTTTATTTATCTTAATATGAATCTTCATGACAGCACCACAACACACAAACTAAATGAAGCAGTTAAAAAGCATAAAGCGTGCTGTACAAGACTGAAACAAACTGCAGTAACCAAATGTTGAGCAATCAACTTTCTGAAGATGATAACCTCAAGATACTCGGTATCTACTCTCACATTTTTGATAAAGAACATGGCCCTAAAGGCTAGACACACAGCAATAAATCGAGTGGGTGCCACACTGTTATTACGCAGACTGTACCATGAAAACTTATGCAATGCATGCAAAAACACTTGTAAGAGATTGCTACCAATCAGCAAATCCTCCCTCCAAGTCAGCGTGGCCACAGAACAGTTAAGTGTCCATGAAAAAAAAGAAAAAACAAAGCAAGACGATCACCAGATGGTTCACAACACCTCAGGACACAACTAACACGTCAACTGTTTATAGGATAAACTCAAGGGTCTCCACTTTCCCCGTGTTGTACCATGTTCACACTCAACGGCCTGTAGATCTCAGTAAAAATGGTGCAAGTCAAACTCTTGTACCAAAACGGTGGGCTGGATTCCACTGGAGATTGTCAAGTTGGAGGTCATTTTCTATTTATACAGACTCTGGTCTCCTCCTAGTGGTTCAGATGAGACTTAAGTCCCAGGTTCTGAAAGTGAAAGCAAAGAATTCTTGCACACAAAAAAACTTCCATTCCACCTTTTGTGAACTTGGTAGTTGTGAGCTAGTGGAATGGATGACTTGAAGAAGGAACATATTCACACTGGTGGTAATGTTTAGACACAGTCCCTGAAGGTGAAATGTGGCTACCTTTAAGGTGGAATTATAGTCCATGTGCATACACAAACACCTCCCCAATGGCTTATCTTATGGCTCAAGCCAAGGAATGAAGAAAAGAGAAGAAATGGGTCTTTTTTTTATATCTGTAGATAGACAGGTACACACATCTTTCTATAGATAGATGGACACACAGATGGATAGATATATTAACAAAACATGGATAGAAAGGTATAGATATAAATATGCATGGATAGATTGATAGATAGATAGATATGCTAATAAAATACTTGCAAAAAAAAAAAAAAATCTGAACAGTCCAAAAACAACTGAAATATATCACTGCAGAAGTTGAGGAACTGCATCTGCTATTAGTCCGTCTCCTAGACACTGGACCGCACTCCTCAACATAGGATAGTTACCACCACTTTCTTTCAACAGAAAAATTTTGAGAATATCTTTGTAGGCCTTGGCTTTGACAAAACTTTCAAATGGAAGATGAGAGGAAAAATTATAAAAATAACTGCAGTCTGTTGAGTTTAACAGCAATACCGACCTACATCTATGGCACTGAGTGACACACACACACACACACACACACACACACACACACAGAGAATAAGACATATGCATGTTCACACGCAAACACAGAGGATATGCATGTTTGCTCCACAAGCTTTCCTCATTCTTTTCATATACTTATTTTTGATAGATAGATAGATAGAGATAAATAGATAGATAGATAGAGACAGACAGAAAGAGAGTGGGATAGACAGATAGATATAATAAACAAAAATAATAGAAAAAAAAAGAAAACAGGAGAAAATGGATGAAAAAAAAAAATGGCATGAAGAATAAAGAGGAGATATGAATGGAAGAAAAGACTGAAAAAACAAAACAAAACAAAACAAAGCTATATACCAGGAGATACTACTCAACATAAAAAATGTGTAAACCCTTCATGCATTATTATCAAAAAAATTATGGCTGGTCTATGCTCGACTACCTTTAAAGTGTATGACAATGACGGAAGGTCTTCGCAAAATATGCAGTCAGGCTGGGATATCTCCAGAGGCTACTGAACGAGTAGATGTTTTTTTTTTCAGATTTTCTTTTTAAAAGAATCTTCATGAAAAAGGAAAGAAACATGAGTTCTATTAATGGGTTCAGGTCAGCCATTGCTAGAACCTTAAATTCAACCATGATCCTTTCCTTCCAGACCTAGTATCTTCCTGCTCGTTAGAAACTGTAAGATCAAGTGGGTGCCCCAAATGGAGTATACCACTGGTCTTGAAGTATCAGGCCTCCAGTGACTCTGAGCCACCTGCCCATTGCTCTAATGACATCTTCACCCTTAAGACTTGTTTTTAGTCATTTTGGCTCCTGCCTGTAGAGTGAGCAAGGTTCATGCTTCTCCAGGAACCCTGGGTCCCTAATGTGGCAAGATGATGATGCTGTCACACATTCTACGTGCCCTTCTTACCTAGCCAAAACCACAAAGTCCAAAGAGCAGCCCCAGACCATAACCTTGCCTGTACTGGCTTTCCTCATCCAACCCCAGACCCAGACACTTGAAGGTGAGGCAGGTTAATGTCCAGTCTGAGCGCTGAACACTCACACTCATTCCACCTCCCTGCTTAGTCAGGAAAAGGTGTGAAAACTGAACTAGTTCAGATATGGTGCAATGGCGTGAACTCACCAAGGGTGATCACACTTGCTGGCTAATCCTGGGATTAAGGTGAAGTTAGCTCCCTGCTTTCCCGATGTTGTGTTTTTAAAGATCCTGATGATACTGCGGAGTTCCACACCAAATGGGGACAAGGCATTCGTTCGGAGAGGTAAGTATGAGTAAAAAACTACTTTTAGTAGTATAACTCCTATTTCTGCCACCTGTGACTGTCCTTCTAAACAGCAGAATTATTCCATTTACCTCTTAAAGCATTGCCGGCGAATGATTCCTGGGAACTCGTGCATGCTGTGCACTTGTTGAGTCACCCCTCTTTCCTCCGCGTCATGGATCAGTGCCTTCCAGTCGCTGTCAGTCTGAAACAGGCAGCACACATGGAGATTTCTGACCGCCTCTCCTCAGAGAGGAGGTCTGCAAGGACACTGTTGGTCACATTCGTGATGATTCACTGATCAGCAACAGTTTCATACAAACAGAACACACACACACAAAAGGAAAGAAAACTGAAGGGGATTTCAGACCTCTAACGAAAACTTTCAGGCTTTTTACACTATCTAAATTTACACTCCTAGAATGAAGTCATTTCGCTTAAACGAACCAATGACAGCAACACTAACCACAATCAAAAAACAAACAACAGCAACACTAACCACAAACAAAACAAAAAAAATGAAATAATGGGGATGAGGGGCGGGGCACTCAAGAGCGCACAGGCCTCTGCCACAGTCAAATGGTCCTATTTAAAAAAAAATCCCTGAATCTACCTTTCCATCCAGATCCACACTGAAATTTAGAAGTTTCCTCCATGGACCACATTGAGTCTTTCCACCATGTATCCCAAAAATCACTGCCATAGTTTCAATGTGATGCTGCTAACAAGCTAGCCAGCAGATGCAGATGAAAATACAACCTCCAAGGTGGGGGGTCAAAGTCAAACAGAACACACATCAGCATTTCCCTTGCAGGCAAATTCAAACGTCAGACCATCGCACCAGAAGAAACCCATTTCAACTGAAGAGGGAATGACGAGGCAGGATGGAGGAAGAGAGATCATCTCCATGCACAGGTTTCACTTCAAGAGAAGATCACTCATGGAAGTGAAGAACTGAATTGTAATGAGCGCAACAGCAACCTTGAAGAACAGAATGAGGTGTACCAAAAAGCATGCCAAACAGTGTGTGTGGTGTGTGTGTGTTGTGTGTGTGTGGTGTGTGTGTGTGTGTGTGAGAAACAGAATGCGACAAAGAGAAAGAGAAAGAGCAAAAAACATGCAGAGAGGGAGACTGTGACACATGTGATGCCTTTTGACATTAAAAAAGAAGTAAGATCCAACATTCACATCGACTATGTTCCGTCTCTGTTCATAGGAAACCATTCAAACTCCAACCTAAGGAAAAAGAAAAAAAAAAAGGAAAGAAAAGAAAAAATAAAGCCATCACCCATTGGCTAGTTAATGATTACTTTTCAGTACACAAAAGTCAGAAAGTTAAACAGAGCACTATTTACTCATGTCACTGTAAGCTAATGAAACTGGTTCACTTGTATACAACTCTGTAGCATGTTCCATTGTTGTGAAATCAGTGTATGCTAACAATCCTGTCATTGCTTTTTTCCATTCTTTGTACTGTTTCGCATGCTAACAATCCTGTCATTACTTTTTTTCCATTCTTTGTACTGTTTCGCATGCTAACAATCCTGTCATTGCTTTTTTCCATTCTTTGTACTGTTTCGCATGCTAACAATCCTGTCATTACTTTTTTTCCATTCTTTGTACTGTTTCATGTTTTCCTTTTTTTCTTTCTCCCAAAGCCAGTTGGTGATAACATCTTAATAGCTTGATATAATTTATATAAAGTAACAGCCAGTATTTTGTTAGATTGATAACAATAACAACCACCACCACCAAAGGAAAGAAAAACAAAAAAAGAAGAAAAGGATTGACCTCGCCACAACAACTCTTATTTCAGTATCATAGGTATCACATCAACATGGATTTAAAGATTTACAAGTAACTTACTGCAATCATATAAAATCAATAGCAAAGATTCACGCTGCTTATAAAACAAATCACACAAAACACTGGCACACCACCAACCACATTATCTGTGGTATTAGGAAAGTTGTTTCTGAATTTCACATTTGAAAAAACAAAACAAAACACAAAAACACCAAAATAAAGAAACAAACAAGAAAAAGAATACTCACTGAACTTTGTTTTTAAAAGAAAAAAAAAAGTTCCAATAAAGTATTTACTCACATGAGACAGGATATGACAATTTACACTCTGTACAATGGTATGCAAAAGGATGATTCATGGAAACATCATAATATTTATCATTTAGATAATATTTTGTGCAAGAAAAACGGCATTACTCAATCTGATTTTGCCCTGGGAAAAAAAAGAAATACTTGAAGGGAATTTCCAGTCTTGTTCTCCAGTGAGTAACATTAGTTTGGTGCATGAAGAGGAACTGGTCTATTCCCACATTTAGTACACCAAGTATAAACTTCATCTTCAAGCCATGCGCGTTTTTTTTTTCTTTTACTTTTGTCATTAAGACAGTGTTTTTAACACAACAGTTATATTTGACTTCATTTCATTTCTTCTCCATTTGAATAGATATTCAGTTACACAACCAAACTGTTTCAGTGAGTGGTGTTAAGTCTCCAGCAAGAGCACTTCAGTTTGGTGTCCCTCAAGGATCTGTCCTGGGACCGGTTTTGTTTGAGCTATACACCCAGCCTCTCTCGGCCATTATCAGCCAACACTCTCTCCTTCACCACAGCTTTTCAGATGACAACCAGCTGTATACTCTGCCCATCTCAGTCAGCTTCGTGAAATAATCTCCTCTTCTCAAGCATGCATTTTCGATGTTAAATCATGGATGCACAGTAACAAACTACAACTTAACGCAGACAAAACTGAAGTAATCCTCATTGCTTCGAAACACACTATTAGAACTCATTCTCTCCCTTGTTCTATAAATGTTGATGGAAACGTGATAAATCTATCAGTGTCTGTTCGTAACCTCGGCGTTACACTCGACCAAACTCTTTCTTTCAAACAACATATCTCTAATATGTGCAAGTCCTGCTACCCTGAAATTTGTAAAATCAGCTCAGTTCGCCACTTTCTCACTCAAAATGCCTGGTAGACTCTAATCTGTGCTTTTGTTCTGTCTCGGCTTGACTATTGTAACTCCTTCCTTGCCGGTTGTCCCTTAATGCTGATCTCTAAACTTCAAAAAGTTCAGAACAATGCTGCCCATCTGATCTCCCACTCCTCTAGATATGATCACATATCACCAATTCTGTCATCCTTACACTGGCTCCCTATTCAGTCTTGCACTGACTTTAAAGTTCTCCTGGTTTTCAAATCACTGAATAATCTGGCTCCCAGCTACCTCTCTGACCTCCTTCATCTCTATGTTCCGTCTCACAACTTATGCTCATCCACCGATTCTCATCTGCTTCGGCTTCCCTCTGCTCGCCTGAAAACTTCAGGCCAACGATCTTTCTCTTACCTGGCACCTGCTCTGTGGAATGGTCTGCCGCCTTCTCTGCGTAACACGGACTCTTTAAAGACTTTTAAAACCTCCGTAAAGACACATCTTTTCCCCGGACTGATTAACGATATCCACTTATCTCTGTGCGCAAGTCTGCTTGTTTTGACATGCTCGTGTGTCTGTCTGCGTGTGAGTGTGTTTTTGTTTTTCGTGTGTGTGTGTGTGTGTGTGTGTGTGTGTGTGTGTGTGTGTGTGTGTGTATGTGGTGGGCGTGCGTGCGTGCGTGCGTGTGTGTGTGTGTGTGTGCTTTGAGTTAGAATTAGTATTTCATCATGTTTCTGTAATATGCGCTTTGGGCTCTTGCGAGGTAAAGCGCTCTATAAATATCCTTTTACTTACATTACATTACATATAACCCCTCCAATGACTTACTTGGAGAGACTGCAAGTGAGCAATGATGTACAAAGCGTATTTTGCTCGGGTCAGGGCCACATTCATTCGCCGTCTGTCAGCCATGAACCTGCAATGAAGGCATGACCTAATGATAATAAAACGCCAAAATCTGTTTATCTTTAAAACAGGTGTCATCCATATCAAGACAAGGAAGACAACTTTCGCTACTCTAACAAACAATAAGCAGCAACAGTTTGGTTTTCTGGGCACATACCTTTCTCACATGGGAGCAAAGTTACCTCCTTTGATGATATAGGTCTTCCCACCTTGCCTAAAAGATGATCCAATGGTTGGAGCGTTTGCCTAGGGAGCTGACAGTCATGAAATTTTATCACTTGCAGGATCAGACTTTTACCGCTTGAAAATTCTGCCAGCTCAGCAGCCTCGAATGTTTGTCGAACACTTTTAATCTTTTTCTAAATCCCCCATAACATTTCCCAAGATGTCAACCACATTGAAATGAACTGTATCAGTTTTTATAGATCTGTGTGTCAAAGATCAAGCTCAAACGCCTAGGCCAGTATCAAATCAGTGTTGGTTTGTGTCAGTCCACTTCTTCAGCAGTGTTGCTATGTGACAATGATCAAGATCAAAACACTAGTCCAGTCTTGAATCATTGTTGATCTGTGTTCGTTCATTCCCTCTGTTGGTGTAGCTGTATGCATGTGTCGTCTCCGGGTAAGCTTGTAACTTCCTTTTCTTTTTTGATTTTGTTGTTTTTACAAGTTTTCTTGCTTGTTCTGCCTGCCTCTTGTCAGCACATGCATTAGATGAATGGATACCACAGGCAACATTAGCTGAGATTCATGTACATATGACTGCTTCACAATGGAAGCACAAGTGATCTGCTTTGCTTATTCTTTATTGTTTACATAAAGCCGTTATGTCATTCATTTTCATCAGCTGTTATGTCATGTATCTTTATGTGTGTAACAGGTGTTATTTTGTATACTTAATGGGTCACACAGTTATTTTCATCCTGAAAATGAGTCTCTTTCCTGACAAAGGTTACGTCAAACACACCAGAGAGAGAGACAGAGAGAGAGAGAGAGAGAGAGAGAGAGAGAGAGTGTGTGTGTGTGTGTGTGTGTGTGTGTGTGTGTGTGTGTGTGTGCGTGCGCGTGCACGCACACGTATGTGCATACTTATGTGTGTTTATACAAGCACAAATGAGTATGCTTGTATGATATTTTGGTTTGTTCCTCTGAATCTTAAAGAATGCAAACTACATAAAATAAGCTGTACAATCTGCTCTTTCACACAGTTTATAACTACCTATATGATACAATTAATAACAATCTGCTAAAAAAATAATAATAATCTGCTAAAAACCAATAACACTCTTTTGGCACAACAAATTGTATGAAACAACAGAGGTTACACAACTCAAAAGAAAGGATGCAAAATCTTGAAACTCCTATACAGCTTTTGTGGTCTGATTTAATCATCTGGACCAGGGAAGAGCCGGGGTCCTAACCGGGAAAGTTGAAGTTGCTTGGAATTTTTCCAGTAGCCAGACGCTTTAATCAGATATGCAGCCAGACACTCCATGATTCAGTGGAACCTCCGTAAAACGACATTTTGAATGGCGCACGACCGCAATTTTGATACCGCATGGTTACAGATTGGCTGAAGGAGTTGTAACTAGAAGTGAAAAGTGGGGACTAGATACAGAAATTAAAAGTTCTGATGAAATGAACACAGAGATAAACTGTGAAAGACAGAAAATACAGAGACTGGTGAAGGCACCAAAGTATCCAAAAAAGAAAGAAAAACTCCCAAACTAAATAAAGTGTGGGTGCGATGACAGGAAAAGGCACCTCCCTGTAAGTTGAAATGATCCTCTTGCTCTCACTGGACAGGGGTCATGGTGACTTTAGTGCTTTGAACAGATGGCTGGACAACTGGCTAAGAGGACTATCATGAAAGTCTCTGCTCTTAGTGTGGAAATGTGCTGACTTGTTTTCATGCTGCCATTGACCTCTCTAATGAGACCCTTCTCTACAACGAACAAAATTGCTCATGACATTTTTAAAGCCATTGTGAGAGAGTTTCTGCTGTACACACTAGCTGAAAACAACCGAGTCAACAATACTGTCTTCTGTTTTCTCTTTTGACTTAACCTCACATTCTCTGTTCTATTTCTCTTTTAAAGTTTAATGAGATTGTTTTCAAAAAGAGGCTGGCATACGTTGGGAAGAACAAAAAAAAAAAAAGAAAAAGAAACCACCACCACATGTTTGATAGCACACACCAAAACTAAAAGCAGAGGAAGTCTTGCATGACTTGTCATATATTACAGTATTCAGTGATGATTGTGCTCGAATGTGCTGTTTCGCTTATTTGGAAAACTCTGTAGGTGTATGTGTGTGGCATCTTGTGCAAGAGTACTGTGTCTACAACTGCTCAAGTATGGACTCGCTATTGGTCCCCGGCGTTTTAGGACTACCAATGGGGCAACTAGAATTGTCAATTAAAACTGCTTGAGCTTGTTCTGGGGAAACCACAGATCAATTGGCAAAATGTGAAATCTCAGACATGTAAAGGTTCCCCGAAGATGGAGTATGGCTGCCTTAACAGCGGGATAAAAAATGGTCATGCACACAAAACTCCACTTCCTTTGTAGGGTAGATGGGAATACTTGCCTGTCCATATAGGGAGTGTCCGCAAGAGTATCAGCCTGCATACACAGAAGAAGACATGTAAAGGATGTTTTTATATACTAAAAAAAAAAACCCAAACCCATGAAACTTTTATGGCACCACCACTGACCCAATGCCACCACTGGAGCTGCGGGCGCGGACACAGGACAGGATGATGATGTGTTTTTCTCTGCCCTGGAACCCGTCCACTGTGTTCACCTCCAGCCTTTCAATGTGCCTGTGCCACACAAAACGCAGTACAAAGTACTGTAATATGTCACTGCTTTGCACGACAAGTGTCTTGGGGAAGTGATGCAGTGCATCATGTAGCCATATTTCTGTATGTTCCAGGTGAACTATTTCAGTGATGTATGCACTAAACTTGCAACAATGAAATATGATAACCCACCCCTCACTTCATCCAGCCTATTAACTCTATCACAGAACTAGTCTCCTGCTCATTTTCAGCAATATGCATTTCCCTTAAGCATATTATTTCTTCTTTTTACAACAAGAAAATCAACTTCCATATCTGTCTAGTAATGGACACATGACCAGTATGGAAGGCAGTCAACATCTCAAGTAATTCTGAAAAATCCATGTCACAACAGTTGTCACTGGGCAGTTTTGTTTGTTTGTTTTTTTTGCCATAGGTCCTTTCGACCACAAGTTTATAAAATGTATTTGTTCTGATATTTCTATCAGTGACAGCATCAATTACTAAAAAAAAAAACACCAAAACTGGCTGAACATTAACTGCTGGAAGTACAGACAAATGTGTCTAAATAAAAAAAAAGTTAACCATTCACTTGTGAATATACACTGACAGTTGTTTTTTTTAATTGAAATTGCTACTTAAACTGAATGAAAATACACAGGTAATAATACTGCCAAATCAGGTGGCTGCCCTATATATCATAGTGGAAAACAGAACTGTAGTCATCCCATAACCACACACACACACACACACACACACACACACACACACACACACACACACACTTACAGGTTACAAGACTGCATACTGCCATTGGTAAGCAGATCCACTGACCTGCCTCGAAGCTTGCTGATGACTAGACGTTTCTGGCCTGCATAGGGACAGATGATGCCAATGCTCTGTGCAGTGATATGCTTGTGTCGGATGAGCTCTTGACAGAGCACTGCCGTGCACTCCGCCTCCACCTCATTGCTCAGAGTTCTGGCCACAAAAAGTTCACCACTTCAAATTGACACCCTCACATACAAACAGCCACATTTGCAATCCACCCTCAACGGATGTATTGTAATTTAAAGCCCCCCCCCCCCCTCTTCATTTCTCTCCCTCCACAAAACAGTTACTTGGACTATGTCCTGGATGCTGTGGTTGAAAAAAAAAAGATAGACATGTCAATTGTGCCATGTTTCAGCCTCACCCACCTCCTACCAAGTTGTGGAGCATATGACGGTGTCCATAAAGGATAGGAACCATGCAGTAGACCTTCATTAACTTTACTGATGGATCGCTAAGAATATTGCTCAGATATCCTGACCAATTCTGAAGGTCTCCTTTTCTCTCTTGCTTGACTGAAAGTGGATATATTTACAGAAGAAAAATCTACAGTACATCTTGTAAGGTAGTCAGTCTCAAATCAGATTGGATTACTAAAGCATCATCACGCTTAATGGGGAAAAAAAAAATCCAAAATATAGTCTTTTGAAGCCCTGCTCAAGTGCTGACATCATCATTCATTTCTCTTCCACAGTCATGCATGTCGCTAGTTTGTATCCAAGTTTTCAGGTTCAGACATTCACTGACGCTGTTAAATGAATGTGGAGGCAGTCTCCATATAAAAGGAGGCCTCAAAAATGAGAATCATCTTCATGCTGCTATCTTTGCAGAGAAAGAGCAACCTTTTTACAATCACAAAACAATACAGTCACATTAAAAACAAACTGTTTTCAGTCCACCTGAAAGACCTGTGCATAATCAAAATCATGCTAAATGCTGTGTAGTTCTCCTTGATCTGAAGGGGGAAAATGCACACACACACACACATGCACATGTGTACCCTGATATACAGCCTAATGCACGGACAAGATTGTAACTCATATAACAACAACCTCTACACTGAGGTCAGCACTAGCCTACGCTTACCCTGATTGTGACTGCATCTCCTGTCCTTCTTCAATATTGAATACAATGTATGGCCAGACGGGATAGTTCTTACAGTACCCCTCAATCTTCCTGTTGAACACACACACACACACACACACACACACACACACACACACACACACAAACACATAAATGTATTCAATTATAAATGTACATAAAATCACATACACATCAAAGTAGAAAGTTGATTAATTCTGCCCTTTTCAACATTCTTTATCTACTCAAAAGAAAAGTTCTGAACCTGCATATTATTCCAAATACAAGCACAGTCGGGTTGTTTAGTCAAGCGAACCATACAGCCCATATCAAGACTCGGAGCATAAGAAAAGCAGAAAAATAAAAAGCAATAATGAAATCTCCTTTCTTAAGAAGGCTGGCAATGAGTGATTAAATCCATGCTGTGTGCCAAATTTTGTTGCAAGTGGCAGTTAGGGTATCAGTTACTGCTTCTCAGCTATGTTTAAAGAATTCTGCAGAGATGCTGTCAACGCCTGCAGTTTTACCACATTTCAGCATCACCTGTACCTCTACAACTTCCACACAGAGTATTGAAAAATCATCCTCATTTGCTCAATCCCGAGTTGTTAGCACACATGGCTTTCTTCCTTCCTGTTTTTCTTTTTTTTTTTTTTTTTTTTTTTTGAAATCAAAGTGATACCTTTTCATGAGGTCTTCCTGTGTGATAAGTGAGATAGCTGTCTTTGTCCTGAGACATGCTGACATAACTTTGCTTCTATTCTGTCCAGTCTTTTCTTCATGTTGTTGTTGTTTCCTCGACACTCTTCATTTCCTGACTGATTCTCCAGTTTACAGTCTGGTGCAGTTTCAAGCTCCCTCTAGAGTCATTCATCTGAAAGATATTTCTTGTGGTCCATGGCTTGGTGCTACCTATGTTGTCCTTCAGAGGATTTCTGGTCTGGATCCCTCATTCTAGAAACAAATGCTCTAGAAAATTGAGTTGAAATTGTACCAAATTTTGTATGAAAATAGAGTTGAGAAGGTAGGGTTCTGTACATGTGTGTGTGTGTGTGTGTGTGTGTGTGTGTGTGTGTGTGTGTGTGTGTGTGTGTGTGTGTGTGCGTGCATGTATGCGTGTGTGTGTGAGTGTGCTGTTGATGTTTGTGACTGACCACTATTTTCACTGATTAGCACTGTGCGTGCGTGCATGCTGTGTGTGTGTGTGTGTGTGTATGTGTGAGTGCACTGTCAGTGTTTGTGATTTCCAGACATCCTTGTTCAAGCTAGCTTTCTCTTCTGAAGGAGAGGCTCCTTTTCCTTTGGTTTTGCTAGAAGGAACTTTAACAGGTAATTCTGTAAATTACTGTCTATCTCCACATCCATGATTTGCCTTTGCTTCTTCAAAGACTACTTCTGAACCTGCTACTACAGCTTTGTGTGTCTGTTCTTCTTGCTGATACACAAAGACCTGCATCTCATGAACTGGCTGTTGCCCTTTCTCTCCTTGTAACTCATTTGTAGACTGGTCTGGCGCAGTACACTGTTCAATCAGTGAGTTTGATATTTGTCAACCTTTACGATGGTCAACCAGTTTTGGTTAGAGAGTCAGCCACCTCTTCCTGCCACACCCATACTACAGTGGTACTGAAGTCTATGGAGACAGGCTAGAGTCTCCCCCTTCCTGTTCCGCTCTCTCAAGCACTCAGCGTCTCACAGCTGAACAGGAGAGGCTGGGGAATGTGTGTATGTCAGGGAATTGCTATTTCGTTTGCCCCTGGCGAGGCTCAGGATTGGACGGATTCCCAAGTGGAAACAGTTCACCAAGGGTCCCTGCAGCAAAAGGGCAAACCTCAGTTGACACCCCCTGGAAGGCCTGGATGTTCTACGACTGTCAAAATACAGGCATGTTTAGTGACAGTGCAGGAAAATGTGACTCGGGTGAAAGTGAAGAGTTTTATGATGGTGATGATTTTAATGTTAACATGTACAATTTTGAGTTTTCTCTTGCTAGGGCTGCCGTTACTAATGGAGACAAATGGTATGGATGACAACACTGACTGGAGTTCTATGTTGATGATATGTTTGGAAATTACAGCATTTCAGCGCCCAATTTAGAGGTTTCTCATAAGAAAACTATGATTTCCAATTCCAGTTCTGTCATCCAAGTCATCCTCTTTCCTTGTGTCTTCTCTTATTTGACCCTTCTCCTCCTCTTTAGGTGTATATGAAGTCGTCCTTTTTTGTTACTATGTCTGATGAAGCTTTGCACTCCATTTCAATGCACCAGAAAGTTCCACAATTTCGCACTTAAAACACTTTACGCTTTGCACTCTATTTCAATGCACCAGAAAGTTCCACAATTTCACACTTTTAAACACTTTACGCTTTGCACTCTATTTCAATGCACCAGAAAGTTCCACAATTTCGCACCCTATACACTTTACATAATAAGCTTTCAAAAAAGCATACTGAGCTGTCGTGAAAAGTGTCTTTATTTTTTTCACTGGAATGACCTGTTTTGCCCATGACCTTTCATCACCGTCTCTATTTCACCCTTGTAAACATTTGTTTATCTTTTTATAATTCCCTATGGAAATATGCACACTGGTTGCTCAGCACTCATGCAAACCATTTAAAGAAAATAATCAACATACAGCACAGCACACTGGGACAAAGAACGCTCACGGATCGGTCTTGAGCTGATCATCGTAGACGAGGTAGTTGGGGAAGCGACAGATGGCAGGATCCATGCGGTATTGGGTGCAAAGCATCATGACAGCCCTGTCCTGCCTTTCCTGATCGTGGTGATGTTTGTACAGACGCTCAAACAATGACAGCCCAAAGTTCAAGCTCTGCGCTTTCTGGCAACACAGCAGGATTGCAATGTGAGAATGCAGCAAAGACTGATTCTTCTCAGGGGTGAGGAGTAGGGGGTGGACAAAGGGCAGGAGAGGTGGGGGGGAGAGGGTAGTTACTGCTATGCTTTTTTGTGTTCAGTTCATTCCGTGTATAGCCTTGCCCCCACAGGGAGCCATATCGGGGCTATCACTTGTCAAAGTCAATTCCTCACAGCTTTCTTTTCGGTGAGCGTACTTATGCATATATATATACATAGGTACATCTATTCATGTGTGTAAGTGATGGAATCATCTACCCAAGTAATCTCATTTATCTCAGAAAGGAAAACAATTTACAGATAAAACCCACATAATGCTTGTATAGCAACAACCAGCCACAATGTGGACAGGGTTATCTTCCCTGTTTGTGACAATCCAGACAATATGTCACTTTACAGGTGCCTTTAGATGAGAATCAAAAATATTTTCCCTGACAACAGCATCCATACAACACACACACACACACACACACACACACACACACACACACAAAAGACAACAACAGTAAAGCTCTGTCTCCTTAATTTCTGTTGTTCAACTGAACAACATGGGAAATGACTGAATGTAGCGCCAGCAGACCGCTCTTCAGTTGGCTCAATCCAGGCAGGCAGCCCGCAGTGTGAATCACACTGCAGACTGTATAAGTGCTTGGAGATTGGTTTCTATCTGAGGATCGGCGCTACACAAAATATTCTCAATAATAAAAACAGTAAAGCTTATCCAGAATGCTGAATGTGTACACACACAAATGTACTACGAAAGCACATGAACCTGCATTTCTGCATGAAACTACATAGACACTTTAGTATGTTTTTCTTCTGACAAACACTCAGCATCTTTCTAACACACAAACACACACACAATAACACACACACACACACACAAAAGCAAACACACACACACACACCAACAACAACACGCACACACACACACACACACAAACACACACACACACACACACGTACTCATGCATATAGCCGCACACACACATATACACAAAATCGCCACCTGCACTCCCCACATCAAAATTCACTTATGTTCATGCATAACATCTCTTGTCATCACAACACACACACACACACAATCTTGCCAGAAGCTGAGGCAGACAGAATTGGGAGGGGGGGGGGGGGGGGGGAGGGGAAGAGGAGGGGAAGTTGAGGGGAGTGAGGTTGATAGGACATACAGTGGAGAGGACGGTGGGAGGCAGCTGGTTGGGGTCGCCCACCAGGAAAAGTTTGTTGACCCCATACTGCAGGGGGATCAGGCTGTCCAACTCAGTGGCTTGGGTTGCCTGTACAATCACCATCATCATTATTAACATCCTCATCGTTATCAACTTCATCCAAACATGGAACCCCTTTTTTTCTTTTTTTTTTCTCTCTTCTTTTTTTTTTCTCTCTTTAATATCCAAATAAATTATACATAAACAAACACGACATATTTCCACTTTTAAGTGGTTCTTTTTTTTTCTCTCTCATAATTCTTTGGTGAAATAACTTGTTATGTGGTCAACCTGATCTCAACTTGACATTTGTTTTTATTTTTGCTTCTCCACAGGGAAACATTTTTATTCACACATCAATACATATATGTAAGAGAGATACTTGGTTCACAGCTTTATTTTTCCGTCCTGAATGAGACACTTACTGAAAGGGCAAACAAACAAGGCTTTACACATTTGTAATCCAATATTTTTGTTGCTGTAGTCTGAGCAGAGGCATGTATCAAACTTGTGTACTACTTAACTATGGAAAATTAACTTCCCAGAAAGTGATGACGTCATTTTTGCACAATATTGTGTGTGTTGTCATTGTTCTAATATTGCCTGACCACTTGCGTACAAGCTTTCATGCCGCATCTACGTTATCTACAGGAAAATAAACCTAGTCGAGTTTGGTATTAAAAGAATTGTTGGGAATTCGCCAATTCAGTCATCTCAATAGCGCAGATATATTACATTTTTCATGACAATAACTAATTATCAAACCTATAGCCCCATTTGTAATGGCCGCTCAACCTTGCCGAACACATTGCTGCCAGACCAGCTATGCACAGATGACATTCAGTTTGCCGAATACAGTGCGGTTAGCTGGCTGGTGGGGAGCGGCCTGCAGAAAACACCCCTTTCCCTCACCTGCATTCACAGCTTGGCCTCTGCAGCTGTAAACTCCCCTGCGACTCAAAACTAAATAACTTGCTCTGAACAGCCGTGGGTTCTGGCAGTCAACTCTCTTATTTTATTATCTTAATTCTCAGAATACATGAGCATACTCTTTTCTAAAGTTCTAAACCCAAGGTACCGAATATGAAGCAAGCTATTAATAGGTCAAAATCAGTGTCTGCAACCAATTCAGTAGGTCAGCTTGCGCATGATCAGAAATTGGAGTATCATCAAGACAATACTGAGAATCAGATTTGGCTACCATAACTCCAAATTTAGAACATTCTGACTGTCAAGGGCGAAGTTCTTGTCCAATTACTGATCACTGTTCTCATAGCAACACAGACACCAGAACTCACAATCCCGTTCCTACCTTCTGTTTTCTCAGAAACACAGCATAATAACAGCAGCTACAATAACAATCCATTTCCTGACCTCTGTTTTCACAGAAGAAACAAAGCATCTATAGGAAACACTGCCCTTTCTGACCTCATCAATAATGGCACAGGTGAAATGGTTGAGGACACGGCTGTTGTCAGCTGGGTTGCGGCGGAGGCTGCTGATGATCCTTGACTGGCCGAAGCTGCTCAGTGTGCCACACACCACCTGCGCTCGTTTCAGTTCATGAGCAGAAATCTCCCCCACCTCCTTGGCGCTCAGTGTGATGTGCTGCAATGGACAAGAGAGTTACTCTGTGAGGAGGATGACAGGTAACCCTTTGATCATGACGATAACAGATAGCTCCTGTGATCATCATCATCATCATCATCATAAGAAAAACGGAAGATAAAATTTCCTATACTTTGATTAAAACAAACAAACAAATATACAAAAAACTCAAACCACCTGTGCAAGAGTCCAACAGTTAAAGAAAAAAAAAGTTTTTCATCACCACAGAACTGTCAGATCATATGGGCACAGAAATCAATGCGCAGAAAACAATGAGAAATATAGGGATTCTGGAGGTATGCTACCTTGCAAACTTTGGACAAACATCTATGCAATCAAAGGCACTTGTTTAGACAGGTAAGTATGTAAATAACCAGGCGCTGAGTGCAGCAAAAGCATCAATATATATGTGTCTGTCAGGTTCTACTGCTACAGGTAACAAGTATATGGCATGAATTAACACAGTGAAGAAAAGTTTCTTCAGTGTGACTAAATGGGTGGTTAGATTATTTCAAGTTCATACAACTTACGTCGAAGCTGTTCTCAGTGATCATTGTTAGAAAACACACTACATCAGTTGCTACTTCGGTGAGGTTTAATGCATGAACCAACACTACCATTTTTTAGCAGCTTGCAAAACAGACAAAAAAATTCAGCTTTTTCTACTACTCTAGCTATGAGTTTAAAACTTGGCATGTGCAATACTTTGATAAATTACTACTTTATGCAAAATTTCAGTTATGGTTTGCCTATAACCTGAGAAACAAGCACATCCCAAAGTATAAGGGAGGCACCACCTTAAAGAGAAAATAATAGTAATATTAATTCTTCATGATAACTTCATAAAAATACCACAACTACAAACTGGTCTTGCTGTTTCCATGCTTCTGGGATTCAATTTATGGCAGCTAACCCAAGTTCAAACCCAAGAAATAGCACATGCAAGAACAGGTATGCCAGTGTTTTCAATGAAAAAAACTTTTTGTATTCAGGAGGTGCATCCCTGGTTTTTTTTTCAATGATAAGAAGTTCAAAAATCATCCACTCCCATCTCCATTTGTTTCTCAAGTAATTATCATCAAAGTTTTCATCTGAATGATTCTCAGTTCTTACTAAAGACACTTAGACAGAACTCACACCTGATCTTGTAATCATGAGGTTTTAGACAGAACTCACACCTGATGTTGTAATCATGAGGTTTTATATCACACAAGGTGAAATGAACACAACACAAACACTTTCTCCGTTTCACTTTGATAATGGTTTTCTGAACAAAAATTTGAAGCTAAAAGGAAAAAAAAAAAAAAAGAGTTCAGTGTGTGTGTGTGTGTGTGTGTGTGTGTATGTGTGTATCTGTGTGCTTGTTTAGTTAGAAAATCACTGATAGCCAAACAATTCCCACACCTGATGGCAACAGCCTCCTGTGCTAGTCGCTTGTGCTTGTCAAGATGGTAACGAGATCAAGGCACAATTACCTAACAGACCATGGACCTCATCTCATGTGGCCACCATATCTAGAGTGATGTGTGTCCTGCATTCACAGACCTTAAAAGTGAACTCCAACTCTGAAAGATATTCAAGGCTATACTTTCAATTCTTAAGAACAGACAAACAAATGGGAGAGCAAAAATGCCTACAACAGACCTTCATAGCGTAAAGAAAGAGACCAAAAGCAATATTTGTTGTCTAAATGCATATTACTATCCTTGGATTGCTCCACCTCCTAGATACTTCACCTCACTTAGTCGCTGCTGCTCAGTCATCAACTCTTGTATCATGGTGATTTGTAAAACCATCTACTGACCCCTTTCTTTTTCTTACTCCTGTGCATATTCAATTTTCTGAGTCCATCGCACCTCTAAAAAAAATCTATTCTATACTTTATTAAAAATAGTGACTCGCCACAAGGAAAACGAAAAAAACCTCTCCCTAAAAAGGCCTCCATTTATAGTTTGATGATCTGGCGTGGTGTGGGTATGAATCTGAAAACCACGATCAATTATACTTTATCAGTTTTTCAGGAGCAAAGGTTTTAACCAGTGCTTTATTCCATCTCAGATAGTCTAAATGATGTATGCAAAATCTTTAGTTCAATTTTCTTTCTCTCATGTTTTTTCTTTTTAAATCAGCTGACCACAACTGCTCAATCTATACCAACCATCTCGGCCTTCATGGTTATACTGTGAGTATAAAGCCACACAAAACTTACATAATCATTAATGTTATTTCCCATTTACCACATATTATGACAGTGTTAACAAATGTATTGGTTACATGGTCATCCAATGTATTGGTTACATGCTTTCCCCAAATGGTGGAATTTCAATCATAAAGGAACAAAAAATAAAACTGTCAATGAATGACTCACCCCTTGGTTTTTCTCAATGACCTCCTTCTCCTTCTGTATTTTGCGTAACTCTTTCGACAAAGTGTCAACCTACACAAAACCACACCCACAAGGTTTTGATATACAGTAAAAGTATAAAAAAGAAGTATAATAACAATAAACAATTATATAGAATAGAAACACATACAGGGAGGTCGCCACGCAGTCCTGGTTTGTCCCCTCAAGTGGTCTGAACCTTGGACAAACCATTCAACCAAACTCCTGGCAGAGGTTCCTGTCTGACTTACTCTTCAGTTTAGCCTTGGCCAAGGAAATGGCTACAGGTTCATCAGGTTTATCAGGCAAGCATACGCATTCAACCAAAAGCCAAAGCAAATATACAGTGTCTATAAACAGGCTCAGTTCGGTATACTGCGGCCACTGACTCTGTCAGAGCTGGCGAATGGAAATCACAGACTACCATCGGCAGATTCTATCTACGCATATAAGAACAGGCTCAATCTGGATCATTATCAGAGCTGTCAAATGGAAATCACTGACTACCTTTGGGAGATTCTATATGAAGGCTCTGTTAAGGGCATCTGCCTTGGATTGCCCGGGTGGAGTAGATGATGTTCAGTCAACAACACTCTTGTCTCGCTGTAATTTGTGAATTTATATCTTGATTCTCTTCATTTTCAAATTCCTGTATGACAGACAGACTGACAGACAAATGCATGTTCAGTTTTTCTCTTTCAAAGAGTTAGAAAGGAGTGATGGGATTGGGGAACTGAACGTATCTCATTTTTTATATTTTTTCTCAACAGTTCCGTCTGACCAAAGGGAAGTAATCCAAGCTAATTACACATAATCAGCAGGCCAGAGCAGATGCTAAATCTACTGGGGATCAAGAGTCTCAGATAATCAGGGCTTCAGATTTTTTTCAGTCATCATGGGACACACATCCACTGGCAGCTTAGAGTGAGGGGACAAAACGTTAAAACATGAGATGAACTTGTAAGTTAAGATCTAAGTTGTCATGCTCTTCTAAACAGTAGTTAGAAGCAAGCACTGTGAATTTATTTTCATTTTACTTTTAGCTTGTTGGACGCTGTGTATGTGTAGACCATTTATAAGACTGCAGTGAGAGAGAGAGAGAGAGAGAGAGAGAGAGAGGGAGAGAGAGAGAGTGATGGGGGGCAGGGAGAGACAGAAAAATGTGAACATGGCTTGAAAAAGAATTGTCCACATACAATTCTGATATCAGTCAAAAAACAAACAAACAAACAACAACAAAAAAATCAAAAAGAAAAGGGAGAAGGGGGTAAGAAAAGAAAAGGTGGAGGTAGGGTGGGAAGTAGTGAGACATGGAGATGGGTGTGGATGGGGTCTGTCTGCATATTGTCTTCCTGTACAGTTTCAAGGACAATTTGTAATCACATTTGTAAGCTGTAATGTGTGGTTTCCTGTTAAAAAAAAAAAAGAACATTGTTCATGCTCTGTTGACCACTTTGTCACACTGCCAGAGTTTGCCCTCTGTGGCATTTTTGTTATGCAAACCGCATGGAACGATGAACGCAGCATGTATCGTGTCAACACACAAAGGGTTGCTTCTCTATGCTTTCTCGAGTCCTGAACTCTTTGTCAGTTGTTTCGATTCCAAACCAATCAAAAGAATCTGATCATTCATATATCAGAACGAACTGTGGTTGCATCGACAGGCATGATTTTTCACTTCTGATCCTCCACTCGACTGAGTGAAGGAGAGATGGACTGATCACCAGCTTGACATTATGGCAAAAGGCATGCAACAGCCTGGCTCATGAGCTTGATATGCGATGCGCCACTTATACATTTCACGCGAAAATATTGCACACGCGCCGACAATCTGAAGCTCTGGATGATCACTACAGACAGCTCAAGACACGGTAAGCTTAAACTCTGACCCCCCTCCTTCGACACCCTCCATTTCTTTCTCCATAATCCGAACTTTGTTTAGAAAGGAAAGAAAGCATAAAAGACACTGCAATCCTGACCAAACTAAGTGTTCATAACTAAATTACTCATCCAAACTCAAAGACGCCATCCCACCTCCCACAGGATGCACAAGCACATGCGTGCTGAATCATACACAGTCAAAACCATACTAGAAAAAAACCCTTTGCTCCTCTCTGTCTCTCATGTGCACATACATACACAAATCCCTAAAATGCGTGCACACATACACCCTACTCCCCTACCGACACTTGCCCTATAAATAATCAAGACCTGGGAATTTACCTGTTTGCTGTTCTTTTCAGCCCTGTTTTTCTCAAGGTCTTGTCCGAGCTTCTCCAACTTCTTTGTCAGACGTTGATGTTCGTCTTTCACAGACTGTGGCAAACAATCCATCTTCTTCTTCCGAAGTGCTGGATCAATATATACACAAAGTTAAAAGATTGCAATCGTTTACTCAGCCAAAGTTTCATGAATTTTTTTTTCAATTTCCCCTAACATAGCTTTCATACTTAATTCTATTTCATAGTTTTCTCATCTCTTTTGATCCTGAGAGTTGCAAAATTCCACAAAGAATATATACCAATTAGGGAACAATGTTATATTTATGGTGTAAATGACGGGGGAAAAAAGTTTAAAGAAAAAAGAAGAGAGAAAATCAGTACCTAGTTAGAAAAGTCTCCTTTCTGGCCCTTTGCTCTACAAAACAACATTTTTCTCTTCTTTTTTTTTCCCCAAGCTGTTCCATCTTTGGTGCCAATGTTGCTCATTCTGACCACTTGTCCACAGCCACATCCAGGCCCATCCCACCACAGCCCCAGCACCGGCAATTGACACAGAACAGTCCATGTCAAATCGTCACGTGGCAACCCGCTAGAGGAGACATTGTACTGCTGCCGAGCCACTTTGATGGTGTTCATGGTGCCTGTTCTGATCCAACGTGTGCAGTACGCCACCTACTAAGCCCTCAACTCTGGGTAGGAGCTGGTCGGGGCAGAAAAGTCCCACAAATAAATGGCTCTGATGGGAATTGAACCCACAACTCTCCAACCGGGTGTTCCAAACACAACCCACGTCACCACGGCAGCTGGTAAGACATTTACCTTTGTTTAAAACAACGATTAAAGCCGTTATGAATAGTAAAGAGTTGAATCTGAGATAGGGTTCTTTACACTTTGTTCCTTTTCCATCTCTTATGTATTCATTTGTTCCTTTTCCATCTCTTTCTTAATTGTTCTTATTATGTGACCCATCCCCACAAAATTACTCACAAGTCAAGCAGGACTGATATGAGCAAAAGGGCTTTAAAAAGACTGAGGGTCAAATTTAAATGATCCTGGGTTTTGTAAAACCAGCTTCACAAGTGCACATGCAGAGGTAAAAAATCTAAGGAATACAGACTGGATTCATTACAAAAAAAAACACCCATTTGATGTCACTGTGAGATCTTTTCATTTTGACTGAACGGTCTGTTTCACTTGTACTACTGTCACAACATAATAAAAAAAAAAAAACCACACTGCATTTCACTTGTTCAGACAGTGGGGTCTTAATCTTTTGCTGTGCAACCTCTGGTATGTACTGGAGGTCCACAGTTTAGTAAAAACCAAGCCTGCAAGACAAAAAACTCAAAGCACCATTACATTATTATAACTATGACCACCACGCCAACTTGAACGCAGCATATCTTGACCGTTATTGGGTATATTTATGATACTTGTATTACTGTAAACTATACTCCATCTACTAATCTTTCAGTTAGTAGAAATTCTGTAATGGGTGATTTCCTCGGAACAAATCGCAAACATGTGTTGCACCAACTGATTTGTTAAGCATAGTAAACTCTCTCATGGCTGGTCAACACAATGTCATGTTATTCACTTGATGTGAAACATGGAATTGGCCCGTCACCATTTCGTCATTTTGTACAATTCAAACTTCCTTAGCTTTACGTACTGTCTACTAAACCTGTCAAGTTCAACAAATTCCCAAGACCAGCTCTTAAAAAAAAAAAATAAATAAAAAAGCTGGCGCAGTAGAAATCAGGGTCAGCCCTGAAACACCTAAACTAACTAGTTATAAGAATGTCATCATAAGATTTTGAGTGAAATTTAAATTCAAATCATCTGTGGCTAGATATGGCACTTTAATATTGACTGTAAATTTAGATATTCACAATTTGTTACTGTGTCACATCACATTATTTCCATAAAAGAACTCAACAAGTAGATAAATGAGTGAACAATGACACCCTTGCTCTTGAAAGAATTTCATCATCAGACCTACTTTCTGAAAAGGGTTCAAAGTCTTCACTGTCCTTTACGTTGTTCAAACTGCCTCCATTTCTTTTGCCTTGATGTAATTATTCATTAACAGCTCAGCGACCTCTTCTGCAGTCTTTCCACTTTTCTGCTATAACCCTGATGACAATGCTCCATATCTTTTTTTTTTATAAAGAAGTTCAGTTTATAACAACTTGCAGATTTGAATGGTCAGAGAAAGCAGCATTTTCATGCTTCAGTCATCCCTAAAAGGTTCAACAAACTATAAAACGCAAAAGCAGACAAAATGTGAATAGTGCTTTAGTATGATAATATCCAGTAACTACGTTACACAAACAAGTAAGGGTGGTACACAGAGCATCAAGTAACATGAGTTTAAGGTTTCCAAAGCTATTATTTTTAGCATTTTTAATCAATTTTCCATTACACCAACTGTAGCAGAGCTGTGGTATGTTTAAGCACAAAAAAAGAAGAAAAAAAAAAGAAAGAGGAGCCCTCTCACCAAAAAGTATTTTGAGAAAACTGTACACCAAGTCTATCAATATCCTTATCAGTTTCAATCGAAAATGTTTGTAAGACATTTCATTCATTATCTGAGGTTGTCCAGTTTATTAAAAAAAAAAAAAAAAGAAGAAAAAAGCAAAAGCATTTGAGGGGTTTTATACACATACCGCCCTATCAAGTCATAAACTGTGCAAACGAGCAGATACACACAGACACAAATTTCAGTTTCCACTTTGAAACAGCACACATCCATGGCATGGCACCACACTCACCATTTTCTTTGGCTCTCATGATCTTGTTCTCCAGAGCAAACTCCTTCATGTCGCTGTGGATGCTATCCACGTTGCCGATGCGCACCACTGAGACTGAAAGATCGAAATCTAGGGCCTTACCATCAGATTACATTGCCATATGAATATAGCAGAGTCTGTTCATGCATGCCCATGTGCTTGCATATGTGTGTGTGTGTGTGTGTGTGTGTGTGTGTGTGTGTGTGTGTGTGTGTGTTTGTGGGTGTGCGCGCGTGCGCGTGCGTGCGTGTGTGTGCAATATGTTAAAGCAAAACCAAGGCTGTGTGCCAGTGACTGAAGAAAGATTTTTTTTTAGCATGATTGCTAAAATGTCTATAATAGTTTTTTTTTTTTTTTGTAATGTCTCTACAATATTTCCATAAATGCTCTTCTGTCCATACATAATTATGCAGGTTGCATTGACCACAAAGTACATGTGTACCAGTCATTTCTGTTGAAAAATCTCTAACCTAGATATAATTCAGAGTGGGTATTTGAAAATATTACTTAAAAAAAAAAGTAAAAAAAAGAAATCAAGAACAACATATTGTCCATCTTTTCCTATTTCCAGTGAGCACAACTCCATATAGGTCATCAACTTACAGTTCATTCGGTCAGCCACCTTCCTTTTCACCAACCGGCGCAGCAATTCATCAGCAGCTGCATTGGACGGAGCACACAGGCACACCTTGGGGTCTTTGTTTTTCTGTGGCAGGAATGGAGGGGGGGGGGGACAGTAATGTAAATCATCACACAAAATGAACTGTTCACGTGATCTGAGTGATGTCAATTAAGGTCTTGACCCTAACAAGAAAAAGACAGATCCAGAGTTATGAACATGACATCAAAAGTATACAAACAGAATTATGAGTCACTGTACAACAGCCTTAAAATGTCCACTTTTCATAAAATCAAATAACGATTATAGTATGGACAGACAGTACACAGCCATTGCAAAAAAAGAAAAAAAAAATGTTTAACACACTAGCAGATCAAACACTGACCTTGAACAATAACAAAACTAGACCAACATCAACCAGGTAAAAAAAAAAAAAAAAAAAAAAAAAAAAACCTTTCTTTTCCAAAACTTTACAGAGAAAGATTAAAAGGAAAAAGAGCAGAACTATCATTAAGGAAAGAAAATAAGATTATGACCAAAAGCATAAAACTAATGTGACATCTAGCAATATTAAGCCGTGCTTGATTGGCTCAACCATAGGGCACTGGTTCACAGTCAAACGTTGCAAAATCACAATGGTGCCCTACTTAATAAGTGCCTTTTTTGCTGCCTGCCTTAATGTGTTATTGTTCTAGTGATGCAATGTTGTGCAAGACACCCAACCCCTGCTTCCCCCGATCTCCTGTGACAATTATCCCTGTCATTGCAGCTGGGTGTTGATATTTGACTTGAATGCATCAATTAGATACAGCAATATTAATTTGATATCAGCATCCTGTGTATCAGCAGGCAGCCTGGAAATTTTCAAAGGGATTGAAAAAAAAATCTTCCTGCTCTTCTTCACCTACTCCTCCCCTTTCCCCAACCTATTCCCCAGGCTCCATAGGATCATAATTCCTTCTTTTTTTTCTTTTCAGTTATTTACGTCTGGGACCTACCTTCAAGATCTCCAAAATCAGCCCCACAAGGACGTGGGACTTCCCCGTACCTGGAGGACCCTGCAGCAGACATATCTTGGGCACATGCCCAGGCTGGGAGGCCGCACTAAGCATGGTTCCGATCGCGTGACTCTGTTCCTCATTGAACTGCCTATGTCCCAGCTGTGGCAACACAATCTAACATAAATGTATTCATTTTGAGGGCTCAGCCTAGTCCAATCCAGCTATGAAGCTTACTAACAGGTACTTTTGTGTTCATCCACCAACTCTATAAACCACACGACATCCACTCTAACCACTAGTATTTTGCACTGGTGAAGAATAGAACACCTGCCATGGTCTGCACCAGTGAGTGAAGGAAATGTATACACAATTAAAAGTAAGATTATACGTAACACTTTCACTTGGATGTGCACATGCAAATCAAGAACAAATTTCACACTACATGGTCCTCTGCCATAAATGGAGCACCCCTTTACTCGTAAAATTCCAGATAAGATACACTGCCTTGGACAGTAGGGTGCCTGATTTTTCTTTCGTTCTTTCTTTTCTTTTTGGTTTTTGTTTTTTTTTGGTTCCAGATACAATACACTGTCGTGGACAGTAGTATGCCTAACTTTTCTTTCGTTCTTTTCTTTTTTTTTTTTTGGGGGGGGGGGGGGAGGGTGGGGGGGGGGAGGGTGGGGGGGGGTTCCAGATACAATACACTACCTTGGACAGTAGGGCACATGATTTTTCTTCCATTCTATTTTTTTTTTTTTTTTTTTTGCTCTCATCTTCCTTGTCCCATCCATCCAACCCTTCAGCTGCATTACCCAGCACTGCTCATTCTGGCTTCTCATACACACCCACAACCAGGGGCTGTACTTATATGTCGTCGGTAACGGGGAAGTGACCTACTACCTCGTTGTAAGCTCGAAGGTCCGTTACTTGCAGATCCATATGTCGAGAGTAACCTTTAACCTCGCGGTTTGCAGTGGGTGAGGGTTGGGTAACGTACAACGAGGATAGGGCATGAGTTCGCCTGGGTTAGATCAAAACAAAGGCATTGGACACGTTCACTGATCACGAACTTCACGCAAAGTTAAGATTTCATCGTCACAACATCTTCCAGCTGACAGACACTCTCCGAGAAGACACTGAACAAGTGTGTCTGTAGCTCCCAAGTTCGTCTGCTACGATAGCTGGCTTAGCTCTTGGTGTGTGTGTGTGCGTGTGTGGGCAGGCTAAATCTGTCTTCGTGCCTGTGTGTGTCACTGTTACTTTGTGTCAGTGTGTGTATGTGTGTGTGCGTGTGAGTGTGACTTCATCATGTTTATGGCCTTTTAATAGTTTTATCAAACTTGTCTTAGTTAAGCTGCTTTTTCAGTCTTTGTGTGTGTTTGTGTCAGCGTGTTTGTGGGCATGCTCAGAAGGTTGGGGGTTATTCAAGACATGCGCAGGAGGGAATCCCTCTTTTTATCTGACCTTCACCCTTCACTTTCTAGATACTTCGTAGGTAGAAACCGAGACAAAACCCAGATGATATAGGTACGGAAGTAGAATGTGCTGAACCCACAGGCTTTGTACCTAGGAGCTAATCTTATTGTCGAAGTAAGTTTACCGACGACATACAAGTACGGCCCCAGGTGTGTCCCATCACTGACAGTCCACAAGCAGCCATCAACTTCACATCATTACCAGGCAACCCATCAAAGGCAGTACTGTACTGCTGTTCAGTCAACTGGCGGTGTTCAGTGGAACCTGTTCTGATCCAACATATGCTGGCCACCCCCTACTACACTCCCCTAATGGTGATGACAGCTGCGTGCCCAGGGAGCCAGAGTGAGCGAGTGTCTCCCTTTGAAGGGCATCACTACATCCATCATACAAAAAGTCCCCACTAAGCTGTCCATAACAACGTCTACACACACTGGAGACATGGAGTGGAAACCAAAACCGAGGTCACCAGGACAGAAGAAGATCCACAGAAACTGAGACTTTCTGTTCAATGAGGATGAGAGGATGATGAAGCTGATACAGTGCAGCTCCATTCTGGTCACAGACTATGCAACAGGGCTGTACTCTTTTACCATGCATTCGGCATCAGCCAGGACTAACAGACATAGACACCTGCAGTACTGGCTGAGAAACTTGAGCACCACACTCAGACATCAGTTAGGCTCCTTACTATCTTGTGGTTGCAGTCTCTCTGTTTGAGCTCACAGCACACTCTGAGTGACTCAGCTCTGGGTAAGAGCCACTCAGCCACCAAAAAAAAAAAAAAAAGTGCACAAGTAAATATCTTTAATAGGAATTGAACCCACAACTTCTCAGTGGTTAAGTCTGCGACACTAATCACTGTACCATGGCAGTTTGCAGGGGTGCCTGATTTGGTCTACTTATGAAACCAAGCTTCTTGCCAAAGCTATTCATAGTACTTGGAAAGTCCACTACCAAGGCCAGCACTGTCAACTGCATCAAAAACATATAAAGTAATAAGTAGAAAAAAAGAACTGAAGCATGCGTTGTAGTTATGAATGCAAAGAATGCAATCTTTACTCAATAGTTTGTTAGGATTTTAAAGCAGTGAGTGAGAATTCAGGTAAATTGGGAGTGAGAGATGATCAGTTTCAGAATATAAATACTGTGCTTCGGGCTGTCATTCAGTGGGCACTTGGTTTTTTTATGCTTGACAAAGGATTTACAAATAAACTGAAAATTTGCAATATGCTTATTGGGTGTTT
The DNA here is from genome assembly GCA_033310375.1 of Conus canariensis. NCBI lineage: Eukaryota > Metazoa > Mollusca > Gastropoda > Neogastropoda > Conidae > Conus > Conus canariensis. Next base: position 32,627,098 of record CM065724.1, read on the forward strand.
GTGGTTTTTACTGTTCAATTTACTCAATAGCTGTCATAATAAGCAGACCCAAACAAGCATTATGATATAAATGTATCTAGCAAAGAACACAATCTCCCCTCAATTTCATCATGAGAGAAGAATAAATCTGATATTACAAAATCTATGCAGCTTGAAGAAATACTATCATCGTCATTGGCGGAGATCAAATCAGATGCTATGAATGATGTAAAAATGAAATAGATCTCTACACATTCTCAAAACACCAAAGGTGAGTAACAGAATGAATGACACTGGTACAACAAATGAGCCGGGCAAAGTGAAGTTTTAACTCAACTCACAAGGTTGGCTGGCATGTGAAAAGTGATGTCAGAAGCCAAAGGTGAGGGGCACAGAATATCGCGCATCAGAGGGGATCTGGGTAACATCTGGAGGGCTGTGTATCGCCGCAGGGAAGAGATTAAAGAGCTCACAGGCTGAAAACATATACATGCCAGCACACACACACACACACACACACACACACACACACACACACACACACACACACACACACACACAACACACAGATGTGCAAGCATATACATATTATACTTAAGTTCTACATGCAAACTGATGAAAAAGCATTTAAAGCGTCTTACAACAAAGTGTTCTTAGTATATTAACATGACTACTCTAAACATTTGGCTGCAGGACCACAGGAAATGTATATTTGCCTAACAGTTGTTCCAAAAACTCTGGTGCAAAACCCCGATGTGGCACTTTCATCACTTCAGCTGAAAGTTGTACTCAAGGTGAGCCGTCATCGATGTATCCATCTCTATCTCCTTTCACTTATCAATCATAAAACCGAGGGGCCTGAATCTAAAATGATTAGAACGATTCCTGAGGAATCCTACAGGTGTGAGCTTTGAACCACCTGTGAAGTCAGATTTGTACTGCTTGAATACTCCTCTGTGTCCACCCAACAGTAAATGGGTACCCAGCTCAGGTCAGGAAAGTTTCTGACAACAGAAAGAGAGGGATGGGCTGAGTCTTCAATAACTCTATCATCCCTACAACCCGGTTTTCCGGTTTGCAGAAATCGTACCCTTCCTTCCTGCAGCCCGGAAAACCAGTCGCGTCATCGGTACATGTTATGACCGGGTCGTTTGCTGGGCAGTGTTTATGAATGGAATGGATGCCAGACAGCCCCTACAGCGTGGGAAAGTGGTCGCCGCTCTATTCTGGCTGGTTTGCTACTGCATTCATGGCAGTTCTCACTTTACACTTCTTTTTTTTTCTCAAAATCCAAGAATGAAGGGAATACTCATATTATAAGAAATCTAGGAATAAGAGGAAGTAATGGTTCATGGAAAAGTAGGAACGAAAGAGTCAAACCCATACCATGGACACAACCAGCATTTAACAGTTCAATGCCTTGCAGCTAATGAATTATGGAAATCAAATCTTTTTTTAAATAAATAATCAATGAAATGAAATATGTACAGCTGGGTTGCTTTAACAGCAACAGGAGTTACCTTTATGATGGTGTGGCTGTCTTTGTTCGGAGCAAAACGTCGATAGCGTATCTTCACCCACACTTTGTAGATCCACAAGTCTTGCTCCTCTTGCTTCAGTGCTGGAAGCCCCACTACAAAAAGAGAAAACAAAAACTTTTAGCAACAAAAGCAAAAGTCCTCCAAAGGGAAGAAAACAGTACACAAGATCACAATTCCACTCTTCAAAGTTTTGGCCACGAGGCCTTTTTCATGAGAAAAGAACAAAAACAATACAACTAGTAATGTCCATATTTGGCAACTGGACAGCGCAAAGAACTGACATCATAAATATATTACAGAAGTTCTGACATCATAATGAATGATGTATTAAACAAGAAATAGGAAAAAAAAAAATCATCCTGAGGAACTAGATCAGAGACACAATACCACTGAGATACATTTGATTAGTTCCCATCCTGTTATTGTGTCTCTGATCTATTTCCTCAGGATGAAATTTTTTCCCCCCTATTTCTTGTTGATGACATCACACATTATGATGTCAGAACTTGTGTAATATATTCATGAGGTCAGTTCTTTGCTCTGTCCAGTTGCCAAAGATGGACATTAGGTAGTTGTATTGTTTTTGTTTTTTTTCTTGAAAAAGGCCATGTGCCGAAAATTTGAAGAGTGACTTTGTGATCTTGAAAAACTTTTAGTCTTCTAAAAAAAAGATGATGCTTTTTTTTTCTTGAAATCTTACCCTGTCTCATAATGTCAAAAATGGCCTTTTATGATATGATTAAATGAGTTTTGTGATCAAATTGTCTCCAAAAAGATAACGTACAATCATGTTGAGAATCCTTATCAAGTGCACACATACTATTAATGTTCAAAGCATCATTTGCTCAGTGTGCACACAACTGTATGCACAGACACTAATACCCTCTTCAGTTTGGTGCATTCAAGTATGACAGCAAGTACATGATCAAGTCTAACAAGCATCATGATCATTCAAACTGTATGCACAAAATTTCAATTTTGACTGATATCAGGCAAAAATGAAGTCAATGACAGTGCCAGTCACTGCACACTACACTATCATATTTTCTGATTTTGAAATGGTGAGAAGTTCATCCCGAGTTCAAACATTTTTACGCAGGTACATACAGGTATCTGACACAATATACCAAGCACTTGTAGTAGGCCAATGAGAAAACACACCGATCAATGAAAAAGCATGAGAAATTCCACAGGTGTATGTCAGTGTCCAAATGTGTAATAGAAGGTACTTTGGAACTTACCAGGCAATTTACCTGATAGGGGCTAAGAAATGGTCAAATCATGGGTGCAATTTCTTATCACAGATATGGGGAGTTTGTGTTATACTCCCTGTTTGGCTAGTATACTTACCATGTCAGACCATAGCATTCAACGGCAGTTAGCCAGCTCTGTCAGGCCGAATTTTTTCCGTGGCCAATGCAGTCATAAGACAGTCACGTGATGTCACCCCACTTCCGGCCCCGGAAGAAGCCAGTGTCAACTTCCTATACGTCATTCAGCGAGGCCTGGTGTATGGTAACCCCGAGAACCTTGGCGCCAGAGGGGAAGGTAGGGAGGGAATTAGAGTCTGACATGGTAAGTATACTAGCCAAACAGGGAGTATAACACAAACTCCCCATTTTGGCGTCATATACTTTACCATGTCAGACCATAGCAGAATTTAAAGGAATCGGAGGAGGGCGAGCGCCCTAGTGGTTCTTGGGGTTGACCGATATGGCTGCATTGGCCGCCACAAAGGAAATCCCCTTAGACCCATCAGCTCTGGTCATGCGGATATCCCTCAGGTAAAAATTAATGAAGGGATTTTCCGAACGCCAGTAGGCTGCCTCCAGCAGGTGGCGCACGGGGACAGAGTACTGGAACGCTGTGGAAGTGGCCAGTGCTCTGACCTCGTGGGCCCTGGGTGATAGGACAGGGAGATCCTTGTACGCCTGAGCGTAGGTAGATCTCACCGTCTTGGAGAGCCACCTGGAGATAGTTCCCGCCGAGATATCTCTAGTATTGTTGGGGTTGAGGGAGATAAGGAGTCGTCTCTGGGAGGAGCGCCTGGGGCGTGTGCGTTCCCAGTAGTACCTGAGACACCTGGAGGGGCAAAGGTCCATGTCTCCATCTTTTTCTCCCTTTCCCAAGATGTCCGTCAGGGAACGGATGACGAGGAAGGGAGAGGGGGTGCCCGGTTCTTGATTCTTTGCCAAGAACTCCGGAAGGAACTTGAGAGAGACTGAGCCGTCCCTGTGGAAGGCGATATCTCTGGGGTCACCGCTGAGGGCGTGAATCTCACTTCGTCTTCGGGCCGAGGCCAGGGCGAGGAGAAAGGTGGTCTTAAGGGAGAGGAGGTCAAAAGGAATAGAAGCAATGGGTTCAAAAGGGGGTTTTCTGAGGGCATCGAGGACCGTAAAAAGGTCCCAGAGGGGAATGCGCCTAGGGGACTGAGCTTCCCGTAGAGCAACTCCTCTAGACACCTCTCTGAGCAGAAAGTCATTGTCAAAAGAAGGGCCCCCGAGTTGACGAATGGTGGTGCAGATAGCTGATCTGTAGCCCCGAATGGAGCTAGCCGACAGCTTAAGGGAAGAGGATAGGTGGGAGAGGAAATTTCCTATTTGGATGTTGGAGGGGCAGTCATGGGGAACAGAGTTATCTGAGCACCAGGCTATCCATCTCTCCCAACGGTAGTTGTAGAGGGACTCGGTGCTGGCTCTGCGAGATGCCGAGGCTAAGTCCCGTAATCCCTGAGAGGCCCCTGCCCCGGCTAGTGTGTCTAGGACGGACTGGGGTCTGTCCGAGTGGGGGGTAGCTGCAGATGTTCGCAGTTGGGCTGGCATAGAAGCCACGCGTGTAGGCGAAGCATCTTGGGATTGGAGTGAGGAAGACCTGACCGGGGTTGTCTCAGCATGTCCCAGCGAGGGCTGAGCCGGAGGGGGGGAACGTGGGTGAGGGACTTGAGGTCCGGGAACCAAGACTGGGTCGGCCACCATGGCGTTACGAGGATCAGCCTGGGTCTTTCCAGCCTCGCCTTCCTGATCACCTTGTGTAGGATGGGGAAGGGGGGAAAGGCATATGCCAGTAGGCCCGTCCAGGGGAGGGATAGTGCGTCGACTGCATACGCCTGGGGATCTGGAACGGGGGAGACGTACAGGGGCAGGCGATGGTTGAACCTGGTGGCAAACAGGTCGATCATGGGCATAAACCAATGCTCCCATACCCCCGACAGGGTATGTCTGTTGAGGGTCCACTCCGTGTGGAGGAGAGACTTCGACCTGCTGAGGGAATCCGCCAGGATGTTGCGTTTCCCTGCTATGTGTCTCGCGCGGAGGGTGATTCCCCGCGCGTGACACCAGCGAAGGAGGGCCTCTGTCCTGAGGGAGAGGCCTATGGAGCGGGCCCCTCCCCCTTTGTTGACATAGCAAGCTACCGACGTATTGTCCGTGAGGAGGAGAACAAGTCGGTGCGCGACCTTGTGTTGGAATTGGAGAAGGGCTAGCCTGACCGCTTCCAGCTCCAAGATGTTGATGTGGAGGCGTGCAGTTTGTGAGTCCCACTCCCCCGAGGCGTGACTCTCCTCCACGTGGGCCCCCCAGCCCAAGTTGGAGGCGTCTGTATAAAGTTCCAGTGGTTGGGTTGGGAGGGAGATGGGGACCCCGGTGGAGAGAGTGGCTGGAGTGAGCCACTCCTCCGTCGCCGAAATGAACCAGTGTCCGAGGGGAATGACCTGGTCCCAGCGGTCGGAGGTCTGTGACCAACGTCGGCGGAACTCCCTCTGAAGTTGGCGTTTGGGGACCCGCCCCAGGGGAATGAGGGGAGACAGGGACTCCATCATTCCTAGGAGGGAGGACAGGGTTCTGGCCGAGGTGTGGGGTGTCTGTGACAGGCGGGAGATGAGGTCCACTATGCGTGCAGACCTCTCCGGGGTCGGGGAGACTATCATGGAGATTGTGTCGAAACTCATTCCCAGGAAGGAGAACCTCTGGCTGGGAGTGAGTTCGCACTTGTTGGGGTTTGTGACAAACCCCAGTGTGGAGCACAGACTCAGGAGGCGGGTGGTGTGGGCTTGGCACTGGGCCCGGGAGGGGGCCAAGATGAGCCAGTCGTCCAGATACACTAGGAGGCGGATGTCTTCCTGCCTGGCTAGGGAGGCCATCTCCTTGACAACCTTCGTGAAGAGGAAGGGTGCCAGTGATAGGCCGAAAGGGAGGGCCCTGAACTGGAACACTCGGCCCTGCCAGACGAACCGTAGGAATCGTCTGTGGACCGGGTGAATCAGGATCTGAAAGTAGGCGTCCTTCAGGTCTATGGATGTGGCCCAGTCGAGATGATGGATGGAGTCTCGGATCTGGGTGGGGGTCTCCATCTTGAACTTGGTGGGCCTGAGGAACTTGTTGAGGGGCGAAAGATCTAGAATGGGCCTCCATCCTCCCGAGGCTTTTGGGATCACAAAGAGGTGAGAGTAGAAGCCGGGGTTTGGGTAGGAAACCTCCGCGATGGCCCCTTTCTTGAGGAGCTCTTGGACTTCCGTGCGAAGAGCTTCTGCTTTGGCGGGGGAGGGTTCGTTGGGGGAGGGAGGGGGAGATAGCATGAGGGGGGGACGCTCGTGGGCCCAAGGAAGGCGAAACCCTTCCTGTAGCACCGCCACTATCCAGGGGTTGAGGCGCATACGTCTCCACTGGTGGGCATGCCGGGAGAGGCTGCCCGCCCGGGGGGGCGAGGGTCTGGGCTGGTGGGAGGGGGATAGGGCGAGGGGGGGTGCTACCTGATCTAAGTCCACCTCGGGCTGTCTCCCTAGTCAGCTCCGGGAGCGTGACTGTTGGCCGAACCGAAAATATTGCTGATGGGGTTTTGGCTTAGGCCTTGGGAGAAGATTAGGTCGCTTGGCGGGCCGTGCGGTGCGGGAAGGCGATTGCCTGGGATAGGGTCTGTGCCTGGGGAAGGAACGAAGTGGGGGTCTAGCAGGGCGTGGCGGTGGCCTGGGCGCAAAGGACACAGCCTGCTTGCGTTCCTCAACTGCTTGGGCTATGACGTCAGCCGAGTAGTCGCCAAAGAGCGACTGGTCCTGGCCCGGGATGCATCGCAGGGCTGCCTTAAGCGTCGGGGAGAGAGAGGTCCGCGCCAGCACGGCATCTCTCGCGACCAACAAGCAGTTGAAGTGGCTTCTGGCTGCGCTGTCCGCCGCAGCCGAAAGGTGATGCGAAATCCTGTTAACTAAGTGTCGCATGAAAGGATCGCTGAACAAGCGAGGGTCAGGCTCTTGGTGCTCCTCAGAGCCCGAGTCCCCCGGTACTGGGATGGCACCATCATCCTCCGGCCATAGAGCCTCCGCTCGCTGAAGGAGCATGCCCAAGTAGGTGTGTCCCGCCGTGGTGTGGAGGATGCCCATCCTGGCTACTCGGTCCCATTCCTTTAGGTTCTTAAATGAGATGGTGCCGGAAGTAGGGGGGGGCAGGTGGGGGATCAACCGACGGTCCGACTGGGAAATGCCCATCTCCCTGGTCACGGGATTGTCCGTAAACAAGGAGGAGACTGAGGGGTTCTTGCGGTCCCCGAGGAGGAAACCGACCTGGGCTGCATGTGGGGCCGAGAGGGGTCCCTGTCCTGGTGGAGGGATGGCGTGCGCACCCCTGGCGCGAGTTGCTGGGCCTTCCCAAATTGAGGAGAGGGATTGGGGGGCAACGATCTTTGGTCTAGATCTCTGGGCCGGGGGGGGACCGGCGAAATGGGAGAGGGAGAGAACTTCGTCAGCGGGTGCGGCCTCCCTCCTAACGAGGTCTGGTCGCCACCGTTCTATCGTGCGGACATCGTACAATGAGGTGGAGGCTAGTTCTTCCTCATCGTCCGCCTCAGGGAGGTACTGGTCCTGAGAGGGTTCATAGCACCCGTCATCAGGAGGTAAGTCGAGGGGTGCCTGTAGTGAGTCCCCGGTGGCCCTATAATCGGCGGCCGGGACATCGTCCTGCCGATCGGACAGCTCCCGAGGAGGGAGACCAAGGTCGACCCAGGCAAGTGAGGCCGGGTGCCACATTCGACCATACAGCTGGTCGTACTGGGTGTTGGCGTTAAGCCACTGGTCTCTCTCGGGGGCATAGAGCCACCGGTCCCCGGGGAGGTAAACGGGCTGTGGCGGCCCTGGGGTGTAGGCAGAAAATCCCCGGGGACCCGGGTAACCTGAATCACTGTTGGGGGGGTCTTGAGAGGCCGTGGCCTGTCGTCCCCGTCCAGGTCCGTGCACTGTACCATACACGTCCTTGGAATGGGCCTGGGAGGGCCATAATGGTATGGAGGAGGATGCGGAAGTCGAGCCCCCAACCCGCGAAAGTGCGGATTGGTCAGGATGCGGTCCCGTGTTCCTCCCCCTGGAGGAATATGTCAGGTTACCCTTGGTCCCGCTGGTAGATCCTCCCCCCGGAGGAGCGGGACCGCGGACGTTGCCCAAATGGGGATCCGAAAAGGTCGGTTCCCCAACGTCCAATACCCCTAGGGAAGGAGGTGACGTTCGATCGGGGTAGGTCGACCGTCCTTGTGCATGGGCACGGCCGGGCCCATGGCGCGGCGTGCCCGCACGCCCAGGATTATGGACACCACCGAGGTCGTGCGTCGGGGTGACCATAAGGCTGCTTCCGGAGTCGAAGCGCTCATCGAGCTCAGGTGTTGGCTGCACCTGTGCCCGGTGGGGCCGAGCGCTATGAGTGGACGTATCAATTTGGGGGGAAAAGGAGATACGTGACTCATCAAGGCGAGTGACGGATGGTGATTCCATCCCAGATCCGTCACCCGTGCTGGTCCGCGGCTCGGCAAGGTGCCCCGGGGGCCGAGATTCGCGTGACTCAGCATGATAGTTAGAAGTCTCCGAGCGAGTCCGTAGGCTAGAGGGCAAGCTGGCCGATGGAGAAGGGGTGGGGGAGGGCGAATTCCGTTGGCTAGTCTTTGCTCGGCAGGGCCCCTTGAGGGGAGCCTTGCCCTTAGACTTTTTGGGCAGCACCTTGAGGGGAGCTTTGCCCTTAGACTTTGCAGGCAGATCAAATGAAAGGCATTTTGAAATGGTGGCCGCTTGCCTATCAGCCTTGGGACGCCGCGGTCGTGCGTCCGTCGGTTTGGTAGACGAGGAAAGATCACGCGTCCCTTCCGTGGAGGAGTCGTCTCTGTCTACCTGAACCATACGTTCATCGGTGTGAACGGATTGCTCCGAGATGGAATCGACCCGCGGGTTCTCCGGGAAATTGAGCGAACTCCGAGCAGTGGAGTGGCTCGACCCGGCGGTGTCCTTCACCATGTTGGGCACAGGTGGATAGAGCAAACCCGGAACACACGACCGCAAAGAGGAGACAAGGTGGCCGATCGAGAAAATCAATTAATCTCGATCGTCCGTGTGGTGTCGTGCAAAGTGCTCGAGAGATCGACTGAAACTCGAACTACCCGTACACGCCACCGGTCGGGTGACTGGTATGGCTATTAATAGCAATCTCTTTTTGGGCACTAAATCTTAATAAGCAGATAGTGTCACGCACCCTTACAGCACAAAATGCGTGTTGAACCCGAGGCTCGGCAATATGGTGGGGGAACACGACCGGCGAGCGGTGCCGACGATCGCGAGTAACAAAGTCGCGAGAGTGCCGGTAAAAGAGACAAATCTTTTAATAAATACGCTCCCGAGAGTGCCGGTAAAAAAGATAATTCTTTTAATAAATACGCTCCCACCAAGAGCCTCACACGGCAAAATACTCAGGGTCTAGTGCAAGCCACAACTGAATCAAGTATAGAAACAAAACACAGCAATCTTAACACAAAGGCAAGTATAGGCGAGACAGAGCACAAGACTTATCTTGCTTTGACGGCAGGCCGAAGATGAATGACGTATAGGAAGTTGACACTGGCTTCTTCCGGGGCCGGAAGTGGGGTGACATCACGTGACTGTCTTATGACTGCATTGGCCACGGAAAAAATTCGGCCTGACAGAGCTGGCTAACTGCCGTTGAATGCTATGGTCTGACATGGTAAAGTATATGACGCCAAACTTCTTGCATAAGATGGAGGACCATTACACGACAAGCTTCAAGCATCAGGCACACCCACATGCACTCAGAATCTCAAGGCCCACAAGCTTTGCTCTCTGGTTTCAGTTTTGGTTTCATCAAGGTGTCACTGCATGCGGACTAGTCCATATACGCTACACCACATCCACTGAGTTTTGCGACCACACTGCGCATGAAAAAGCTGATGAATAAATGAATTAAAGACTAAGATGAGAGAATTTAAGAAAATGGTCTCATGGCTACGACTTAGCAGAAGTTTGACCTACGCATTAGGCCAACGCGCTGGTCAGACCTTGAGTACATGCCTAACATTGTACATACCATTATTATCATTGTATATGTGTGTGGTGAGTGTACACGTGTGTGTATGGGTGTGTGGGCATGGGCCCATGTGTGTGTGTGTGCGAGCGCATGTGTGTATGATGTGCGTGTATGCAAATATGCATGTGAGTGTGTGTGTGTGTGTGCGTGCGCGCATGCTCTCTGGAATACACCGGAGTCCACAGAATGTAACACCACCACACCAACAACCATGCTGCTGACCAACTCACTGAGTGCTGGGTTTGAGGCCACAAAGCTGTGCACACTGAGACACTTGACCAGGCTGGTTCTCTCCACGTAGCCCAGCTGGGACTGGGTCACCTGGCCTGGGTTTTGGTTTGGGGTGTCAGACGGCAACATCATTCGACCTTTCATGTTCATCACAACCACATCTCCCTCTGAGGGGAAACGGCGCTGTCTTACTGCTGACCCTGGCAGAAGCCCTACATCCAAAACAAAACACAAAGTTATAAAGAAAAGGGAAAGAGGATTTAAGCAAAACAAACAGTATTGCAGGTAACAATCGAGATAAAGTTTAAAAACACACACACCCATACAAATAATGATTTAACTCTCAGCAGCCTAGTAAGGAAGAACATAAAAAATAAGACAGAAAAAAGAACCCCCCCCCCCCCCCCAGCTTAGCTCTATAAGCCTGACTGATATACACAATTACACAAAAGCATACGAAATATACATGATTTAGCTCTAAGAAACTAGGTATGGATATAAAAAGAGCATACAAACATTACAAAATGAAATATTAAATATGAAACAAGACTTGTGATACTGATAGCCTGCTTTGAAGCGCACACACACATACAGACACACAGAAATGTTTTGACAAGTCAGTATACTATAAGATTTATGATTACACTGTTAATAGCCTTTTCTTTAAAATTTAAGAACTCCCTCCTCCAAAACAAATAAACAAACATGACACAAGAGTTTGTGGCTTTCTCTGAAATAATCAAAAAAGCATCAAAAAGAAATTATTTTTCTCATACTTATCTGTCCAAACAAATGCCCTTTAGCAATAATTTTTCTCATACTTACCTGTCCGAACAAATGCCTTCTTCTAACTTGGCTTGGAACAATGCCATACTATCAGGAAGTCCCCCCCCCCCCCCACAAAAAAAAAAAAAAAAAAAAAACAAACGTAGAAAAAAGAAAAAGATTATCAGAAGAGCAGGGAGCTAACTTTGCCTCATAGTCATTGGCCAGATGGGCCAGCCAGTCGGCTTTCACTTTTGAAGGGAAGGCTTTTGATTCTTTGGCTTCTTGGCAGGAATATTCTTAAAAGTTGCTTTGCATCACATCTTCAGTTAAAACAGTGGTCATCCTCTTTTATCATTCGTCTTGGCATCTCCCATGTTGGCTTCGAAACCTGCTGCTTCGACTGCCTCCCTTATTAACTCTGCTTGGTGAAATGGTGCTCTATCGACCTTTCTCATGAGACCTGTGTCTCTTGTATGAACTGTTCTCCATTAATGCCTTGCAGCTCCTGTGATAATTGGTCGAGCACCACATTGTGTTCTTTGCATGATTGCATTCTTTGCAAGATTTCAATTCCTAAGATGGTCTGCTAGTTTTAGCAAGAGAGTCAGCTGACTCTTGCACACCCACTCCAATTTGGTTCCAGGGCTAATGGAGGGAGGCAAGCATCTGCCCCACCTCTTCTTTCCTACTTGTGATAGTGCTTTTGATTCCTCGAGTTGGCTCTTGTTTATTGAGCCTTTGAAGGAAACCTGGGACTATGCATTAAGCCTCTAGACTGTTTTAAGAGTCCTTTACAGGCCATTACAGCCTCTGGACCCAAGCTCTTGCCTGCAGAACTGCACAGGGACATTCTCATGTGAATTCAAGCAGAAGGATATAAGGTTTCAGGTGAGCGTGCTCCCACCACTCTTTTCATGATTAAGGCATTGTTTGCACAGGTAAGTATGAGAAAAAAGACTTTTACAATCGAAAGTCGTGTTATGTTAAACTTACCTGTCCAAACACATGGACACCCTCCTACCTCCCGACTTGGTTGGGAAAAGTCGTAAACACTTAGCTTGTACAGAACTCTGATAGACATGGTACAATGCAGTGCACTCACTAAGGGTGATCACTCTGACTGGCATATCAGGGAATTAAGGATAAACCTTCTCCCTACTCTCTCCATTTCATTTTGGGGCGGATGGCAGAGGGGGATCCTGATTAACATGGCACTGTTCCACACCAACTGGGATAAAGCATTTGCTTAGACACACCAGAATATTGTAAAACTAGCAGAAAAATTCCTTTACAATCAATGTTGGTCCACACATTGGAGATCTATACAAACAAACAAAGGTCATTTTTGTAACCAAGAATGTGTAACTAATTTTCATACCGACAGAAGACTTTGGTGAACTGTTATAACAATGAAAATGCTCCCTTTCAGTTTCAGACTCATATACTGGAATACTGTGATTGAATCAACTGACAGCAATTTACAGGAAAAAGTGAAAAGTATATTTTCACTATAAGTAGTTTTTGCATACATGTACTAGTACAAACAAATGCTTATTTCTACTTGGCTTGAAAAACACCCTAGCCAGTCGGGATACACATTAATCATTCTGGCAGAGCAGGGAGCCAGACCCACTCCTCATAATCACCTCCACATACCTGGACTCCCAGCAACACTTCCTTTGTACAAAATAAATTTTAAAAAGGAAAGTTATTAGTTCCGCTAGACAATCCAGACAGATTACAGGTCAAAACATGATGCATTTCGACCTCTTAGGTCTTCTTCAGGCAAAACAAAAAATGTTTAGGACAATGAAAACGAAGAACGAGGAACCAATTATCTTCTCATTTTCGGTTTTAGGTTTTCATTCAGCACCCAGTTTGCGCAGAACATGAGAAGGTAACTGGCTGCTCGTTCTTCGTTTTCATCGTCCTAAATGTTTTCTGTTGTGCCTGAAGAAGACCTAAGAGGTCAAAATGCATCGTGCTCTGACCCATAATCTGGATTGTCTAGCTGAACTAGTAACTTTCCTTTTCATAATTTGCTTCAACTTCTGCCTTCAGTCACCTCGCTTTGGAACTGCCTTCCTTTGTATATCCCATCCATTTAGTGGGCTGCTTTCCAGTTTCCGAACCTTTCCTCACAAAGCAAATGATTCTACACGCAGAAGACTTACGTTTATTTCTTTCACATTATGCCATAAGTTCCAGAACAATTTTTATACAGAGCTGCCAAGACCTCAAAAGCACAACGTGTAGGACTGACTTTTTTCATTGTAAGTGAGGTGTTCTAAATTTAAGATATGCACTTGTATGCTATACCACCGAAAAGACATAGTGTGGATGTGTTTTTTGCCGTTTTCTTCTTCGAAACTGTCTCTGCATTATACTCAGTCTCGCAAATAAGACTTAATATCGCTTTCAGTTGCACTTAGCTTTGCACAAAAGATGAAGGCGGACATGGGTGTCCGAAATCTCACCAGTTATCATATGATTTAACTTGTCAAAAGGTAGACAACAACTGAACAAAACCAAACAACTGAACAAAACCAGTCAATAAGATGGTGAAATTGCAATTCTTTCTTGTGCTTTCCTTTCTGCTTTTCCTTTCTCTCTTTATCAAACCTGGCTTTTTCTTGATGAAATAAACCAACAGTCTGAAGATCTTTGTTGTCTTGATTCTGCTTATGCTGACACTACGACCATAAAGTGTTTTTTTGTTTTGTTTGTTTGTTTCTTTATTTGTTTGTTTTTACATACATGTCATTTCATCACAGCATAACAGTTGCGTACCACTGTCAACAAAATCATAGTATGCTACACCAAAAGCATAGTTTTTGGCAGCTCTGTTTTATGGTACTGATTAAATTATGTACTGATTTATCTATCAATCTAGATTTCTACACAGAAATATAATACAGTTTTCATTATTTTCTTAACATTCTGTTCCAACTGGGAGATTTTGAGGGGAACAGTTGGTCAGTCTAGGTGTTTTAATGTAAGCGATTTGAAATTTACAACTGGTACTGAGAGGGCTGAATTAAGATTCACATACTTGAGTTTATTTTTTGTTGGTTGTTTTTTTCTTCTTTAGTTAAAAATGCACAGGCACATGCGGTCGCATGTGCACACACACGCACACACACACACACACACACACACACACACACACACACACACACACACACACACAAAAATCATGGAACACTGCACTAAACATTCATCTTTCCCATTGTCCTCTCTTTTCCCCCTAGTCTTCAACAATTGCTCAGCTCAGGAGACAGAAGAAACTGAGGAGGGTTGTAGGGATGCAGACCTGTCCAGCCCAAAGTGATGACCGGCTGAAGGGCAGTGGTTTCTGTCAGGACCACTTGGCTGGGTGGCACTTGGTCATGCTTCTCCTTCCAGCTCTTGAACAGCTACACACACACACACACACACACACACACACACACACACACACACACACACACACACACACGCACGCACGCACACACACACACACACACACACACACAAGCATGTACACAAATGTAAGTGAAACACACAAACGCACAGTGACACACACATCAACACACACACACACGGACACACTTTCTCTCTCACAGAGGTGCAGGTGCTTGCACACACTTACGCATAAATGTACATTAAATCTGGCAGGAATGAGCTATAGTTTCCACAATCAAGCAAACATACACATTCATGCTATTCCAAAATCCATGCTATTCCAAAATATGTTCAATTAACAATTTCATCATCAAACAAAAGCAAGACAATACAGAGAGAGAGAGAGAGAGAGAGAGAGAGAGAGAGAGAGAGAGAGAGAGAGAGAGAGAAAGAGAGAGAGAGAGAGAAAGAGAGAGACAGAGAGAGGGAGGGACGGAGTTTCTATACCTGTAAGCCTGCACTTCAGTGCTTCAAAAAGACATCTGCGTGTTTATTCGACTGAAAACTGAAACCTTACATGTAATGATTACTTCAACAATTGCTTCTTATTCCCTAGTCCAGATAGGGAGAATGGACTACAGTTGACTAAATCAATACCTGTTTTATCTTCTTCATGGTCATTACACCATGTAACATTAAACTTTAAATGTCCAGGCTATAAAATCCAACATGTCTGCTAAGTAGTACCTGCCAAATTTGTAAACATTTTTGGGAAAAAAAAACACCTTCACCCACATTAGCCTCAACCTGTTGATCAGCCGACACAATGCAGACGAAGCCTGTGTATTTGAGGAAAGTGAAGCGCAAGTTGTATATATGTTACACAGCTCATCCATCTACATTGTTGAAATCAGTGACGATTCAGCAACCTTTCGATATATTAATTTCCCCGTTGCAGAAGGAAAACAAACTGGTCTACACACAGGGTTAAGGCCAAAGTTTTGGCAAGCAGTAAGAGCAACAGTACTGGCATACATTTCACAGAAATAGCACATCATAGCCCAGAAACTACATTTAAACATTCTGCTGTAAAAATACTCACATATACATACAACTGAAAACAGCAGGGCATACTAATATCAAAACCATAAGCAACCACAGGTCTTCTGTCTGTGTCTCTATACATGCATGTGTATGTGTGTTATGACACTCGCTACATTAGCACACACACAAGCGAAAAATAATGACATGAAAAGATAATGAAGAAGAAGAAGAAGTAAAGTCCAAAATCACAACTCAAAGGGTAAAACCCCTCTTACTTCTTCCCATGTTTCCAACAGCAGCAGCTTAAATGAGATGCTCTGGTACTCCTCAATGCGATCCCCATAATTAGTCACCAATGGGTAGAGCTGCTTGAAATCCACCACTGGAGGAGGCGGCAAGGAGTCCGGCTTGACACTGGCTGACTGCTCTCGGAATTTTTCTGACAAAAGACAGATCAACATACTGAACTGTGAAACAATAATGCATGCGTATTATCTGCAGCTAGTGTTCTGAAATCACTGTTCTACTTGAATGAAGATGGGGCCAAACAATTCTTTTAAAAAACGAAACAAAACAAAACAAAAACAACCAAAACCTGATCCTTCTGTTTATCATTTTTTTCCTGACCAACCCCAAGTTCACATGTACTTTTTAACAGAAACTGTTGTAAAAAGATTATTCCATAAGCCTTTCTGATAAATGACTTTGCCAAAAAAACAGTCAACCAATCACTAAAAACAAAACAAAAGTAATATGCATTTCCTCTACGATTAGAAAAAACCTTCAGGTAAGAAAACAATTAGCAAAAACACAGGGTTCCAGCCTTCATTCACAGTCAATGGGCAACAACCAAGGTTGTGGACAAATCAAAACAAAATTTTATGAATGAAACACCAACAATGTTTCAACTTCACTGCGATCAGTAAACACTGCAACCTACGCAGTGGAAACATGTGGGTAAAGGAGGAAAGTGACTGGGAAAGAGTGGGAGAAGAAATGAAATCAAACAAAGTCTTTGAACAAAGGAAGAGTTTAAAGCAGACAGGCAAAAGAGAAGGAACAGGTAAAAAAGGTACAATTCGGTGGACTGGAAAACAGAAGGAAAATGAAAATGGAAGGACCTGGGAAGGAAAGGGAGAATGGGGGGGGGGGGGGGGGGGGGGAGGGGGGGGGAGGAGGAGGCAAGAAATGGTGAATGGGTAAGTGAGAAAAGTCAGTATGGAGAGAAAACAACAACAACAACAAAACGGGGCAGACAAGACAGGCGAAAGAACAGATGGGAGTCCATCACTCCATGCCACTGGAGAAATATCTAGAGGAATGGGGAAGAAAGGGGATGAAGATGGAAGAGTAAGGCACACTTGACAGGAGGGGGTGAGGGAGAAAAAAGAATGTGGAGGGGTTTAAAGGTGTGTGAAGAGAAGGTTGGCAAGAACACTGCTCGGTGAGAAAATACTGTGGGTGGGAGGAATGGTGCAATGGGGAGAGAAGGTGGGTAAGCTTTTCAGATTGGGGGGTGGGGAGAAGCTACCTGAGACCAAGGAAGAGTGAGAAAAGCAGTGTCTAATTACGACCTCTGTTACGGTGAGGAAAAATGCCTCACTTTCAACAAAGAACAGGTAAAAAAAAAAAAAAAAAGTGTGGGGCATTTAATGTCCCATACAATGATATACGGATGAAACTAAACACGAGCCTGATTTATGCACACTACAGGGGCATTGTTTTTAATGTTGCTCTGACTCAATCATGGACCCTCTGTGTGTGTGTGTGTGTGTGTGTGTGTGTGTGTGTGTGTGTGTGTGTGTGTGTGTGTGTGTGTATATATTAATACATATCTTTTAATCATTTCTTTTGAGCATCACACACAAAAATTGTCCCTTGCATTGCAGTGTCACTATATCTTATTTCTTTTGTTCAAATAGATGCATGACAGCTATCAGGAGGAGGGGTGGGGGTGGTGAGGGGGTGGGGGGACAGGGTAGGGGAGTAGAAAAATTAGAACATAATCCAAACTCCCTTTCAAATATCACGATATTTAATGATTGGCTTGATTGTCATTGCAAAGCTACAAATTCACTTCAGTACATACGACTCATTATATCATTCTGTGGTATGAGTGTGTGTGAGTGTGTGTGCATGCATGTGTGTGTGCATGCATATGTGCATGAGTTATAAATCTGCATGATTTGCGCGACACATAAACCAAGACGTACCATACTCTGCAAACCACAGAGGTGACCAGGACAGGACTTGAAAGAGAAAGTCCTCCATAGTAAGCAGACGGGCAGACTGTCCAGTTTCCCGACTTGATGACCCTGCCACACTGTTTCCTGCTGCCGATGGTACCAAGGGCTTGAACACATACTGCTGCTGCTCCTGCAACGGCGCTGGCCTTTTCTGCAGAGGGTTCCCCTGAAAGAAAGGCCGCCTCGGCTGTGTGGAAGCTGGCTTCTTTTGCATGAGCATCTCCGAAATGTTGGTAGGGTTTGAGGAGGGGACTGAAATGGTTCTTGATACTTGTTCCGCTTGAGGTCAAACCGTACACTTTTGCTCTTCTTTGGCAGACTTTTCACTGCCTCATATGTGTGTGAATCAGGCTGTATGTTGTCAGAGGTTGGTGACCGGTTCTCATTCTCTTGGCCCGTTTTGTCAGGAGCATTATCTGGTTTTGTCCTTGGTGGCGTAGGTGGTCTAGCAACCACCTTTGAAAATGAAACGGTAGGATTACCAGGCATCCTTCTAGACTCTGAACTGCTACCATTATCACCTTGCTTCCTTTCAACAGATTGTGATCTGGAATCACTGTCTTGTCTGACATAAGCAGATCCCGATGCTGAACTGCTGTTCTGTTTGGCGTCAGAGCTGCCTGATCTTGGCCTGGACCTATCCAGTTTTCCTTCAAGAGATTCAGTCTCTGACCTAGACATGTCTCTTTTTGAATGGGGAACAGATCCTGAACTGGGGCCATGTATGATATCCCTTCGTCTTGATTCTGAGGCACCACCAGACCCTGACTTTGAATAGTAACCCTGCTGATTGGCATCAGCCCCTGACGCTGAACTGTCACGCTGTTTTCTGTCTTCGGACCCAGATTTTGAACACCTGCCACTTTTTCTCTCTGTGGATCCTGATCCTGAACTAACCGAATGTTTGTTCCCACTAGATTTGGACCTTGAACTGTCAGCATGCTTTTCATCACCAGCTGCAGTTTTGTCATGGTGATGCTTATCACAGTATTTTGCAACACTGTCTCTGATAACTTTGCCCTGGTCTGTCCTGGATGTTGATGGTGCTGCTGCCTTGTCCTTTCTGCCACCCAACTCTCTGTCCCTTTCGTTACCACCCCCAGTCTGCAAAAGTTGACAATATTGTGGTTGTAAAGAAAAGCTAGATTATTTGATGATGCATGTATGCACACATGCTCATGCACATGCCTATAAGCAAAACACACATACACACACACATGCACATGTTATTAACACACAAGCAAGTATATGTGCAATGTGCACACATACTTTGCACATGATGTACACAGAGTATAACAATGCACGCCGATTCAACCGCAGCACAGCAAATGCAAATTATTCTATTATACTTTTTAGTATTTAGAACCTAAATTCAGTTTAAACCATAATGCAGTCTCCAGACAACAGAAATCAGTGATGTAACTTTTCCATTTAATTCTGACTTTGGTGTCTTGTATTCTGAAAAAGAATCCATATATGTATATATGGTTAAGTCAGTTTTGGGCACCCAGGTGTGTTGGCCAACTTAGATCTCTGCAATTTTGGTCAGGGTTCCTGTCCAGATGGCTCAACACATCCATGGATCAATGCAATGAGCAAATCAATCATGGTCATGATCTGTGTCTACAGAGCTCACTGCATGGATCATGCAACATGTACTTCAGTCATGGTCTGTGTCTACACAGCTCACAGCATGGATCATGCAATGTGTACTTCAGTCATGGTCTGTGTCTACACAGCTCACAGCATGGATCATGCAATGTGTACTTCAGTCATGGTCTGTGTCTACACAGCTCACAGTCACAGCATGGACCATGTAATGTGTACTTCAGTCATGGTCTGTGTCTACACAGCTCACAGTCACAGCAAGGACCATGTAATGTGTACTTCAGTCATGGTCTGTGTCTACACAGCTCACAGCATGGATCATGCAATGTGTACTTCAGTCATGGTCTGTGTCTACACAGCTCACAGTCACAGCATGGACCATGTAATGTGTACATCAGTCATGGTCTGTGTCTACACAGCTCATAGCACGGGTCATGCAATGTGTACTTCAGTCATGGTCTGTGTCTACACAGCTCACAATCACAGCATGGACCATGTAATGTGTACTTCAGTCATGGTCTGTGTCTACACAGCTCACAGTCACAGCATGGACCATGTAATGTGTACTTCAGTCATGGTCTGTGTCTACACAGCTCACAGCATGGACCATGTAATGTGTACTTCAGTCATGGTCTGTGTTTACACAGCTCACAGCATGGACCATGTAATGTGTACATCAGTCATGGTCTGTGTCTACACAGCTCACAGTCACAGCATGGACCATGTAATGTGTACTTCAGTCATGGTCTGTGTCTACACAGCTCACAGCATGGACTATGTAATGTGTACTTCAGTCATGGTCTGTGTCTACACAGCTCACAGTCACAGCATAGATCATGCAATGTGTACTTCAGTCATGGTCTGTGTCTACACAACTCACAGTCACAGCATGGACCATGTAATGTGTACTTCAGTCATGGTCTGTGTCTACACAGCTCACAGTCACAGCATGGACCATGTAATGTGTATTTCAGTCATGGTCTGTGTCTACACGCTCACAGTCACGTGACATTAAGTTACTCAGTCATGGTCTGTGTCTACACAGCTCATAGTCACACATGCCATGAGGACTCATGTCATGGTGTTACAGCTCACAGGTCATGGTCTCGTGTCTGGTACACAGCTCACAGTCACAGCATGGACCATTAAAAGTGTACTTCAGTCATGGTCTGTGTCTACACAGCTCACAACATGGATCATGCAATGTGTACTTCAGTCATGGTCTGTGTCTACAAGCCATCACTGCATGGATCATGCAATGTGTACTTCAGTCATGGTCTGTGTCTACACAGCTCACAGCATGGATCATGAAATTGCAACATCAATCATGGTCAAGGTCTGTGTCTACAGCCCCACGCATGGATCATGCAATGTGTACTTCATGTCATGGTCTGTGTCTACACAGCTCATAGCACAGATCATGCAAGTGTACATCAGTTATGGTCAGGTCTGTGTTACACAGCTCAAAGACATGGATCATGAATGTGTACTTCAGTCACGGTCAGGTCTGTGTCTACACAGCTCATAGCACAGATCATGCAATGTGTACTTCAGTCACGGTCAGGGTCTGTGTCTACACAGCTCAAAGCACGGATCATGAATGTGTACTTCAGCCATGGTCAGGGTCTGTGTCTACACAGCTCATAGCACAGATCATGCAATGTGTGCTTCAGTCACGGTCAGGGTCTGTGTCTACACAGCTCAAAGCACGGATCATGAATGTGTGCTTCAGCATGGTCAGGGTCTGTGTCTACACAGCTCAAAGCACAGATCATGCAATGTGTGCTTCAGTCACGGTCAGGGTCTGTGTCTACACAGCTCAAAGCACGGATCATGCAATGTGTGCTTCAGCATGGTCAGGGTCTGTGTCTACACAGCTCAAAGCACGGATCATGCAATGTGTACTTCAGTCACGGTCAGGTCTGTGTCTACACAGCTCATAGCACGGATCATGCAATGTGTACTTCAGCCACGGTCAGGTCTGTGTCTACACAGCTCATAGCACAGACCATGCAATGTGTACTTCAGCCACAGTCAGGTCTGTGTCTACACAGCTCATAGCACGGATCATGCAATGTGTACTTCAGCCACGGTCCGGTCTGTGTCTACACAGCTCATAGCACAGACCATGCAATGTGTACTTCAGCCATGGTCCGGTCTGTGTCTACACAGCTCATAGCACGGATCATGAATGTGTACTTCAGTCATGGTCAGGGTCTGTGTCTACACAGCTCAAAGCACAGATCATGCAATGTGTACTTCAGTCATGGTCAGGGTCTGTGTCTACACAGCTCAAAGCACAGATCATGCACTGTGTACTTCAGTCATTGTCAGGGTCTGTGTCCATACAGCTTAAACTTTAAAGCATGGATCATGAATGTGTACTTCAGTCATGGTCAGGGTCTGTGTCTACACAGTTCAAAGCATGGATCATGCACTGTGCACACTGTCTGCACATCAATCCAGCAAACATGCCTAAGCTCAGTTTGCCTCCATAAAAAAATTCTGAAGTCCTTTACTCATGAACTTAACCGATGTTTTTGTGTACCATTTGCTTCCATAATCTAAAGTGCCTTTCAGACCCAAAATCATATATAGTCAGTCAATTTTGCACTTGTAAGTTGTATTCAAAAGCATGACATGAATATCTCAAACTCTGTCATTGTGTCAAACAACATATATATGTGCTTGTTCCATTTGTACACAGGATGAATTTTGGAAAAAATCAAACAAACAAAACATAAAGTATAAACTGATAACTTAGACAAAAGTACAGAATATAAAGCACTGAAACCAAAATCTAAAAAAGAGATCAATTTGAAACAGTAGTAAATCTGCAGTTGGTTGACCCCACACACATACAAAATACAAGTTCAAATTTCACCAGAGTTCTGAAATCATAACCTACATCTGGCACTTACCCATTAACCCATACAATCCTGCACCTGAGCAATGCTCAGGAGTCCCTAAGCAGGGCCATGAGCCCATTCCAGAGCAAATTCTCGGACAACAGACCTGATGTATGACTCCAAAACTATACATATGTTAGTTCCAGTTTTCGAATTTGACATAAATAAAAACAAAAACTTACTTAAAACTTTACCGTTTTTGGTCCAAAATTGAGTCTTCCGTTTACATGCAAACACAGTTACGTATTTAAAGTAAGAAAATGTCTGAATTTGTAAATACGATAGGGAATTTTAATATGCTGCCAGTTGTAATGAACATTGTTGTAACAGTACCGAGTTTTTCGCTTCTTGGCAGAATAGGTTTTGTTTTATTTAAAGCTGAAATGAACAAAGTACCCTGACTGTAATAATGAAACAATGTTTTTGATCAAAGTATCAAAAGTCCAAAAGCTCATCAAATGACATGAAATTATATCTTGCTATAAATCTCTTAGGGAAAAAAAAAATGTCTTTTTCTTTCTTTTTTTTTTTTTGTCTCTTAACCAAAAGTTTTGAGTTAACAGAGTTTAAGTGAAGCATCCCTTCCATTCAAGCAGATCAGCCCACAGGTATGGCAGGAAAGACTGCCAAGGCTGTAAACCAAAAGGGTTGAAACCTTGGGTTAAATGACTAACTACAATGGCCATTGAACACAGATTCAGTAACAAACAACTAACTCTAAAGGCTGGTGAACACAGATCCAGTGACAATCTACTGAAAATCTGCTAAAACATAAGCATACTGTGCATTGTCATAGTGTTTCAACTCACCTTATCACGATGCTTGTGTCCAATCTCCATCGTAGTCTTTGTGTGTTTTGATGCAGATTTCTCTACAGTTTCTTTGGTCTCAGAGGATTCTCGAGATGCCCTTGATGACTTTGTTGATGCTTTGCTTCCTGAATAACTGGGATCGGTATGACGTTCATGACTGTTTATGTTCAATAATTCTCTGCATTGATTTGATTCCATTTTAGAACTGGAATTGTTTCGACTGTCTCTGTCTCCATCTCTATCTTTCCGAGAAGAGTTTGTTTTCAGTTCCAGTTCCTTGGTTTCTTCGGCTGCTTTATCCCTCTTGACATCAGCTGGCTTAGCAATGCTGCCAGCTTCTGCTGTGGATACGGGCAACGATTCTGATTTTGAACCTTTACAAGATGCATCCTCCTCCCCTTTCTCAGTCCTCATCAGCCGCTGCTTGGAGACAGGCATGGTGGCTGTCAAGAGAGGGAGACCTTTGTCAAACACCTCCTGAGTGCTGGGCAGCTCTACATCCATGTCCATGGCACAATCATTCCGTGGGGCTGCATCTTGTCGGCGGCCAGCTCTGTACTGGGAAGGATTGAGGATCACCTTCTTTGTCCTTGCTGCCAGTTCTTGTCTGGCTTTCTTGGTATACTCTGAAATGTCAGGAGTTCCAGGCACATTCTTCCGTTTTCGCGGTTTTGGCACCCTGTCGGAGAATCGTTTTCTATCAGCAGCATCCACAGCAGGCTTTTTTCTCAACCACGCTGAGTCTGAGAAAGTCCTGGTTTCTTGGATCCCCTGTCCCAGAACAGCTGCATGGGCAGAAGCCTTCTGCCGTTTACTCTTGCCCTCAGCATAAAGGTATTTGTCTGCAGGAGTACTGTTCTTTTCTATCTGTTCAAGAGGCTCCTTTTCAGGCATAGTCTTGAAATTTTCTGCATTACACAGCTTCTGATGCAAGCCACGCTTTTTTCCTCTCCTTCTGACCTCTGGCAGAGGTTCTATCTCAATCGCACTCCCTTCGCATTCTTCTTGTTGATTTCAACCATTGTCTCTCGTGCACATTCTAATGTTCTACTGGACAATGGTACCTCCCAACTGTTAATTCTGACAAATGAATGCTTCTGTTGATTCTCCAGTGTGGTTTTGCTCCCTGATTTATCTTCTGCTGAATAATGTCTTACCCTCCTCTGAGCGTCAGAGGAACATGGGGGCCGACTTTTACTATCATCTTCCGCTGAATGCCTTCTTTGAATGATAGATGATTCCGATGTCCCAGCTGTTAGATCCTCTTCCTTCCTTAAACATACTGCCCTTGAGACATCAGTACCTTCCTCGTCTTCTAATAATACCACTGTTTCATTTTTGTCTGTTTTCTCTTCCTTAGTCTCTAGATCTGATTCCTCAGACACTGTGAATATTTCTGGATCAACCTGTGTTGGAGCAAAGTATGGATCCTCATCTCTCTGTGTTGCCATAGAATATAAGTCGAATTCCTCCTCTTCTTCCGATGAAACAACCTTCCACATTGCCCAAAGTTTCAGCATCATAGACACCCTTACGCGCAAGCTCTGGTTCACTCTGTCCACAGGCTCCTGAAGAAGAGTTGTCACCATCGCTATCACTGATAGCTAGCCACTGTTCGTCTATCAACGTGGGATGATCAAAGATATCTTGAGCCTTACCTTTATCCACTTCCATGTCTTCTTTGTTTTCCTGATGATCTTCTGTCTGGTTGGTCATTTTGTTGATGGAGTCCTCTCCTGCAGTCTGCTTATCACTTCCTTCCTGTGTTAAGTCAACCAAATCTGAACCTATATCCTGGCAAATGGACTCAGATCGTGAACTTGAATCTGAACTTGTCCTGCTGTTCCCTGTCACCATTTCTTGCTTGGACTTTTCAGCCTCAGGAATGTCACTCTGTAATTTTTCATTCCTTGAATCAGAAGACAAGGCATTGCTTCCTGGAACGCTGTCTGGTGAATAAAGGAGAGCTGTCTCTTCATCACTGTCAAGCTGTGTTGCTGCTGCAAATAAAGTATTATCCATATCATCATCAAAGTCGTCTTTCAAGCAGTCCTCTACCTCAGCATCCTGTTGCTCTGACTGTTCTGGTGCTGGTTTTTGAGACACACTTTTCACTCCTTTCATGTCACTGCATGTTTCCTTCATGTCACTGCCTTTGAACCTATCAGTATTCACCCCAGTCTCATCTGAATGGGGAGTAACAGAAATACCAGGTTTGTCATCCCCAGTCTCATTCAAACCAGAAAACCTGCTTTTATCAATCTGAGTGCCAACTACATACACATCATCATCACTGCTGATATCTTCATACTTTTCCTCAGTCACTGGAGTCTCCTTCAAAGAAGCTTCATTGTCATCATCAATCTGAGTTGAAATCAAATACACATCTTCATCGATACTAATATCCTCATAAACATCATCAATCAAAGTGGGTTGGGAATACAACGAATACATCTCCTTCTGTGCTACATCAGTCTCAGCACTGTCTGAGGCTGCCAACAGATCATCATCATCATCTGTGTCCATAGCAACATCATTGTTCACTGCGCTGGTCTTATTGTTCTTATCAGTATCAGCAGTCATGGAATCCTTATCAGCACTTCGTGATCTGTGTCAATGTCTACTTCAAGGTACTGTCTTTCTGTGATGTCATCAGACCACAAGTCCTGATCAAGATCATCAATGGCTTCATGTTTCATCTCCACCTGCGTGAAACTGGTGAACAGCTCTTCTTCATCTGAATCAAAAACCATCACAAAATCATCCTCCAGGGTGTAGCCCACTGGTTCATCTTTCACCAGAGCCACAGCATCCGACACAGATATGCTGGTCCCAGCCTCCAATACCTTTTTAGCATCGCTGCTGTCTGGTGCCCCATCTTCTGGCTCCTGCATCGGCAGGACCTCAGAGTTGCCAGACTCGGACTGCTGGGCCCTGACTGCAGCAGAACCTGAATCTGCAGAACGGACCTGGTGCTCAACCAAAGTGGATCCAGCTCTAAGTTCCACAAGCGTCCTGATGGGAATGTCTTCTTCTGCATCAGCTGCTGAAGATGAGGAATCAGTGTTTCTCTGGTTGTCATCACAGAATTCTTTTCCCTGCTCTGTTGTGTGCATTGGCAGGTCATCAAACAAGCACTGGCTGTTATCACTGTCTGTATCATCCACATCACAGGAGTTAGAAGTTGAAGTAACTTTAGTATGCACAGGGGAAGTTTCTGTTTCTAGTTTTACAAGCAGCACTGGAGGATATTCCTGACTCTGTGGACTCTCTTCAGTTTTAAAACTTTGCAAGAGACCAGTACAATCATCAGCTTTTTCAGGCAATCTTAGCGATATGGTCAATTGGTCTGGCAAACCAACTTGTCCAGTTTTCACGTTTTGTGAGGTGTTGTCACTTTCTGGCAATGCCACAGTCACAGACAGTGTCCTTGGTTGGCCATGCTTTTGAATGTTATGTTCCGAAGGAGGTAAAGTTTGCACACCACTTGTACTTCCAGCAGTCGCTGTGACATCACTGTCTCTGTCTTCTGTTTTGATTTTTTCTAAAGCTGAATGAGACAAAGCTGGCCAAATATTGCTGTCAGTAGCAGAAACAGAACTATCTGGAATAATGCTGGATGAGACCTTCGAGAGCACAGGCGGCGGAGGCAAGTCCTCTGTTACCTGACGACCAAGAATGGATGGAATGCTGGGGACAGCAGTCAGACAGGGTGGTCCCTGATAATCCTCTTCATCAGAGAACGCATACGGTTGTGTCATGTCAGAGTCCTCTGACTTGAGATGCGGTAGTGCCACTCTCTCACCCATCACTGCTGAGGTGCCATGAAAAACAATAGTGCTGTCATTGTCTGCAAGCAATGGCAGAGTGTCTGAAGAGGTACTGAATTCTCTGCTTACGGTCTGTAAAACAGAATCTGCATTCACACTGTTGCAACTCTGGACTGCCTGTTCATTGTGAATGTTTAAGACAACTGGATTCAAACTCACAACATTAATTATTTTCACTTTGTCAAGGGTACCTTCAGTCTGGTCCGGTTCATCTGCTACTTGTGTGTCTTGATCCAGAAAACTGGGAGACAACTGGGAATACTCCATAGTGGATCCTTCATAAATCACAGTTGCTGCGTCAATCTGCTGTGTCTCCTCACCCATAACCTCAGCTTCACTGCTCTGACTTTCTGATAGCTTTTCCCTTTCAGGTAGTATCATTTTCAATGGCACAGCCTTCTGATCAGAGTTCCCACCCTCTTTCGATTTTGTGGAGACTTGATGTGGATTGTGACAGTTGTCATAATCCTCAGTTTCTGAGCTAGCTGACTCGTTGTCTGCGTCTGAACTACATGCTTCTGGCTTGCTTCGTTTTGGCGCGCTGTGCTTTGACTGCCCAATTCCTGATCCTTCACCTTGCTTTGGGGGCACAATTTTCGGAACTTTACTTTGCCTTGATTGCATATTATCTGATATGTCACTTTGCCTTGACAGCATATTTTCTTTTAAGTCCATTTGCCTTTTTTGCACAGTTTCTGCCGCCTTGCTGTCCAGTCTGCCCTCCCCTGACTGGGATCCTGTAGGCACAGCACATTTTTTCAGTGAATGTGAAAGACTTTGACTTTCATTTTTTTTTCGCTTTGAAGAAAATGTCAACTGTGGAAGCTCTACATCATTACAATCCTCATCTTCATCATCACTGCAGGCAAGAGATTTCCCTGCTGCCTGCTGGTCACTTACTGCAGCAGTATGTGTGCTCAGTGGAGTAGAGTGTATGGGGGCCATCATTTTGGGTTTCTTGCTGTGGAAATACTCCTCGTCACTCTCATCCTCATCTTCATCTGAAGCAAGACGTTCTACCCGCCAGTTAGTCTTAATGTATGGCACCTTCTTTTGTCCTTGCCTTTCCACTGGTGCAGCAGGATCTGGGGTGACATCGTTGGCCCGGCAGATGGGGGAAGGCAAATGAAATGAAGGACTGCCATGGGCTGCATTGGATTCATGAGGGACTGTTAAAGGTTTAACCACCAAGCCATGGGACACGTTCGGTCTCTCCTCCTCGGTGCCTTCGGTCTGAGTGTCCGGATCTTCTTCGCTGGTTTCGGCAATCACCATGTCTTCACTGCTGTCCTGTAGTTCACCACACACTCTTGGCCCTTCCACACCACTCCCTCTGCCCTGTCCTGCTTGTCTTGTACGGCCTCTGCACAGTGACAGCATGACCGGCGGGCCCTGGTTTCCAGAAGATGGGAAATCAGATGTACTCTCTCCAGACGAGTCTCCGTCTTTATCTGAAGAAGTGCCGGGAGGTGGGTTGAAATTTTGTTGGCTGGAAGGCTGTGAACTGGAAACTGGTAAAGGATGTGATCCTTTCTCCCGCTGCTTGTTGGAAGCTGGAAGACGGTTTGGAATGAGGTTTTCTTGCAGGCTATCTGAATCATGCTTGTTTTTTCTGAGGGATAACCTCCCATTGCGTTGACTATGTGCCTGAGAGTCTGGAAAATACAAATCAAAGAAATAAGTAAACAAAGACATGTATAGAAAATAAACCCAAGAATGAATTAATTTATTTAATCCATGGATAAAATGGCAAATAAAATTCATATTTATTAAATAGAAGTCAATATCTATAAATCAATGCGTGCTTGCATCCCTGTTCCAGTGATAGATCCCATTTCACCCTGCACACAAAACTGTCTCCTGTAAATATGCTGTCCTGCTGCGATTCTTAAATGAAAAGTAGATGTGGCACATCTGATCTCCTGCTTTCTCACATCACAATCTTATGTTCAAATTCTCTCTCCACAATTCCATTTTTCCTGCCATTTCTCTGCATACTAGCCAGATATGAGCATGGAGTGTGTTAGAAAAAAAGAAAGTCCGCAAAATACACAGGGCTGCCAACGAAGCATACTTTCTTAGTATTTCAGGCTTTGAAGCTCAAGTTCTTTCCTTTCACTTTCAATTTGTGCATGTAATTACTCTCCAAAATATTGTATGGTGTGTGATCACACAGTAAAAGTACACCAAGCATGTTTAGCTAACTAAAGTGAGCAGCTAAGTTTGAAGCTTCAATCATGGCAGTCACAGAGTTTCTGATACCTCCTGATATAGTGTCCACATACAACTGAGATACCTAGACAGCCACATCAAGGCTGTTGAAAACAAAACTGTGCTTACAATAGGCACAGCAGCTGTCCTGTTTGTAAGGCTTACAGGTACCTATGAAGCACTGAATTAGTTTTGATTGGACAGAAGGTTCAGTCGAGAAAAAGATGTATCAACAGCATAATCTTAACTTGCACACTGTTCACTGCATGGGCAAGGTATCTGGTTTTCATTCTTAAAAATTTCCAAGTCAGTGTTATCACATCCCCTAAAAGTTAAACCCCCAAATGTGAAGCAATCCTTCAAACATTAATGAAATGAGAAGCCCTGTAATGCTGACACGACATGACAAATATTGTCTTTATTGTATTATCTTGGGTCTGGCTGGCCCAGAGGGAAGAAGCAATGTTTTCTTGATCCCTAGGTTTTGGGTTCAGTCCACACTGGAGACAGCCAAGTGAATGGAAATGGTCTCTTCAGCCTCAACATGTATGCAGACACCAACCATAGCTCCCATTCCATTTCATTCCCATCCTTCAAAGAACAGAACCCTATTGTCTGAAAATAGAATTGATGACCATAAAAAAACCAATAATGATAAAAAAATAAAAAGACCTTTCTGTGGGTTGGCCAGACCCTGACAATTCATGGATGCAATGGTTATTTTGCTACTCATATTAAGACCAAAATTTAACCAGCTGCCGTGGCGAAGTGGTTAGCGTCGCAGACTCCCAGCTGGGAGGTCGTGGGTTCGAATCCCATCAGAAGTCATGTGGGTTTTTCTGCCCCGACCGGCTCCTACCCAGAGTTGAGTTGCTGCGGACTCAGTTGGGAAGACTGGGACCACACAGTCAAGTTTCATCCACTTAATGGATGCGTTTCTGAGAGTGTTGCTCAAATTTCCTGACCAACACTGCAGGTGCCTGTATCTCTCGGGCCTGGTTGACGCTGGGATATATTATGAAAGGAAGCTTAGAGTACAGCCGTCATGTAGTCTCAGACCGAAATGGAAATCTGTAGCATCATCTTATTCATCCTCACTCTCATTGATCAGTATAAAAAAAAATGTCTCAAATTCTGTGGCCCTTCATGCCCTGCTCTCATGGTGACCTCAATTTTGATGTCCTCTCTACGTCTGTGGCCTTGGTTTGGTTTCGTCAGGGTCACTGGTATCGGCGAGTCCATGGGGGCTGTCGTTGGACGGACGTGGTGGCGCCCTCCGGAGGGAGAGCTCACTCACGCTGGCTCCGCAACTAAGCCATTATTGTCATCAGTAGGGGGCTTAGTAGGTGGTGTCCTGCATATGTTAGATCAGAAAAGGCGCCACTGAACACCACCGAAGTGACTCGGCAGCAGTGCAGTGTCTCCTCCAGTGGGTTGCCTCTTGACGACTTGACATTGACTGCTCCCTGTGGATTGCCGGTGCCGGGGCTGTGGCGGGGCTGACAGGGCTGTGGCTGTGGACGGGGTGTCGGAATGAGCGGCGTGGGTGCACAGCCTCTGAGGTGGTGCAGACGTTGGGACAGCAAAAAAAAAAAAAAAAAATCCACCAAAATTTAATATGGGTCATACCAACATTTGGACACATTACAATACTGACATATAAAATCGAACCAAAAATGAACAATGAAAATCACAGCAAATCACATTTAAGTAAAAAAACAACAGTTGCTCCACAGAAGACATTTTCGGTGACATTCAGATCAGAATTTTTTACAGAGCCAAGCACCGCGGCACACTCTAAGAGCGGCTTCAAGATATCAAAAACATAAACGTCTGAGAGAACTGAAACGTTTGCTTCAAAAGGAGAAAAGAATGCATGCATGTACATACGCGAGGACAGACACATAATGAATTAAAGTTTCTGGGTACATCGGTATTGGGCAGAAAAAGAAACAGATGGATATAAAACATTCCACCTGTTATTCTAAATTCAGTTGAACACGTGCTCACACATGCAAGATGACAACAACAACAACAAAAAAAAGGGGGGGCCTTAACATCATGGGATTTTCAAGTACAGTATTGTGTTGACAACCGGCAAACTTTTAATCCACTGTCATCCATTATTTACAAAAGGCCTAAACACACACTCTGCCTTATTATCTATTGTTTCACACACACACACACACACACAAGCAAAAGCATGCGCGCAGACGCATACGCACACACACACATACACGCCACATGCATACACACAAACACACACAAACAGACTCGCAGAAACACAAGCGTGCATACTTACACACACACACACCCCTCCACACACACACACACACACACACACACACACACACACACATGACACACAAAAGTGTACATAGTACACACATAAATACAAGCACACATATGCAGTCACTCATGCACTCACCCACTCACTCATTCAAACACACACACACACACACACACACACACACACACACACATGTATACACACACACACACACACACTCACACACACACACACACATGTATAACACACACACACACACACACTCTCACACACACACATGCACACACAAATGCGCACGCACTGCAAAAGCACAAACAACACAATAAGACAAAGCATACACTACACATATTTAATCAATTCATCACATCCCAACAAGATTTTTGTTGAAGCAGACATGAATCCATCTCGTTTCAAAAATTACTGAAGTGTAGTATGAAGTAATGATATTCCACATAGTCACATAAAAGTAAAAGGGCATCTATGTAGAACGTAACACATTCTCTTTAACAATAAAAATATGTCCATTGCAGTGATATCATTCAGTTTCTATACATGCGAACACCCACCCACACACAATACACAGAGATACATACATATGCACACGTGCGCTTGTGCGCACGCACACACACACACACACACACACACAAAACACACACACACACACACACACACTCACACACACACTCATCCACACAAGCCCGCTCTAGCGAGCACTCACGCGCACCTCCACTTAACCCACCCAACCACACACACGCACCAAGAGGCGCATGTGCATACATACGCGTTCTCACTGTCACTTTCCATCCCCCCCTCTCTGTCTCTCCTTTGAAGCAAAAGGAAGTCGAAAAAAAAATCTGCCAAACAAATGAATGGGAAATAAAGAGTGACTGGAGCAGTTAAAAAATAAATAAATAAAAATCAGGAATGGACTTTAATTTTTTTCCCCTTTTGAAAGTCCATCAGTAAAAAGGAATCGTGTTGGGAGAGGGGCACAAAGGAGATTCTGCCCACAACACATTCTCCCCATGACTCTTAGACATCCACCTTGTGTATACAACATCAGAATTTACACAGAACACATCATTTCAAAAGAAATTGGGCTATAAGAGCTTGTACCTGTTTAAACACAATGAAACTGCTTTTAGAGACAAAATCAGCAACCATCATCATCATCATCATCATCAACACTATTATAATCATCATAGCACTATTAATAACACAACTGCAGTTAAAAAAAAGTCATAGGTATTTCCAATCAACATAGTATTTATAACTTCAACAATCCATGGTTTTCTGTTACTATACATTTTCAGACTTTGATACCCTGTTAACCTTTATGCGACGCACCGTGCGATAGTGACGGCAACTCTGTCGACCCGTTCACGACGAGCCGTGCCCTGGTGACGGCAGCACTGCTGTACTGCTCGGACGTGCCGTGCCTCCGTGACGGCACAACTAAAAAAAATTCCCATGTTCTCTCGTCTACCGTCTAGGGGATGCAGCTGCCATAAATATTTAGAACAGGGTTCTAGCCACTGGAAGGGTAAGTTTACATGCACTAGCGATGACCTTTGTGACCCCAGAGTAGTCCGAACAAAGAGAGCTGTCTGGCACTGGGAAGGCACGTGTGGAATTTCCTGCTTCACCAATATATCGGGCAGAAGGAGAATGACATGTGGTTTTAGAACTGGTTCAGTAAAGTAGTTCCGAAAATATGGGGGGTAAAAGGTGTACAAGTTTATCAAAAAGAATCTGAGCTTGATTTTTATTTGCTCTGTGTACTTCATAGTTTTATAAGTCTCATCACCTGAAGCCAAAACAGTGAAAAGTGTGTACTGTGTGCAATGATTTAATTGCCTTAAAAAAAAAAAAGAATTCACCTGGATTACACATATTGAATACCTCAGGCTTTCTCTGCATCTGTTCAAAGTAAGAGCGAAGTTTTATGTCCCTTTTCTTCCTCATTTGCTGTTGTCATCCTAACCAAACAAAGGTAAACAAGACTGTGTTCTCCTACATTTTACTTATGTTGTTTCTGAAACAGTAGTGTTGCTATTTTACCCAAAATGTATTTTAATTCTATGCTCATTACAAAGTTTGCGCTTTACCCTTTCCATTGATATATCACAATTGCTTGTCAGGTTTATAATTAGGAGACGTAAAATAAAAAAGTGCGAAAATCGCGCATCTGCAACGGTTGTAAGCACGTGCGGTGCACGCGCATGCAGGGAAGCGACGTTGCTCTGCCGCACTCGTCTGGATAGTATTAACTACAATCACACACTCCATGCAAAAACAATACAACATAATAAATTAGGGATTCAGGTAGGAAAAGAAAAGAAAAAAGAAAAGTTGAGAGAGAGAGAGAGAGAGAGAGAGAGAGAGAGAGAGAGAGAGCGAGAGAGAGAGAGAGAGAGAGAGAGAGAGAGAGAGAGGACAAGACAATTAATGCAATGAAATAGGTCATGTGCTTGCATTGAAGGGAACAGTGGGGTGGGGAAAACATAAAACAAAACAGTCTGTATGAAAATGAGGAACTGTATGCTTGATACTACTTGTATGTCGTATTTATCACTCTTTTGTTTCCTAACCTTTCAGTTACATTTCATATCCTTGGTGTCTTTTAACTTGATTTTTTAATTTCTGATAAATTAAGCCTTTGAAAATTAAGCTTTATTGATCAGAAAATTAAAAATTTCAACTGAATTCATTTTTTTTTTACAGCTAGCCGTCCACATATAAATTATGATGTATTTTCTGCTGTGCCTGTGATGTATTATACATTTTATCTATTAATCACACTGTCATGTGTATACATGGGAATTGGTGTGTGTGTGTGTGTGTGTGTGTGTGTGTGTGTGTGTGTGCACACTCTTAAAGCTAGCATTCATGCCTGCACCAATGACCTGTCATCACCACCTAAGGGATATTGATAAAATTTTGTAATTATACAAATCGTTAAACTAGAGTCCTTCAGCCCAATGATCCAATGAACTGTGAGAGGTTCACAATGTCCCAGGCATGGCATAATGAAAGACAGAGACTATCCCTCTAACCTACATAACAAGGCCTGACAAACTAAACTGCCCAGCTGACCTAAGCCAGAGCAAATGCAGGTGGGCAACTTAACTTTGAAACTGAAGAGGGCTTCAAGTGAAAGGACAAACTGCGCTGTTTCCACCAATCATTTTCCTCTGAGATTTGTCAGGAAATTCAAGTGATTTAATCTATATCTTCTTGACTGTATTTACTCACTGCAAACAAATCAGATACAGCACATAAGAAAAACCCACTTCTCCAAAGACACACTTACTTTTAAACCATACAGTAGCCTCTAACCGATACCCAGTTGACTCTCATTTGTGCGTGAGCTCAGTTGCTATGTAACTCACTAACTGCCTTATTTTCCGTTTTGCCACTGAAGTCATCACTCAGTATGATCATACAAAAACTTTTCTGAATTCAAAAACAAAATGTGAAAGTGGGGCGATGGAGGCAGACTAAAATGGCAAGAAATGGGCTCAGAGCTTCATCACCTGCTTTGAAAAACATGAATCTGTTATTATCTTAATAACAGTACTGTGAAAAACAAGGCTGCTTGATCATGATTTGCCACCAGTGTTTGAACTCAGTTTGCTTTTGATTTTGAAGTTGGAAGAAAAAGAATTATGTGACAGTATACTGATATCTCAGACTAGTGCTAGAACTTTGATGGAATAGTGGAACTTTCTGATGCACTGGCCTGGCTGGCAGCCCTGAACAGGGTACCTGTTTTCTGCTGGATTGAAGAACGGTGCTTTCAACATAATTCAAGCTGTAAAACCCTCACCCTAAGAGTGGTTTAAAATCATATGTGACAGTCACCTCCACAGGCAAGTACTCTAATCATCTGTGTCAGGCTCACTAAGGCCTGAACTGCCCTACAGAGTGACAGTCAGTCTCAAAGACCTAACTAAACTACTTTCCCCTATACACAATGCAGTCCTAATATCGAATCATGTTCGTATGCATTTATTCTTCATCTATCTGACGACACAGGGGTATATTTTACACTTAACTGCACACTCTCCAGACAGACAGGCACGACAATTGCACACACCATCAAGCACTCATAGGTTCAATCCATATAGGCGCACTTAACACATCCAACCTTGGAAAAGCTAATGTCCAACCGTGTATTCTCCTTGGGTGCAATGTCGCACAACATGCAACAATGCACTTCCGGCTAATATCACTATGGACCTTAGCCTATGAATACTGTGAATCACACTGTGCGATTCACGTAGTGATAATTGCTATAAATCAATCACACCTTAAACTTAGCCAGCTTCCACTAAAAATCAGCGGCAACCAACCACAGCCTGGAACAAACCTCTGTTCCCTCCCTGCACAATCGTTCTAGCAATCCCAATTACATACAAGATGAAACAACTCACGGGCGAACACTTTTAACCAGTCAGATTTAAGTTCAGCTATCCAAGCTGGACATCAAAATTGAACTCAGTTCCGAACTAGGAAGCACAAAACGATTTCCTGTCAGAATTATAAAGTAGCTCAGTCTCAAGACCGATCATATACATACACGTTCTGTCCCCATGCAACCGTACAACAACCGAATACTTCATGTTGCACCCGCCAACCACACACAAACAGCCACTACTGCTTGAGTTTCAGCTTGTGCTTCAATTGTGCACTGACGTCACGTCTAATCCAAAGTTATTCTCTTGCGTTCTTGAATGCCCACAATGTTACATCTTCCGTGCTCACTTGTGCACTCAAACGCTCGCTTCACTGTCAATAATGTCAACTGCACATGGTCCTGATCTATACTGGGAGCTTGCGGTCTTTCACCGTAGACCTCCTCTGGGAAAGGGCTGGGGCGAAGAGCACAAACAGGAACACCTCCGCCCATTTACTCCCACAGTACCCCGCACCAGGTTACGATTTGCAGAACCACCCCTCATTAGGGGTAAGACTCGCAGTAATCCAATACGAAAGCTCTGGTACAATCCGAGCAGAATACAGCGACGACTCCTCTTGCACACAACTCCAGAAAACACTCCAGGTAAGTCCCGACGATGTACTAATGTAGTCCAGAAGCACTAGTAGGAAAACAGTCCATGAAGAGCAGACAGACAAACTAGAACAAAAAACAGTTCTCCTCTGTACAGCTACAGCTATTGAAGAACTACGCTGATCTACATATGAAGAACTACGCAGATCTACATAGAGCACTGGCCACTTCTATAGCAATGCAACTTAGCAACTAGGCTATAGACATACCATTAGGCTAGAAGCCCAACAGTATAACCCCCGTTATCATGACCACACAAATCAATGAATGCATCATCATAAAAATACAAAAACGTCACGCCTATGACGTAAACGGCTACTTTTCTCAAAACAACGTAAGAACTATGCACTCTCCATATACCTGCGCATCTAAAATAGTCTCTCTGTTTCACAGCAGCGCTCACCCGTATGAACTTTAACTGGTGCAACACAGTTTATCTAAATGAAATTTAAATAAAATAATCTAACGATTCTCCCACCATTCAAGCCACCAGGTATTGTAGGCAACAACACTGCACTGTCCAACAAGACATCTACGAAGAACATAGAAACACAAACACATGCACAACTCTTGCTTTGCACGCAAAACAGAAACATCTCTCACTGCACGTGCCGAATGAAAATACCCCTTCTGCTACCATGAAGTTTGTTCTCACGGTCACACAGACGAACACTCTCACACAGACACGCACATGCGACTCGGTGCTTAGCAGAATAGTATAGGCATGCGGAATAAGTAGACAGTGTGTCTGAGAATCTGACTTTTGGGGCACATACACTTTACCAGCAGAGACTCCATACATATACCAAGCAAAAGATAACTCACCTGCAAGGGACTGGGAGAAAAGAATCTCTGAGAACAGACTGTGTTTTTTCAGTCTGCGGAGATTTTCAGAGATGAGGCCCTGGTCATCACTGTCACTGTCACTGAACATGGTCACGGGGAGTGGGTTCCACTCTACACCTGCATGATCTCCCTTTTCTTTCCTCCACACCTTGCTTTTCTTTCCTCCACGCCGCAGCCAGCGTCCACCACACCGGCAAGAAGCGACGGCCTGGAACACAATGATTTCATGTTAACAACAGCGACCTGGGAGACTGACAAAATACAGCCATGCCATCACAGTGCCCGTGACTTTCAGCACAAATCTTTGTTTTGTTTTACGCTCTTATATGAAATTTGAGTCCTCTGACTTCAGCTTAACAATATTAACAGTAACACTAATAGTCAAGAAGCTGACGTTGCATGGACCATGTTACGTAAACGCACTGGCTTGAACAGTGTACACTGAATGAGGGAGGGCTTGAAATACCCATATCCGTCTAACTGTCTAAGACAACTAAATCTTCCCACGGACAAGTGGGAATATTCTCTCAACTAGTCCATTGGGCAAACCTATTTTCTGTTATGTCAATGAGAGATAACCAGGAGTATTCAGCTTTAATTACAGCAGACCATTTACACTCCCCCCTCCCTTTTTTTTTTCCCTAGGTCTGCATCCACCACCTCCCTGCCCCTCCCCCTCTTGTCCTCTTTCTCTCCCCACCAACCTCAACCTCTTCTCTCCTTCAGGTTTTTTTTTTTTTTTTTTTCCTCCATTCTTTCTTCTTCTTTAAGATCTGAACCCGTTAGAGTGTTGTCTCACCAAGGCGAGCATTCTCTGCATATAAGACATGTCTGCAGCATGCAAAAACTGTTTATGGTCAGCGCAGAAACAATGCATTTGTTCCTTTTCTTTCTCCCCCTCAGGTGAGC
This sequence comes from Conus canariensis, assembly GCA_033310375.1. NCBI lineage: Eukaryota > Metazoa > Mollusca > Gastropoda > Neogastropoda > Conidae > Conus > Conus canariensis. The sequence goes on from CM065724.1 coordinate 32,665,122, forward strand.
ATCACGTGTGTGTGCAGAGCATGTCATTGCTGGTATTTTTTAACTGACTTTCGACATCACTTTTATCAACTGCCTCTTTACCTCGAGTGGGAAAGCAGAAATTTGAGGGGACTAGAGCATTTAAATAAAAAATCTGCTTGTCCTCAGGACAACTAAAAAATAATCTGGGATTGCCCCCATTCCTGGGAGGGACAACTAACAATTATCTATGTCCACCTATGTCCAGGAATCTACATGTACAGTAATAAAGTCAGGCATGTCACATCAAGGCCTGTCTATATATGTGGATTTCCCCCTACTCATCACTTTTAACTGACATGATTTTCAGCCAAGCAGAGAAAAAAATACACTGTAGCTGGATTGTTAAGAAAAAGAATGTAATTCATCTTATTGCTTGGTTTAAACTATCCAAGTGAAATCTAATGAAATCTTTCTCTTCAACTTGTCATCTCTCTTTTTTTTTTTAACATGGCAAGTACATTCAGCCAAACAGAGTATGAATTAAAACTTCCTGTACTAACACCATGTATACTGTACATCTTACTCTACTGACAGCAGAATTTGAATGATAAAGAGGAGGGCATATGACTTAATGGTCAGTCCTTCAGTTTGAAATGACCGAGTTGGCCACAGTGACAGAAATACCCCTGACACCATCAGCCCTGGTAAGCCAGAAATCCTGAAGGCAATGATGAATGATGGGATTTCTAGAGTGCCAGGATGCTGTGTCCAAGAGGCATTACAGAGGCGCTGAAAATGTTGGAATGCCACAGCAATGGCAGGCAATAACACCCTTGCTTTATGGATGGAGGAGTCCTGACCTCGTAAGTAAGTTGTAAGCCTCTGTGATGATTTTCAAGAGAAAGCCATCTCAAAATGGTAACTGCTGTGGCATCTTTCTGCATAAGTAGGGCTGATGGAGATATGGAAACAAACCTGGAAAAAACACAATCCTTTACACCTTTTCATAACAGGGGAGGCATTCCATCCTCACCCCTCCTTACCATTCCTTGAGATGGTTCACTGTATTCAGTCTTCAAGACATCTAATTTGAAGACATGGCAAATTCTTATGGTTTAATCCAACCAAGGCATTATTTGTAGCAAAGATCTTAAAGCATAGAAAATGATAGGAATGCTTTGAGGTCAGTTTAAAAAAAAAATATAACTGTGTTTTCCCAGTCATTAGAAATGAAGATGGATGCCATATATATATATCAATTTCACATGCACTTCACAGATCCAGAAGTAAACATTCAAAGAAAACAATTTTCATACCAAATGAAAAATAGAAACAGTTCTCATAACAAATGGAAAATGAATTTTAACTTCTTATGTTTTCAGTTTCATATGTGTGAAACGATCACACACACACACACACACACACACACACACACACACACACACACACACACACACACATACAGAGAAACACACACACATGTACATGCATGCATGCACACACACTGAATAAATGAAACAGATATCTAAATCTATTTATCTATCTGTGTAAAGCTAAGTCATTAATGTAATGACGGAAGAATTGATAGCCTGCACTTGTTTTCCCCCACTACTAAACAACATCTTTCTCTCTCTATGTTATGTATACATGTAAGTATGTATGATCCGGAGTATTAGAAGTAAGCTGTGGTATATTTTCCTACAAATTATTATGTACAGGATGTTAATATGAACTTATGACATGATTTTCTAGCCATATTCTTTCACAGTTTACAAAAGGCACAAAACTGAGGCATCAATCATTCTAAAATCTCTTCTTTCTGTTCTCATTAGAACAGCATAAAAAAATTCTTTACAAAGTTATGTGTCTTAAAAACTGAATGACCATCAATATTTCAATATAATCATAAACTAGTCTGGCAACTGAAATGTTTTAAACACACTTTCCTTACTTCCTCCCTTAGTAAACAATCAAAATAATAGTTTCTACTGTAAACAAACAAACAAAAAATTAGCAAACTTTCCTAAAGTTTTGATCTGCATTTTACTTGTGTTCATCTCCAAGTCCAATACCCGAAACTAATGACCCAAATGTCTAAATTTGCATCATGTTTTGGGCAGGTCACATTTTGTTTTACTTTTCTTTTTAATTTTTCAGTGAAATAATCCAGGAATGCTATGTACTAATTCAGCATTCCCCTTTATCTTGATGTCACTGATTGGCATTCTCAGGGGCAAAATGACTTTCTTTTATGAGAGTTCCAACCAATGCAGTATTTCGTAATACTGAAACCATCTAGTACTGCTGACACTGAAAATAAATTTTATGTAAGTTTTCTACAAGTGTAGGAGGTTTTTTTTAAAAGTGGTCTAGATTCTGCAATGCATAGTTTGTGCTGGAAGAACATTCTAGTCAGTAATTCTGTTGGAAAAGAACTTTCTTAGCTATGCTGTTCCTACTAGGTCTCGTTTTCATGTCAAGTCGCAGAGATGAAGACTGCTAGGTGTACTAGCCAGTGCATCATGACTGTTGGCTAGGCTAAGTGCACTATATCTGGTGAGATTGTCTGTTGCAATGAAAACTGTCAAGGTTGTTCTCATGCCCTCTTCTAAAGTTGTATTTATCTAGCACTTCAAAAGTTCAAAGAATACCTCAATAACAAGAAAAAATTTTTTTATTTTTTTTTTAATGAACATGGGACCATTGATTATTGGAAACCACAGCTGAATGGGAGCACGAACTGGTTCAGAAGCAATAGGACTATATTTCAGAATAAACTGATTACATTGTAATCAACTTACAATTGCACCGGCAGCAGCCCACAAAGAAGGAAAAGGCCAATAAACTAATCAAAATAAACTGTGTTTACAAGCTGGCCACCATGTCAAGATGTCGCAGTCCTTGACCACAGATTATCTGATGCCGTGATGGGATCATTGCACTGGATGTGAATAGACTGTCTATGGACAGGTATTTATTTCATGAACCAACCATGTAGTGAGGGCTGTAAGACCCATTAATTGATGAGATGGGGACAGAGTGGACAAAAGTACCATATTTTCTCTAGGTGGTCTACATGCTTTATGCTTGCAGGTTTTGGTATGTTCCAAGGTAGCACAGCAATAGTTTCCGAGAAACAGACGATTTAATTCACAAAGCGTGGCGACCGCGGACAAATTATTGGTTGTGGTCCTGGCTTTGAGAAAGACAAGCTGGACAAGGGGCAGTGCGTGGCTTGGTCAGCTTATCATGCATCTCAGCAAGATGAGTCATCTTTCAAGGAGAAAGTACCTGCTCTGTCCCAACTGATGCCTTTCTTCTATGAAAAGGCAGCTACAGCTGCATGGTCAAACACGGCATGGACATTGTGCGTCATTCAACAGATTTTCTCAACAATGGACAAATCCCGGTGATTGCAATGGATGCTCCACTGTTTGCTCTTGCCAAGTACGTCCAATGGAAATGGCCTGAAACACATGGTGAGGACAAGATTGTAGTCATGTTTGGGGGCTTGCATACTGAAATGGCTCTGTGGAAGACTGTCAGTGATTACCTAGATTGTTCTGGGTGGACCAATGCACTGACACAGGCAGGGAGATTGCTTGATCAGGCACAGCAGAGTCGTTTCTGAGCTGTTCTCACGTAACCAGAACATGCCATGCCCATCAAGTTAACGCTGTCGTTTTGACAAAACTCCAAAAAGAAGCATTTCTCACCTTGCAGCCGGAAGCAAAAGATGAGTCGGAAGAAGCTTTGCTACAAGAAATGGTGAGAAAGAGACCCACATTTCAGTATTTGGATACCATACTCAGACTTGAACTTCTTCCGTTTGTCAGAGCACATCGTGAGGCTGACTTTGTTTGTATGTGGGTTCCCTGAAAGCTCTGGCCAAGTGGTTCTTTGCCCTGGACCATCTGAATTATGGCTGCTGGGTTCCTGTTCACATTCGAGACATGGAAAATCTGCCACCTTCTACCTTGGAAGAATTTGTTGAGCATGGTCACTGGGTTGTCTCAAAAATGACAAACAAGTCCTCAAGTATGCCATTAGATCAGGCTCATGAACAAAATAATGACTTGGTGAAAGGTTCTGGTGGAGCAGTAGGGCTTACAGAAAACCCATCGGCTCTCCGAAAATGGGTACTGGCAGGTCCAGAACAGGCACGCATGCTGACTGAGTTTGAAGACTGTTCAAGAGTAAACTGTGAAAAAAATCTCATCATGGAGAAGGTTTGTCAACTCAAGAGTGTTTCAAACAACAAACTCTCAACCATACAAGAGTGTTCAAAGAAATGGGCAATCCTTTGACTGACAGTGGAGAATTACTGACATTAGACTCTCATGATGTCCTCAATGATTCTGTCATACATACAGTCCGCACCATTGAGGATCTTGGCGAACACCAGTACAATGACTGCTGCAACTCAGTTCTGACTGATTGTGAAAGATCCATTCATGATCCCAATCAAAAAGAACTCTTTGTGTCTGTTCAAGTGTCCAACTCCTAAAGACAAAAGCAAACGAGCAAAGATTGCAAATTTGAAGACTGATGTCAGCCTTTTCTCCAGACTTTACATCGTGGCACAACTCAGAGTCTGATATGGCTGCCTTTTTCAGCCATGAAAACCACCCGTTCCCTCCTTCTTTGTCTGACAGAGGAAAACATCGTCTCGAAAAAAAATCTAATCTACTTACATGTTTAACAAAGACAGTGGAAGCATCTGCTCCACACTTACTGGAGGGTGTTCAGCCATATGACACAACTGAACTGGCAGAAGCCTTGGGGCAACTCGATGAGGATGAGCAACATCCAGAAATGATAGTCCTTGATGCTCCTCCTGAGCTACTCTCATCTTTGGAGAAAACATGTGAGAAAGATCTACCCGATACTTTTGATGGGAAGGTGCTTGATGGCGCAGCTGTGGTGCACCTTCTACCTGTTAGTGGCATGAAGACATTTGAGGACTATGCTGCCGACGTGTTCTTACCTCATGTGTGGCTTCAACTTCAGACTGCAGACAGGGTTGACATTGTTTGGGACAGGTATATCAAAAACAGCATCAAAGGTTCTGCCAGAGAAAAGAGAGGAAAAGGCATGAGAAGAAAGGTGTCCGGCAAGAACAAAATCCCAGGACAGTGGCAGGACTTCCTGTGTGATGCAGAAAACAAGGAGGAATTCTTTGAGTTTGTCCAAGAAGAATGAAAGCAGTGAATTTCCTCCTGGCAAAACAGTGGTGGTGACACAAGGAGAAAATGTTGCCATCAGAGGAAGTGACCACGTCATACCTGCCTGCAACCAGGAAGAGGCCGATACCAGAATACTCTTCCATGTGCAAGATGCATTACAGCAAGAACCAAAGACTTGTTTTCTTTGCACCGTTGACACCGATGTTATTATCATATTGATTAGCAAGTTTTACCACCTGCAAGAACGTGACACTGAACATATGGGTTGGGTTTGGCACAGGAAGGAGCTTTTCCTACATTCATATCAACGCTCTGGCCCTAACTCTTGGCAAAGAAATGTAAACTGCCCTGCCAGTTTTCCACAGCTTCACAGGCTGCGATACAGTATCAGCCTTTCTTGGAAAGGGAAAAAGATGTGCCTGGGAGACTTGGAAATCTTTCCCTGATGTGACCAAGGCCTTCAATGACATCGCCAGTCACCCTTTCAAAGAAGTGGACATCAGTGATGAGAACTTCAAACTTCTGGAGCGCTTTACCGTCCTCATGTACCAGAAGACAAGCGGACTTGAGACTGTGAATGAGGCTCGCAGGGAAATGTTTTGCCAACAAAGCAAAACCATGGACACTATTCCTCCCACACAAGGTGCCCTCCTGCAACACACAAAGCGTTGTGTCTGCCAAGCTGGAATCTGGACAAGCAATCAATCTCAGCAGCAAATACCAACTCCAGAAAGATGGGGTTGGAAAAAGGACGCCACCACTTGTTGTTGGATTCCACTGTGGACAACTTACCAATTGCTTCAGAAGTATGTAGTGAACTTGTCAAGTATAGCTGCAAGGCTGCTGCTGGCTGTACTGGAAGATGTTCTTGCAAAAAAGCCCAGTGGAGATGTACAGACCTTTGCAAGTGTAACTGCATGAAGGGTTAGATGTCAATTTCATGTAAACATTTGACTTGATAAACTCAAAACGGTTTGCGGCAAAGCTGCTGCTCAGTGACTGAACATTAAGCCTTTAATCCTTTGTACCATACTTGTTTGAAAGTGATGGCATCTACTATGTCAACCTAATAATATTATGCTATCCTAAATTTATGGTGGTGTTTTGATTTTACAGTAATTATGGTTTTCATGTGTTGACACCACTCTTATATTGTTTTCAGCATCTTAGTATGATAGCAGGACGATAATTTAGTTTAAAATTGCACAACGATTATGGTGAAAGATAACATGTGCATTTTGTATAATTACAGATTTACTTTGGTTTGCATTAAAAAAAAAAAAAATTAGCATTACCCGCTGGCAGAGAGACTTTTTAAGAAAACAAAATGTATCTAAGTCAACCATAATCTGCATAGATAATAATGTCATTTTCATTGCATCATACACCATGCTTACTTGTAAATATGTTAGAACTTCATTCTCTCTTCTTTCATACAAATTCTTTGTAGATAGTCTGTTTGGATTTCTATGTCTTTAATTCGTCAAACTTCGACGAATTGATCAATAAAAATTAACCATTAGCAAGCCGGACAAACTTTTTGTTGACTTTTTACATTTGTCGCGTCATCATTTTTTTATACATGTCACGTGAGAATATCAGCTGAGATTGATTTTGAGGAACATATCAAAAATTGTTGTTACAGGACCTAACAAACATCTCCACAAAGTTTAGTGCTTTTGTCCACTCTGTCCTCATCATTTTGCTAACAGCCCTCACTAATGTGAGCAGACAGTCTATCAATGGACAAATAACTGAAATATTGATTTGACAAATGAACAATATCTTTCGGTTTCCGTCAATGTGAACAGACAGTTTATGGGCAAATATTGATTTAATGAATAATATTTTTCGGTTTCCGCATCATTTTGTCTGTCCACTTGATTTCAGTGTATTTTCCATTATATATGTTATATACATTCTACGCATGCGCTCGTGCATTTGTTTGTTTATGAGCATGTGCACATTGACGTTAGTTCATTACAATAATGTAACAGGCTGCTAATGGTTCTCGTGCGTGGTCTCCTTTACTTCACTCCTTTGTAACAGGCACCCAGTGGAAGTTGTTCTTTTTCTCCTCCAAATGTGGAACACCCTCTCTCTCTCTCACATTGTATATCAATGTCTTGGTCTGTAGTGGTAATCAAAATTGTGGCCAACCTACTGTTGTCATTTCGCCCCTTTGCCCCACCCTCCCCTCCTGATTTAATGCTTCCTATTGATGTGATGTTTTATACTCAATGATTTATCATAAAGTTAAAACATTTTCAACGAATGTGCCTTTTATCCAACTACATACATTCATGATTCATGCTCAAGGACCAAGGGTGGAGAAATGAGCGTTTATACTTTTACAGTCTGTATCCCCTGAAGAAGGTGATTAAAGCCGAAAATTTGGGAAATTTGAATCTTGTTTAATTGGATTTTTATCTACTTTGACTGTGTGTGTGTGTGTGTGTGTGTGTGTGTTAAAGCCAGTTTCAACATAACGAGGTACCAATCAAGAGCCGAGTGGTGTGCACATAATATGTAACGCACTCTTCTTCTTTCGTATAGCAGCCGCCATCAACCGGTTGATGATTTTGCCACTTTTGCCACATTCTCGATGTTGATGTTTTCTCGATGTTGATGTTTATTTTCATGTTTGGGATTCACTGACTTTGTCTTTTTGTTAATGGGACTCAGAAGAAAGACTGCAATGTTGCTCATTTCGGTCATCAACTCTGGCCGACAAATCGTGACAGACAAAATGCGAAGTTTAGAAAACATCAGATTCTGAGAATGACTCACTGAGAGATCGAAATTCATTATAAACATACCAACGTCACTCAGCAATTCGCTTCTTCTATATCGACGACAGTGCGAATGAGTTATGTGACGTTAGCCACAATGCCATACAAAGAACAACACATTAGCTCATTTACATACTTTAAACCTGATTCATACACTAAACCAAGGCACTGCGTCAAACTTGCAAAGCTTTGGAGTTTCACTCTTACTGTATGCAATGCTTGGAATTAACCGGAAACAGTAGGCCTGTGACAGAGAGCAGTTTTCCTGGAAAAGACAGTTCACTCTGGAGCAGGGTTTAGCTCACTGGCTGCGATAGCTTCCCTTTACGAAACACAACAGTGGTAGGTTGACGCAAAGAAGTTGACCGTCGACGGACGTTAGTCAGTGCGGTATAATCTTTGTTGTTGTTGTTTTTATGTTCAAGTTCGTGTGCCCAGGAACGAACCCAAATCATAATTTTGGGCGAATCAAAGATTCAGATCCGGATCAAATAGGTTAATCAGCGCGATCATTTTAACAGACTAGAAAGTTACAATCTGATTGAATATGTCACAATTTACGAACCATTGGTGTACATTTTTTTTTTTATTCAGAGAGACAGATAGATAGATTCGTTGAGATAAAGATCGATAGATATAGTCAGGTTTCTACCGTATGCACTTACATCTTCGTCACCTTTTACTTTTTTAGTAGACAAAATGTTTTGTTTCAGAGCTACCTTTCCCCTTTCCCCCAAGACACATTTTTTCCCTCGGATTGACTAATGATATCCACTTACCACTGTGCGCGTGTTTGCTGATGTTGAGCGCGCTCGTCTGTCTGTCTGCGTGTGTGAGTTTTTTTGTTTTTGTTTTTTTTTTTTCCGGCTTGTGTGTGTGTGTGTGTGTGTGTGTGTGTGTGTGTGGCGCACGCGCGCGTGCGTGTGTTTGTGTGTGTGTGTGTGTGTGTGTGTGTGTGTGTGTGTGCGTGTGCGCGCGCGCGCGCTTTGAATTAGAATTGTAATTTTATCATGTTTTTCTGTAATATGCGCTTTGGGCTCTCGCGAGGTAAAGCGCTTTATAAATATCCTTTTACATTACATTACATTACATTTTTTTTACATTCATTGATGAATCAGGACTATTTCGTGAAAATCTTTAAAATGTGAATGCCTCAGAACCCTTAAAATTGAAAAATATGCGTTACTGAAGAAATGCAAATTAATAAGTTTTATTCGTCTCAACAGTAGTAGACTGGAATGCCTTCTCTAAACCGATATTTTGTACAATTTAATTCCGTCGCCAGTTTCGAATATCCGCCGGTCAAACCTTGAATATATTTTTTAATTTCGCTCAGAATATGAGAAAAACTGCAAAATCAAAAAACGGACATTAAAAGTAAAGTTTATAAGCCCTCAATTCGTATATATCGCATGCTCAGGATATTTTCCTCACAAGCTTGCGACTATACGAAATGAATGACGATGCTGACCATCCTGAACAGTCGCTTCCTTCGTACTGTATCACTGTCATTGTCAGAGATTTTGGCTAAATTATCGATCTACAAAATTCAGACTTTTCGATTTAAACCCTGTTAATTATTCTATTTCTCTGATAAACGCTACTGAAACTGTATAAAAATAATCATTCGGTAGTCCATTTTAACAGAATACCTTCTAATCGAAAATTGAATCAAAAGCTTATAGCCTATCGGCAGCTGGGCGAGAAAGAAAGCCAGTCGTGTTTTGTATTAATTTTAAAAGTTCTCCGCTCAGACACAGTTTTGGATAACCAAATTTTTATGTATGAAAAGTGTAAAATGTCTGCCATTCATTCGTTGATTAACACGCATCTTTCGCCGAATTTGAGAAGATAAGTGATTGCCCGTTCTTCGTTTTCATTGTCCTGAATGTTGTGTATCTTGCCAGAAGAAGACCTGAGAAGTTGAAACGAGCCGTGTTCTGTCTTGTAATTTGTTTGTCCATGTTAACCGGTGTTGCTTGAAATTCCTTGAAAAAATTGTTTTAATTTCTGCCTGTAGTCGCCTCACATTGAAACTGAAAGCAATCGAGACAATTAACTGCACGAGCCCTGCGCATTCCCCTTAACTTCTAACCCCAAATTTTTACATGAAAAATTTGACTCTGATGGGCATAAACAAATGATTCTGTTCAAAGTAGCCTACAGGTCAATGGTTCCCATAGCTGTCAGTGAAGTATTTAATATTTTACCATGTACTTGAAAGTTGTTTTGTATCTCTCCACCGCCTCTGATTCTGTGAAAAAGAAAAAGAATGCGAGTATAATAGAGAATTTATAGCGTTTGGGGCCTTATCAGTGACTGCTGGACTCGTATCTGAACATCTAGTTCACGTCACATTTCAGGCCTTAGGGCTCATCCGTGATCCATTCATTTTAAACTGTCTTCTTGGAAACACTTGGCATGTATTTTGATGTTAACTTTCAGACGCAAAGATTCTCAGAACAATTTAATCATGTTCGTCTCTAGAAACTATTTTTTGATGTTTAAACAGTGTAGTCTGCGATGTAAAAACGGTGTTGTTGTACGCTATTTACATCGTGTGAAAACAAAATAAGACCAATTAAATTTAGGCTGCCGGGCATGCGACAGGCACTTTAATGGATGACACTGACTTCGAGATAAAACATAAGCAAGAGAACACAGATCAGATTCAGTTGTTATGGCCTTGTCATATAAGGGAACTAACCGGGCCTGGCTAGTAGGCCTACGTTGTTCAACGAGAATTGCTACCTTTGAACCGGATTAAACGGCTTCAGTTCACCGTATCCTTGGGTTAAAATGCAAGTTTGTAGGGTACATCACATGCTCCCCACTCATCCATCCAACTCAACACCACTTGACATGTTGATACGGTGCCAGAAGTGGGACAGTCTAAGAATTCTGATCGTATTCGACGTTGACAGTGATAGTACAAGCCGGTAATTGTCACGTTGTAAACAGAGATAGCGTCTACTTCCTCTTTTGACCTGAAAACGGCCGCCACTTGTTCTACAACACTTTAGAAGAACGTCTTCCTTTAAGGCTGGTGGCGGCAATCTGATGCCAGTCATTCACTGAGCGACCTGCGAATTGAATTTGGGATATGATCTCCGTGGAGATACCTATTTTCAATAAGGAAATGTTTATCACCAGAAGTAAAATTGGAAAAAGAGACGTACTTTTTTTTTCTTTTTCTTTTTCCCCGGCAGTGTGTGTGTGTGTGTGTGTGTGTGTGTGTGTGTGGTGTGTGTGTGTGTGTGTGTGTGTGTATGCGCGCGCTTTGAATTAGAATTATAATTTTATCATGTTTTTCTGTAATATGCGCTTTGGGCTCTTGCGAGGTAAAGCGCTCTATAAATATCCTTTTACATTGCATTACATTACGTACTATGACTCGAAGTAGGCTAAATATTCTGAAGTAAGTTTCATGGTCGTATCTTTTCTGTCTTATTCATCTTTCTTCTAAACCCATCCCTCCCCTCCTCCCACTCAATTTTCTTATTTTATCTCAGACTCACTCTCTTCTCTGTCTTACTCTCATTCTCTAACGCAAATATATCTGATTTTACGCGGTGCTTGTTTTGATTCATATCCAGTCATACTTTCTCTGTGACTCAATATATGAATCAGAAAATATAACCAAACTAAGGTTTAAGGTGGGTATCATACTGAGAATAGTGGAACTATGGGTTAAGAGATAGAGCCTTTGGTATGGTTACCTTCGACATCGATCGTCGTCTGCCAAGTTCAAGGGACATAACTCTCACGCGAGCCTCACTCGGGGACTGGAGGCAACGAGGTAAACATTGACGGAGCGACTCAACGTCTCCTGCTTGGAATACGTAGATCTTGGAAATACTACATGGTGGCAGCGACGGGATGAATCGCGACGATGTACCTACCGCTCGCTCTCAAGCTACAAGTCTTCCTCTACCCAAACCTTTCGATGGAACGACAGCAAACTGGAAAGTTTGGTCCCAACGGTTTGACCGCTACTATTATGCAACGCAGCTGCATCAAAAAGATCGACAAGAACAAGTCTCAGTCTACCTGTACGCTATGGGTGAACAAGCAGACGATCTTTTGACTGTTTTACAAATTGATGAAGCTAAAACAGCTTACCAAGAGTTAAAACAGAAGCTCGGTCGTCACTTTGGTGACAGGAAAAACGTAATGGTGGAAAGAGCTAAGTTTAACCAGAGAAAGCAAAAACCAGGAGAGCCTATCGACAACTTTATCCCAGATCTTCATAAGCTGGCTGCTGAATGTGAATTCGGCAAACTCAAAGAAGAACTCATACGTGACAGAATCGTTGTTGGAGTGCTAAATGACTCACTATCAAAAGAGTTGCAAGCCAAGCCTAAATTAACCCTTGCCATGGCGATTCAGCTCAGCAGACAAGCTGAAGCCAGATGGGAATCCCAACCTCTACTCAGAGACAGACCAACAGTCAATGCAGTAAACCAGCAAGACTATACAAAACAAAAACTACAAGATCAACACTTGAAAAGGAAATGCTACTACTGTGGACGAGAACCCCACTCAAAAAATGAATGTCCTGCCAGAAATGCTATTTGTACCTTGTGCCAGAAAAGAGGACATTTTAAAGCAGTCTGCCGCAGCAGAGGAAGAAAATCTATCCATGAACTCTCTGATGAAATTGACACCATGGCAGATTATTTTTCGGAATGCAATTTTCAAACAGAAAGTCATGAGGACTCGGAATTTTTTCTTGGATCTCTCGACCGAGATTTTGATGAAATGTGGAGTGAAACATTGAACATCAATGGTCATCCAACCACATTCAAACTTGACACTGGAGCATCTGTCTCAGTCATCAGCAGCAATGAACCATGGCTTAAAGGGTTACACCTCCAGACTGCAAACAAGATTTTACGTGGACCAGGGGGGTCGACATTGTCACCAGTGGGTGCCTTCAAGGCCTCAATCTCTTACCATGGAAGACAAATCACAGAGACAGTCTATGTGCTCAACAACCAATCGTGTTCTCTTTTGAGCAGGAAAGCATGCTTTGAACTGGGCATGATAAAGAGGGTTGACTCGGTACAAACCACGATCACAGACTCTGCCAGCTCATCTTCACTGGATAACCCAATCAAGAAAGAGTTTTCCAAACCTCTTCAGTGGTCTTGGACAAACGAAAAATGAATACAAAATTAAACTCAAAGAGAATGTGCAACCCACTTGTATTTACACTCCACGCAAAATAGCTCACCCACTGCTCCCAAAGGTAAAAAATGAACTTGAAAACATGCTCAAATTGAATGTCATATCCCCTGTTAGTGAGCCTGCAGAGTGGTGCTCAGGCATGGTGGTGGTCCCCAAAACAAATAAAAAAGTCAGAATCTGTGTCGACCTAACACAACTCAACAAAGCGGTGCAATGAGAAATCTACCCAATGTTCTCAGTTGAAGAAAGCCTGGCAAAGTTAGGCCAGAGTAAAATCTTCACGAAACTGGATTGCAAGAGCGGCTTCTGGCAAACCCCTTTGTCCCCTGAATCAAGACTACTCACCACTTTCATAACGCCGTTTGGTCGTTTCTGCTTCAATCGCCTTCCATTTGGCATAAGCTCTGCACCAGAATTCTTCCAGAAAATGATGACTGAAATTCTGATTGACTTGGAGGGTGTCATTTGCCACATGGATGACATACTGATTCATGCGAAAGACCAAGCTACGCATGCCAAAATTCTTAGAGAAGTTTTGCAGAGATGTCAGGATGCGGGACTAACACTTAATGAAAAGTGTGAATTTTCCAAGAAATCTGTGAAATTCCTGGGACATATCATTGACGAGAATGGAGTTCACCCAGATCCGGAAAAAGTGGAAGCCATAAAAAAATTTCCCGCTCCAACAAATATCACAGAGTTGCAAAGATTCATGGGGATGGTGAATCAGTTGGCAAAATACATACCGAAACCTGCTGATGTCAATACACCACTGCGTCAACTTCTTCGGAAGAACAACTCCTGGACATGGTTTGAACCACAAGAATCAGCATTTCAACAGATCAAAGACCTGCTTACATCCCCACCTGTACTGGCACACTACAACCCTCTGAAAACAACAATTGTTGTAGCAGATGCCTCAAACAATGGCATTGGAGCAGTCCTCTCACAGGTTCAAGAAGATGGAACAAGAAAACCTGTGTCCTATATTTCAAGATCTCTCAGTGATGCAGAAGAGAGACATGCAGTGATAGACAAAGAAGCTCTCGCATCAACATGGGCATGTGAGAGATTCAACGACTATGTCCTGGGCTTTCAGTTCACTGTAGAAACCGACCATAAGCCTCATGTGCCACTTCTGACTACTACGGAACTCTGCAAGATGCCACCAAGAATTCAACGATTCCGCTTGAGACTTATGCGCTACAGCCCAACAGTCATCCACGTGCAAGGAAAAACTCAAATCACTGCTGATGCTTTGTCAAGAGCTCCTGTTTGCAGCAACAACTCAGCTGACTCAGACCTGATCAATGAAGTGACAACATTTGCAAAACAAAGCGTAGATGTTTTGCCAGCTTCAACTAAAAAGCTTCAGGAAATTTGTGAAGGACAAAAAGCAGACGACATCCTACCACAAGTTCGAGAATACTGTGTCAACGGTTGGCCAGCATACATGCCTGAAAATGCTTAAACAATACTGGATGAACAGAGCCCATTTCACAATCGTTGATGACCTACTGCTGTTTGACGACCGTCTGGTTATTCCTAGATCTATGAGGCTCGACGTTCTGAACCGGCTCCATGAAGGGCACCTTGGCATCACAAAATGCTGTGCGTCTGCCCGTTCAACAGTTTGGTGGCCCAACATCACTTCAGACATTGAAGACATGATAAAAAAAAATGCCATACCTGTGCTATTCACCAGCCAGAACAAAAGGAACCTCTTCTTCCTTCATCTTTGCCTGATCGACCATGGTCACGATTGTATGGACCTCTTGGAACTGTATGGTCAGAACTATCTACTCATTGTGGATTATTACTCCAGATGGATGGAGGTGAAGCTACTCAGCAAACTCACCAGCACTACTGTCATATATCAAATCAAATCTGTCTTTGCCACACACGGGATACCTGATGTTGTTGTCTCTGACAACGGACCCCAATTTGCCAGCTATGAATTCTCAGAGTTTGCAACAGAGTACGGATTCACACATGTCACAAGCTCACCCAGATATCCACAAACAAATGGTGAAGCTGAGAGAGCAGTCAGGACCTTCAAGCAACTCCTGAAAAAGAATAAAGACCCTTACATGGCACTGCTCATGTACAGGGCATCCCCACTCAGGAATGGGTTCTCACCTGCTGAACTCCTCATGGGAAGGAAATTACAAACCAAAATTCCAGTCATTCCCAAAATATTAAAACCATCTACACCAGATTACGACTCCGTTGCAAAGAAAGAAGCTCAAATGAAAGAAAAACAGCGTGAAAACTACGATGACAGACATGCTGCAAGAAATCTCCCGCCACTTAAAATTGGAGACCCTGTTTGGATTCGTGACATGAAACGACATGGGGAAGTCATCTCAGCTTCAAATAACCCCCGGTCATTCATCGTCAATACACCACAGGGAATCATCAGGCGTAACAGACGTGCTATCATCGCTACTCCAGTCGTGAAAGATCACATCCCTGTTTCGTCATCATCAGCTAACTCACCCACAGAAATGACAGTACCAAATATTCCACAGGGGCGTTCTCCTTCCATTGTTATTCAGCCAGGAACAACACAGGAAACACCAAACTCATCAACTGGTACACCCACTTTGCGTTCAACTGCTCATCAACACACACTACGAAGTTCAGTCCAAGGTTCTCCTCTAACAACTCCTGTGGGCCAGAGAGGTACATATTCTCGATTCGGAAGGCGAATTGTGAAGCCAATGAAATTAAATTTGTGAACCAATTCAACAAAGTACTGAATCTGGAGAGGGAGGGGAAAGTATTGTTATAACAAATCAAACCAAGTTCTTTGTTAGATTGGAAAAGTTACATTGTTTAAAGTTGTTCCAGTAATTAATGTTTATTTTCGAATTCAAACTCAAAAGTTTGAGTTAACTTGAAAGGGAGATGTGGTATGGTTACCTTCCACATCGATCGGCGTCTGCCAAGTTCAAGGGACATAACTCTCACGCGAGCCTCGCTCGGGACTGGAGGCAACGAGATAAACATTGACGGAGCGACTCAACGTCTCCTGCTTGGAATACGTAGATCTTGGAAATACTACAGAGCCTGGATGTGTGAAACACAGCGTTGACTAATAATAATAATAATAATAATAATGTATAATACTTATATAGCGCATTTCTTGTTACACAACTCAATGCGCTTACATCCACCATTTGCACTTATTCATCAACACTCGTTTACACAACGGGCTGCCTACCTGGGTAGTGCCGACTGAAGAGCTGCCAGCTGGCGCTTCATTCAGTCGTTTCGCGTGTCATCCAGTCAATATCGTTCACTCAGTTTCTTTACTTCCTTCATTCTTTTTTTTTTTTTTTTCCATTTCTTACGCAGGGTGCATGCTGTGTGTAACGTGTCATCCATACCAACGGCCAAACTGGCCTACTCTTCCGAAAGTTGGTGATGGGATTTTACGTGTGTGCAAGATATTATGCGTGCGTTCACACACGGAACCTCGGTTTATAGTCTCATTCGAAGGACTGTATGGGAAATGGAGTCAGAACTAATGTTAACTCCGAGGGAAAAATCCCCCTGTACCGAAACGCCCCGGCAGAGATTCGAACCCGCAACCCCGTGATCACCAAGATTACGAGTCAGGCGCTCTACCAACTGAGCTATTCCGGACTAACAACATAAAGTAATCGTAATTTTAATTTCTGTTATGGATTTATAGCAGGCCCAGTCAATTTCATATTGATCAGATTTCATCAACAGTTTATGGTTAAAAAGTTCTATCTTGTATCTCATTTTCATCCTTTTTCCGGAATGAGCTAAGTATAGGAATTATTTTGTCCAGTCTGCATTGATACATATGAAATTTTGCGCACAACAAAATATAATGAAAAAAAAGGTCAATCTTAAAGTTTTGATCAATACCAAGAATGATGATGCGTTCGTTTAAATCTACTTTATCTATATTGGAGCAATATGCTTTGAGATGGTTTTGAAACTCTTTCCAGAAATTTTGTGTGTGAACGCATTCCCACAGACCATGCTTTATACTGTATTTTTCTCTTAAGCACAAACTACAGCTGTTGCTTTGTACAATTCCCATTTCTCTCAAAACCAGATTTGTCGCCAGTATACGATGGAGAACTCTAACCTGAAACCATCTGAGTTTTATCTCGTTAATTTTGACGATTTTTTAAAAACAGCTTTTAATTTCCAATCTATCTCTATTTCAAAAATAGTTTCCAATTTATTGCAACAGTGTGGTCTTTTTCTATCTTCGATGAGCAGTCGTAGTATTTTCTTGAACACCTTACATTTTCTATTTAACATATGTACTGACTTAGGCTCACTCTGTCTTTTAGAATCTTCAATTTTTATTTTGGTCGTTTTCACGTATTTCTTAATGGAGATCATGCTACTTAAATATGTTAGTGGATTTAAGGTGATGTACTTTGAGCAGAAATCTTGGTATGAAACTACGTTACCGTAGTTATCAATCAAATCACCAATATGGAATATTCCTATAGTCGCATATATATCTCAAAAGTGTCCTTCCAAAGTTTGTAGGTGTGCTTGTATTTGGAGAAGAAATCAGGACCAAATAGCGTCCAGTTTTCTGCATCTTTAAAACAATGAAAGAACACTTGTTTCCATTTATGATTACTGTTACGTAATTTTCGAACCCACGTTAATTTCAATGCATTCATATAGTAGTAAATATTTGGAATTCCTATTCCACCGTTACGTATATTTTTAACTGACGTGTCTCTATTAATTCTATCACGTTTATCGTTCCATATCAACTTAAAGCAATTTTTTTTTATAGATTTTCAATAAAGTTGTTGGAAGGGTTTGGAAGTAACAACCATAGATGAACTAGTTTTGCAGAACCATTGATTTTAGTACAGCAACCCTTCCAACCGGGGTTATTAATCGCTTCATCCAAATATTTAATGATATTTTTATTTCTTGGTATTTTTCATCAAAATTCAGCTGCGCACAATCTTCCAGGTCATTAGCAAAATGTATACCAAGTATTTTAAATTTTGGAGGATTCCAGTTGAATTTGAGGTGTCGCATGAATTTGATATCACTGTTCATCTTTCTGCCGAGCCAAACAACAGTTTTCCCAACATTAAGCTGTAATCCTGATCTGTTTACAAAATCTGTTAATACCTTGAAATTTAATTAAGATTTTCTGTCCCCATGTTGGAATAGTTCAGTGTCATCGGCAAACTGGGATATCTTATGTTCTGTTTTTCCTATTTGAATTCCTTTGATGCTTGTGTTTTCTCGTATCATAATTGCTAAAATTTTAGCACAGAGTATGAATAGATATGGTGAAATCGGGTCACCCTGTCGGCAGCCTCTTTTTATTTCGAACCTTGGAGACGATTCATCGTTTACTAGGACTGTTGATTTGATACTATAATAGAAAGTTATTGAGTAGTTATTATTTGGCGAGATATGTACAGGGATCGTCAAGTAACCGTAAGCCTTGTGATCTTCAGAGGAATAAGTGTGCTCAGTCTTTCATTGTCTGTCCATGTGAACTAGATATGTGTGTTGTAGTGGTGGCTTTTGCTTGGTTGGTTGTTTTTCTTCATGTAGGATAGTATTAGTGTTATAACTTGAGTTTTATTATATTTCATTTTTATCATTACACACACACATACACGCGCGCGTGCGCGCACACACACGCACGCACGCATGCACGCTCGCATACACACAAACAGCACAGCTCACTCTGTCTATTAATAATTTATATCGGGTTTAATTAGAATGTCTGTAGGAACTGGATGTAATTTGGGTAGGGATTCAACGGAGGTGGTAGAGTTGTGGGAAGGAGAGAAGTGACAGATGGGAGGGGGGGGGGGAGGGAGAGAGGGGGCAAGTGGAATAAATAGGAGATAGGAGGAAGAGGGGCGGCGGAGGGTTTATTATCTAGCTGAAAGAATGACACAGAAAGAATTATAAAAAGCAGCAGTATTATAGAACTTCATTCCTAAAAGGTTTTTAACTATAAAGATGACTATCTGTTTATTACAGTCCAACAAAGTCAGGGCAAATCAAATTGCATACTAATAAAGTGAAACAAAAGAAAGAAGATAATTTGTCACACACACACACACACACACACACACACACACACACACACACACACACACACACACACGTGCGCACGCGCACGCACATACAAAAGAGTCCCTCATTTCTGACAAGAACAATGCCTGTCTCTGCACAAATAGAGAGCGAAATAAAATGAACATAAAGAGCCAAACATTTGTTCGAGCAGTTTGCTATCATCTTTTATTAGCATTGAGCAATTTCAACAGACTGGCCTCTTTGGCTTTCCGCCTTTGCTCCATGATCAGGTTGAAGGTGTAGAGGAAAGGGTTGATGACAGAATTGACCGGAAGGACAAGGATGGCCAGGGCGACGTTGACTTCCCCTGAGACTGGCACACCCTGACGGGCCAGCAAGCCCAGAAGCCCAATAGGAAACCAGCAAAGAAAGTCAGAGACAGCAATAGTGATCAAACGACGAGCGATATTCAGGTCCTGAGACTGTCGGCCAGTGTCTGAAGCTGCCATGGTGTTGGCCCTGATGGTTAAATAGATCAGACCTTGACCAACAACAATCAGCATAAAAAGGACAAAGTTGAGGACGATCATGATGCCGAAAGCATAGTCATCTCCCTGAAACTCTTTCCGTGTCACAGGCAGTGGTATGCAGATACCAACCTGGTTGTAGAACTCATGGAAGGGAGAGTGTGGGAACAACGGCACTGAGGCCAGAAAGAGACTGACTGACCACAATGCCATGCTCAACAATATGGCAGCATTGCGATGGAAGCGCAGCTGACTAAAAGGAAAACGTAGTACCAAGAAACGATCCAGTGTAATGAGACAGATCATGAAGACAGACACCTGACAGGACAGCAGAGACAGAAAACCAGCCACCATGCATGAGGCACTGTGTCTCCAGTGCGTGTCTTTCCACAGATAAGAACCCAGGTACATACGATCAGCCACTCCAATGATGGACAAGTACACCCCCATCAAGAAATCTGCAATGCAGAGATTGGTGACAAACACGTGAAATCCAGATTTTTCTTTTTTTCCTCGAATCAAACGGTAGAGAAAGGTGGCTAGATTACCCACTAAGGCCATGACAGCAGAAAGACACAGGAACACACGGTAAGTGTTAGAATGAAGGAGGGCTTCACACGAGGATACCTCATCGAAAGGAGCATAGCAGTCATTAAGATTGAATCCCTGAGGAAGCGTTGCTTCACAACAAATCTTGAAATTGTCAGTGTACACAGTGTGCAAATGAGCGAGATCTCTTAACATCTTCTCTGGGATCTGAGAAAGCTGACAGCCTTTAATGTCCAACACCTGTAAATCGTTGAATGCATTAAAACCACCTGTACTAATTTCATTCACTTCACAACCAGACAAATTAACGACTTTCAAACCAACAAAGTGGCTTAGCTCATCTATATGTAAAACTGGGATATCGATGAATGATAGATCCAGATGGTGCAGAGATGTAATCGTTAGGTTTGTTGGAATGCTTTGAAACATAAGGGCGGAAGGATTTCCGGAAAGAAACAGTGCCTTCAGTCGAGGGAATTGCTTAAACTGGTTTATCTGAAAACTTTGTATGAAGTTATTACTCAGATCGAGGCTTTTCAGATTACTGAAGACAGCATTACCAAGCCTAGACAATTCACAGTGGGCAAGGC
Source organism: Conus canariensis (assembly GCA_033310375.1). Classification (NCBI taxonomy): domain Eukaryota; kingdom Metazoa; phylum Mollusca; class Gastropoda; order Neogastropoda; family Conidae; genus Conus; species Conus canariensis. Next base: position 32,685,980 of record CM065724.1, read on the forward strand.
CCAAATGAATCAACGATAATTGATTTGAAAAATCCAATAAGGCCATACCACTGTTCTTGGCGTCTACATAACGTAAGTTAGAAAACGAATCAAGTGAAAACTTCTGTCTACATATGAAGGCCAATCCCCAGCACTGACACTGCTGTGGACAAGTCACATCACACCATAGTTCATCATCACGCTGTGGACACTGGACCATGCCATCACACACATGACTGGAATGGAGACAGACAGAAGAACTCCGACATCGGTAAAACCCTGGACACAAGTTGTTCATGTTACAGCCATTTTCATCCTCCCATCCAGGACAGTCATTGATTCCATTGCATCGAACGTAGACAGGAAGGCAAAACTTGTCGCTGAGGCACCAGAAATGTGTGTGTGGACAGGGCTGATCATAGAGAGACTCGACCTTGTACATCCCTTTTCCATCCAGAGTGACCATGAAAGGAGGAGCGGGCGGAAAGACGATCAGAGCTGCGTTCAGTGAGGGATCCAGCTGACTGTCCGTACACTGCATCTCATCAGCACCGTTCAGACAGTCGTAGACTCCGTCACATTCCTCTTTTTGGTGGTAACACTACAGAAAGAATCAACACAAAAGTATCAACTTAGTGCACCATATGCTGTGAAAGAAAACAAACAGATACTAAGGTTTACAGAACAATGCTACAGGGCAGGAATCATCATGATTCTTACATGATAAGGGCAGGAATCAACATTATTCTTATGTGACGAACAGTGATCGAACATGTCACAAAACAACTGCACCTTCAGCAAGTTTGGAAGAAGGAAAAATACTGAAAAAAGTTTGCTGTCAATGGTTTTTTTTTTTTTTTTTTTTTTTTTTGGTCATTCTTATGTATATCTGTCTTTCCACATGTTCCTGAAACCAAAGTTCATTTTTATTTATTTTTCTTTTTTCCCATGAGCCTTCTAAAGTTTCTTGTGTGTTAGTGGGTAGGATAATGTCGGTTTACGTGAAGACTGGCCGTTTTACTCTTCCCTTACTCCTCCAGGACTTCCTCTGGTATCCCAACCCCCTCATTTCTTACCTTCTCCTTAATCCCCTTCCTTTCTGTTTTATCCTTTTTATCTTCCTTCTCGTTCCCACCCCAACCTGTGTCTGTCCCAGTCCTTCCCCGTCTGTTTCCTGTTCATATTCACTTCGTCCTCTTTCATTTTAGCCTCTTATCTTCATTTTGTCGCCATTATCTCTGTTCTCCCCCATCGTTCGCTCTTACGTTCTCCTTCATCGCCCTTTTCCTTATCATATCCTCTTGCTATGGTACCTGTTAAACCACTCTGGTAAACTTGGATATTTGAAAATTCAAGCAAGAGACACCTTTGCCATAGGTCTAATCACAGTTATTTTCCTCTTTGACCAGTTTCAAACCCTGACACTGTTTCACTTTGTGCAAGATTGTTGCAGGAAAAATATAACTGTCCTGCACAAAGTTTAATCTGCTTTGTATGCTGTAGGGTCACAATGCCAAAGTTGGAGGATATCAGATGAAAATGGTGGCCGTGTATAAGGAGCAAGAACACGGACATACAGAATCTGCTTTATAAATTAGATGTGGGTGCTTCTTCATTACACTTTGTAAGCTGTGTTTTTAACATGATAGCTGAATTAGTTACATAACATTCATGACACTTTCTTGTTTCTCTTCTAGTTTAATGGACGTATTATATATGATTAAGGGCTCTTGAACTATGTATATAATAACTCACAATTCCATATATTGCATTTAATTTCAGCCCAGTTCGTTCCACTGCTTTTTATTTTACAACCTTTTGTATACAAAATGTGAAAGGTAATTCTATGACACAAAATAATTGTCTATTCCACACATGACATGACCACCTGTTTCAAGTTGCCACAGGGTGACATTTGCAAAGAGCAGGCAGGGAACTGACAGAAGTCCTCATCACTGTTATCCTGACAGTCCTGCCGGTGGTCACACACCATGCTGTAAGGCACTCGCTGTGTTACTGTGGCACACAGAAACGAGGGTGGCGCTGACGTCAGTTGCAGTGACATAGGTTGTGGCACCAAACAGGTAAATGGTGATGGGATGTCCCATGATTCTCTGGGTGATGTGTAGCTCCAGTCTTGGCTGGAGAAACACACTGCCTGAACATCACAGGAGAGAAATGCATGAGTGTAGTGACCGTGGGGGCACATCACAGTGTCCAGACTGAAGGAAGAATTTGTCTGAAAAGTGAGGTGATCTTCTGCGTGCGGAGTAGTGTCTAGGGTGTACTCGCACATGGTGTACAGATGCTCTATCTCCAGAAAGCAGGGTATGAACTGAACAAAGTCCACAAACCCCCTGTAAAATCCACAAGCTGGACGACCGTATTGACGCTGAGTGGGTATGTAATAAGCCACAATCCCACTTTCCCAAAATGGAACAAAAGCATACCTGAAGCACGCACGTGAATCATATGTATTATTTGTATACAAAACAGCATAAAGTTCCCTGGTTTCCTTTCATCGTATGCATTTACAGACAGACAGACAGACACACGGACACACACACACACACACACACACACACACACACACACACACACACACACACACACACACACACACACCACACACACACACACACACACACACACACACACACACACACACACACACCGGCACGCACACACATACATGCACACATATAGAAATGAAAATGTATTTACTTACATTCTGTTCGTAGACTTTGAGAAAGCCTTTGATGCAATTAATCCTTTGTTGTTGCGTAAACTGGAATTCTATAAACTATTGCCAATCTTTTTTTTTTTTTTTGTCTCATGTGATCTTTTCAATCTGATAGAAAACAATCATATACGGTAAATAATCAAACATGAGAACTTATGTCAGTTAGATATGGAATACCACAGGGATCTATCTTAGGACCCCTTTTGTTCTCCATATATGTAAACGACTCACCTTGCTTTCCTAAAGGTAATTGTGAAATGTTTTCGGATGATACATTTAGTCATTCAAAAGATTTGGATGCCTGTAAACGTAGAAATAAATATCAAGATGGCATTGAAAGACTTGTAAATTGGACCCAGCTAAACCACATGTCCATAAAACAAAACAAAACAAAATAATAAAAAGAAAGAAAACCATCAAAGTGTATGTATGTATACTCGCGACAGAAAAAGGCAAGGAATTATCTCACAATTCGAGCCATTATTTGTATCTGATAATAAAACAAGAAGTTGACTCGCATAAAATACTGGGCGTCATTATTGACAGAGATTTATCTTGGACTGATTACACCACATCCCCAGGTAAATATCTTTCCAACAAAATATGTTAGGTGACTAAAATATAAAAAAAACAACAAAATTTTTCTTGATATAAGTGTACGGAAAGATTTCTCTGGTGCTCATATTCTATCAATTATGGATTGTGCTTCATTCTCACGGGACAGCTGTAGTGACACAAGTTTAAAAGTGATTTCCCGTAGTGTAAAAGAGCAATGAAATAAGTGTTGTTGAAATCAAGGTCTCTCACTGCTGAGGGTTAAAAGCAACTCAAAATTTTAACTCTCCATGGTAGGGTTATCTTAATTAACTCAGTATGCATGCATAATGTTATGAATGGAAATGCTCCTAAAAGATTAGAAAAAACACTTTCAAAATAAATTGTTACAAACATAAACAATCAATATTGTTTTTCAGACCTAAAACTAATGTATACACATCCAGAAAGTTGGACACTGAGGTTGTTTGTGGAACAGTTTGCCAACAACGCTGACAAATATAAAAAGTGAACTCCAAATCACGAAACAAAAAATGTTCATCTAGCGAGAAACCGAATATTCAGTGCAGCACTTGGATCATTAATGCTTCCTTCATATCTTACTTTCCATTTATTTCATTTATTTGTGCTTTTATTATTCGTTCATCCACATTTTCATTCATGTATTTTTTTTTAAATATTCAATCTATTTATCCCTTTTTTGCCTTCTATTTGTTGATCTATGTCAGCAATGTTGTGCAGAATATATATCTATATATATATATATATATATATATATATATATATTTATTTCGAAACCTGACTGTTTCTCCTCAGTGACCGCGGAAAGTGGTAACTTGACTCCTCTGCCTTTTCGGTTATAAGAAGAATGCTATCCCAGAAAAAGGCTGGTGTGCAATACCGTAGTATGTTTGTTCCGCGGTCACTGAGGAGAAACCATCAGGTTTCGAAATACCGGTATCTGACCAGGAGTTGTATGTTAGTGAGTTTCCTCCCATTGGAGACTGTCTCCCTCTTGGAGACTATAAGCTTGCTGAAGGCTCATTTTGAGAGTCAGTCACTTTTGCCCATCGCTCCTCCCGAAGCATAGGCCGCCAACAACAGTCCGCCAGAGTCCTCGGTCCTGGGCTGCCCTCTCTAGTTGTTTCCAGGTGTGTCCCATCTTCTTGCTGTCTGCCTCAAGGTCCCGTCGCCAGGTGTTTCTTGGCCGTCCTCTTTTCCGTTTTCCCTGGGGGTTCCATGATAACGCCTGTCTGGTAATGTTACTGGCTGGCTTCCTCAGGGTGTGCCCAATCCATCCCCATCTTCTGCGCTGGATCTCATCTTTGGTTGGTAGTTGGTTGGTATGCTGCCACAGGTCTGAGTTGCTGATGGTGTTGGGCCAGTGGATCTGGAGGATTCTTCTCAGGCATCTGTTGATGAAAGTCTGCACTTTCCTGGTGGTGGTCTTTGTTGTCCTCCATGTCTCGGCTCCATACAGTAGCACTGACTTGACGTTGGAGTTGAACAGTCTGATCTTCGTGCGAGTCGATACCACCTTGGAGCTCCATATGTTCTTCAGCTGCAAGTATGCTGCCCTCGCCTTGCAGATTCTTGCTCTGACGTCTGCGTCTGTGCCACCCTGCTTGTCAATGATGCTGCCCAGATATGTAAAAGGCCTCCACTTCTTCCAGCTCGCTTCCATGCAGTGTGACTGGGTCCTCACTTTCCGTGTTGATCTTGAGGATCTTGGTCTTGCCCTCATGGATCTTGGGACCAACTTGTGAGGAGGTGGCTTCTAGCTCTGTTGTCTTGTCTTGCATCTGTTGGTGGCTGTGGGAAAGCAAGGCTAGGTCGTCAGCGAAGTCCAAGTCATCAAGTTGGTCCCATAGTGTCCACTGGATTCCATTTCTTCTGTGTGCTGTTGACCTCTTCACCCATTCACCCTCTCAAGCACATACTGTTAGTTAGGCAGAATTAACTGCTACTGCAGACATGAATGCTTATCTCCATCTATTTCTTCACTCTAAGACATAAGAGCAAGTTTTGTTTTATAATTGAATATTTCTTGCAGTCATTGCAACACCAAGCTGCTCTGTAGGTTGCTGGAATGGTGCTCGGTTACTTATCCTTGGAATTTATTAGTCTATTATAATTTAGTCCCTTGCGGATTCATTCCAAGAACTGGCCCTCAGCACTTGTGTCTTAAGAGGTTATCATTTTATGTTTTCTACTTTTCACAAGAAAATGTATCTTGTTTTGCTCTTTCATGATTTTCTTTTGCTTCTTAGGTGGCACGTTTGGTTGGTTTTTTGAAAACTCAACAAACATACTACGGTATTGCACACCAGCCTTTTTCTGGGATAGCATTCTTCTTATAACCGAAAAGGCAGAGGAGTCAAGTTACCACTTTCCGCGGTCACTGAGGAGAAACAGTCAGGTTTCGAAATACCGGTATCTGATCAGGAGTTATATGTTAGTGAGTTTCCTCTCCATTGGGGACTGTCTCCCTCTTGGAGACTATAAGCTTGCTGGAGGCTCATTTTGAGAAGCATTTATTATTCCCCATTCACCCTCTCAAGAACATACTGTTAGTTAGGCAGAATTAACTGCTACTACAGATATGAATGCTTATCTCCATCTGTTTCTTCACTCTAAGACATAAGAGCAAGTTTTATTTTATAATTGAATATATATATATATATATATATATATATATATAGAGAGAGAGAGAGAGAGAGAGAGAGAGAGAGAGAGAGAGAATAGTAATAAGAATCAACGTTATTTTAAAAGAAGTGCTCGACCACAGTGGGGGCGACATTTGTCACATTAAAAGCAAGCTAAAAACAAGCTTAAAGCATCAACAGGTCTGTTTCTTGCATGTGCAGTCGTCAGGATGTAGGGGGCTTGTGCTGCCAGTGTTTATATATAGCTTGCTGGGTTTTTTTTCCCGTGCTGCATGTGCTTCTCAGGTGTTTTTGATTTTGTTCATTGATAAAAACTTCCATCTGTGTCTGCAATTGTTAACCATTTCTATTCTAATATTTAAAGTTGCTAATTGTGGTTTACATAGTATAATGTATTTCTCTGTTAGGCATAGATTACATCTTTTTGAAATGTTACTATATGGTGCTGCTCTTTTTAAGATTTTCCAAGATATGTTGTAGTCTGTGTTTTTATCTTTAAGTTTCCAAATGTATTTACTCAGTTCTGTTTGGTTTTTGCATCTTTCTTTGTTGAATGATTGTTTATGGTTTGCATATCTAGTTTTAAATTGATTTTCAGTGATACCTACATATGTTTCTTCTGCATTCTCTGATGTTACAGTGGCTTGGTACACAATATTGTTGTAAAGGCATTTGTTGTTTAGGGGACACTGTTCTTTTTTGGTACAGTTGCAAGATTTCCTTTCGTCACCCTCATTTTTCTCTGTGCTGCTTTTCATTTTATTTGCTGAATCAATGACATTTTTAAGATTCGGCATACATGAATATGATAATTTGATGTTGTTTTTGTTGAATATCTTAAATAATTTGTGGTCTTTTGGGAAAGATGATGTCAAGATTAAAAAAAATTCTTCCCCTACGTTTGTCTTGACAGAGTAGAGACCACAGCAGCTAGAGAAGCTTTTATTACACTTAAAGACCACAAACCTAATTTCTTGAATAATCCAACATGTAGATTGATAAACCCTTCCAAACCTGAACTAGAGAAAGTTAGTAAAAAAACAAATCTTAGAGAAAACCATAAAAAACATAAAAGAAAACACTGAACTCAATCTCTGGAAAAACACATATGAAGTCATACAATGGTTCAAAATACTCAATAAACAAGAAAATACAGTTTTTATAACATTTGACATTGTAGATTTCTATCCATCTATAGATGAAAAGCTACTTACTAAAGCTATAAATTTGCCAACAAGTACACAGAAATATCAGGGTCAGAAATGGAAATCATTTTCCATACAAAGAAAACTTTACTGCACAGTAAAAATGAAACCTGGATTAAGAGCACAAGCAGGAACTCAACTTTTGATGTTACAATGGGATCATATGATGGTGCCGAAACTTGCGAACTTGTCGGACTATTCATGTTATCCAACATTCAAAAAAACTTGGAAAACAAACTGGACTGTACAGGGATGACGGCCTTGCCGCTCTGAATGACAACCCTAGGAATATTGAAAATAAGAAAAAAGAATTGTGTAAAATTTTCCACAACCAAAACACAAAAATCACCATAGAAGCAAACAAAAAGATAGTGAATTATTTAGACATAACGTTAGACCTCAACCAACATACATATAAACCATACAAAAAACCGAATGATACGCCTGTTTATGTAAACATCAAAAGCAATCACCCACCTTCCATACTGAAAACAATACCCAGAGGCATAAATGAAAGACTATCTAATTTGTCATGTAACGAGACAGCATTCAACAATGCTACAGCTGAATACCAAGAAGCGTTACATAAAAGTGGCTACAATTATGAATTACGATACGATCCAGACAATGATACAAACAGATGCAGAAAGAACAGGAAAAGGAAAATCATATGGTACAATCCCCCATATGATGGAAGAGTCAAGACAAACGTAGGGAAAGAATTTTTTTTAATCTTGACATCATCTTTCCCAAATGACCACAAATTATTTAAGATATTCAACAAAAGCAACATCAAATTATCATATTCATGTATGCCGAATCTTAAAAATGTCATTGATTCAGCAAATAAAATGAAAAGCAGCACAGAGAAAAATGAGGGTGACGAAAGGAAATCTTGCAACTGTACCAAAAAAGAACAGTGTCCCCTAAACAACAAATGCCTTTACAACAATATTGTGTACCAAGCCACTGTAACATCAGAGAATGCAGAAGAAACATATGTAGGTATCACTGAAAATCAATTTAAAACTAGATATGCAAACCATAAACAATCATTCAACAAAGAAAGATACAAAAACCAAACAGAACTGAGTAAATACATTTGGAAACTTAAAGATAAAAACACAGACTACAACATATCTTGGAAAATCTTAAAAAGAGCAGCACCATATAGTAACATTTCAAAAAGATGTAATCTATGCCTAACAGAGAAATACATTATACTATGTAAACCACAATTAGCAACTTTAAATATTAGAATAGAAATGGTTAACAATTGCAGACACAGATGGAAGTTTTTATCAATGAACAAAATCAAAAACACCTGAGAAACACATGCAACACGGGAAAAAAACAGCAAGCTATACATAACACTGGCAGCACAAGCCCCCTACATCCTGACGACTGCACATGCAAGAAACAGACCTGTTGATGTTTTAAGCTTGTTTTTAGCTTGCTTTTAATGTGACAGATATATATATATATATATATATATATATTGTGTGTGTGTGTGTGTGTGTGTGTGTGTGTATGTGTGTGTGTGTGTGTGTGTGTGTGTGTGTGTGATACATGTTTACTGGTATACATTGTAATGCCACATAGGCCTATGTAAGAGTGAGCGATGGTACTGAAATGAGTGAATTTTTACGGATTCCTTGTCCTCGTTCATTGTGTAGATATTGCTCCACATATTCTTTATTCGGATGTGTTTGCCTATCGTTTTTAGTTTCATACTGTTCATTTCGTTTTATTTTTGCAGATATGTTTTGATGGGGGAAAAACAACAGCAACAGATTATGCTTATTCAATGTGCAATCTTAAAAAAAGTTCGACTTTGACTGTGACTTTTACACACACACACACACACACACACACACACACACACACACACACACACACACACACACACTAATGCAAACACACGCGCGCGTGGTGAAAAGGTGAAAATCGTGGTAAGGCAAGGGTAGTTCTAAAAGGTTTTTTTCATTACTGTGTGTGTTCCAGCCCTCAGATCTGTGGTATTTGACGGGTTTGTGAGCTTTGAGTTTCAAATCTGTGAAGGGATAGGTGAACTGAATAATTCTATGGTTGTGGTAATCTTGGAAAGATGATGGGCTACCTCATTGTCTCGAATGCCAGCATGATTGAGAATCCAATCGAGAACAATGTCGTAACCAATCAGATTTCAGAGAAGCGTTAAGTCTAAAACAAAAGTTCATGAGTTCAGGGTGGTTTAGTAATGGCCAGCAATGGCCTCCACAGCAGAAAGGTCGAAGAGGGCGGTAAATTTCTTAGATCCAGATTGGTAGACCATCTTCAGTGACAAGATCAAGTGTGTAAGTTCAGCAGTGTAGGTGCGGAACTGTGAAATATAATGCGTTTTGAATATTCTTGATTTGGAACACTTGATCAATAAGCAGCAGACGTATCTCGCTCGTTAGACTGGGAATCGTCAGAAAACACTCTTCGAAAGGATGGAAGTGTTAAACAGTTCGGCATGGCAAGGACGGCCTTGTATGCACAGAGGTGGTGGAATCCTTGGGCGAAAAAAAGAAGCAAGATCAAAGCAAACATCTTGTATTAAAAAGGATCACTATGGATGTCTGAAAATCTGGAAAGATCACAAAGAATCAAAGTTCAATATCAGTGATTTTAAAATGGGAACAGTATGTATTCCTGAGGACAGAATAGAGCCGGGTTGTTTTTCAAATTTCTTTCGGAAGTTTAGGTTAAAAAGCAGCGAGATTCTTGGGTTCAGAGAGCAGTTCAAATGTTAGTTTAGAGTAAACGTTAGGATCTGGTCAGTGAGGTATGTTTCCCCCCATTCAAATTTAGATGATGACTTACATTTGGAAGAATTAAGGACTGAAGATCGACTTCGTACCTGAGAGAGAAGAACTGAGAGCAAGATGTCTATCAGAATAAGGCCTTTACAGCTCTGTCAACAGCTGACCACTATGTTTCAGGATATAATCAAACATTCTAAATTACAGTAATTGTCTGTTCATTTTACAGATGTGACAATGTAATAATTCAGATTGTTTCTTTCTATCATGTTCAACAAAATAGAAATCATAGACAGCATATGACCAGAATGATTCATTCCCTAATCAGTTGCTCTCAGACTGTCAGGGAAAAATCAAATTTACTATCTGTGACAAGATTGTGAAAATCCACTATCGCATTACTTCCCTGACTCCTATTATAAAACAAAAAACTTACTGCATTATTTCCTTGATCCCTTTTGTTGAAGAAACCCATTAATGCATTACATCCTTTATCCCCATCATAAAAACACATTTTTGCAATACTTGCTTGACCCCTTTTGTAAAAAGCCTTCATTGCATTACGTCCTTGACCGCTTTTGTAAAATCACATTATTGAATTCCTTCCCTGACCATTGTTGTAAAACCCATTCAACTTCCTTAACCAACATTGTAAAAACCCATTATTGCATGAGTTCCTTGACCCCTATTGTAAAAACCCATCATTGCATTTCTTAATTGACCCCTACACCCTTGATTGCACGACTTCCTTGACTGCTATTGTAAAAACCCTTCGTTGGATGACTTCCTTGACCGCTACTGTAAAACCCTTTGATTGCATGACTTCCTTGACTGCTATTGTAAAAGCCCTTCGTTGGATGACTTCCTTGACCGCTACTGTAAAACCCTTTGATTGCATGACTTCCTTGACTGCTATTGTAAAAACCCTTCGTTGGATGACTTCCTTGACCGCTACTGTAAAACCCTTTGATTGCATGACTTCCTCGACCCCTGGCTTTTTTTCCTCATATGAGACCAAGCTGTCCTCTGAAATTTTGAACTTGTCAGAGAAATCCCCTTCCCCCTACCTCTTCTGTCCTTTTTAGCTACATTTTAGCCTTTGCTATCCCCGTTTGATACTTACAAAAGTAACAGTGAATGACAACAGAAGAATGCGGTCTGGGCTGCAGACAATCAAACGATAGAATTTTGCTTCTCATACAGTAAAAGATGAGATTCGACTTGTTCTCAATCAGGTATTGGTTTTCAGTATGAAGGGCACACACCTCTTCCATCACGTTATTCACTCCAGTTCATAGTGTAGAATTCTGGTCACCGAGTGCCCTGACCACTTTTTACATGAAAGGGCCCACTTTCTTAGCATGCAGAGCTCAAGATCTGTATCGTGACCATGATGTCAGAGAGCGCGGGTTACCCTGAAGTGGGAGTCGACTGTTCGGTTTTCTTGTTCACCAGTTCTGTCCAGAGAGTCTTGCAGCTACTGATGCCAGCAATTCTGGTCTGCTGTTTGTTGTCAGTCCTGGGGGCTGGGTCCATACAACTTGAAAGAGGACTCCCCAAAACACGAGGTGAAAGAGGGGAGGTGTATAGAGATACTGTCTGCCCAGATATTTGTTGACAGCACAGAAAATGACTTTTATCGGCTCTCCTTTACATAAAAGTTATGGAAACTGTCACGAGGCAATCAGACAAATGAAGACCGAGAGATGATCGATGGCTAGTCACGCACCCTCTTCGCAAGTTGCAGGGTGAATTATCAATATTTCTTTGTGCCGGAGGCGAAAAGGGTTGGAGCTTCTAACATGCAGTGTGTCCCTGCCAGCTGAAAATGCCTTCCAGCCCCATCTTTTGTGTGTGTGTGTGTGTGTGTGTGTGTGTGTGTGTGTGTGTGTGTGCGCGCGCGCGCGCGCGCACGTGCGTGCGTGCGGTGTGTGTGTGTGTGTGTGTGTGTGTGTGTGTGTGTGTGTGGAGAGAGAGAGAGAGAGAGAGAGAGAGAGAGAGAGAGAGAGAGAGAGAGAGATGTACACTTGCATGAATGCGATAGCAGCATATATACTCACAAAGGATTCAGCTGATGCGTAGTGAGTCCCACATGAAGGTTTGGGGACAAGAGATGCTTTTTCATTAGCTCTGTCATCTGTCGCCATCGTTTTTCAGAGCGAAAGGAAGACAGAGAACCGCCAGATCTCATGCAGAAATCTTTTGCGTCATAATACGTTGGAAATCCACTTAGTTGTGTATGCGAGGAAGTAAAGTACGATATCACATAGCAAGAACTCTCGACAACAAACCCCTGGTTTGATCGGCACAGTTCATATCCGCAATCCATTTCATCTTCCGCACCTATACACTGTGTCATCAAGTTGCAGGCCAGATGAGGCCGAAAATCAGGCCAGTTAGGCACAGAACAGTTCCACCTTTCACCTGGGAGTTTTGTTGGCATTTTCGACTCCTGTCAAAAATGAAAATAAAAAACAACATCCTTTTGTACCTCCTTTCCCCCTCCCTCCACCGTCATCCCCCTAATCCCTCACTTTTCTTCACTTTCATCATCATGATCATCATCATCATCATCATGATCATCATCACCATCATCGTCATCATCATCATCATCATCATTGTCGTCATCATTATCACCATTGTAAAGAATAAACAGGGCCTACCATGGGCGTGCGTTCCTTTGACATACTTTGCGTCTATTTTTTTTCGTTCATCGTCACTTTTGACAAAGAGACTGAGCTATACTTTTTGAATGGTCAACAGTAAAAGTGAGTGTTTCACCTTTGTTTGCAACCTTGTGTTGTGAAAAGGTGAGCTTAAATGGCTCGTGCTAATTTGGCCTGTAGGCTGCCGTTTGAACACATACGTGAAATGAAGGTAAGAAGGTAAGAGATCTAAATCCCTAATTTTCTTTTCTTTTCAACAACAGTCATCTTAGAGATTGTGAAAGTATGAGGGACGTCAAAATCCTAGTCTTGTCAATGGTAATCAAAAGACCATTTTCTATATATAAGACGGTCCTTGACCTCTGACATGGATGTTCAATATATCTGAAGTCTCGCCATCACCAATCACTGTATGAAGACTTTGTTGACGACTGGTTCTTACGTCCATGATCTGTTGTGCTCACAACCTCTTTTCATATAAGACGGTCCTTGACCTCTGACATGGATGTTCAATATATCTGAAGATCTCGCCATCACCAATCACTGTATGAAGACTTTGTTGAAGACTGGTTCTTACATCCATGATCTGTTGTGCTCACAACCTCTTTTTACCTGTCCCATCTTGTGACCTTGAGCACTGATCTCTTATCGCGCATTTCAGTGACTATCTACAATCAAGCTTGTTCTGTTTTGTCAGATGTTACAGTAGCTGAGACAATACCAAATGATCTTCAATGTTCATCATGACCCCCCCTCCCCCCCCCCCCCCCCCACACACACACACCCACACACACACACACACACGAATCGTTTTGACAACAAAGACGTCGTACACACACACACAACACACACACACACACACACACACACACACACACACACACACACACACACACACACACACACACACACAAGACCAGCTAGAATGGAGTAATCTGACTAAAGATTGATCTGCCGTAGACCCGCCGTAAAATGATCCTAAAAGGAGAAACACGGGTACAGAAAATCGAAACAGATCAGGGTGACTAATTTTTTTTTCTTCGAAATCACCTGAGTTTTAATAGATTGCAGTAATGTCCTCCCTACTTTTGCATATTGTTTTGTCTTTAAAAATGTGAATGCATTCTTACATTTATGCTTTATATCCTTTTGGGCAAATAGCAGTGATGGTTCGACTGAAGCACACGGTGACATGAAAGAAACGGGACAGGTTTATTCTTACGTATTGTATGCTTTGATCCATACAGAATAGTTCGATGCTGTGACTATTTGATCGCGGTCACACATATTTAGTACAGATTATGGAGGTATTATGTAGAAAACAGATATTTGACAGAGATCTGCAGATCCGATCCATGTTTTGGCTTATAGGTGTCCTACTATATAGGCTTATAAAGTTCTCCTGTAATTCTTTTTTGCTTACCTATCTTCCTTACTACCTTTCTCAGGCTAAAAGGATCCTGTTCTTTTTTAGGTTTCTGAGGCCATTAATACATCATGTTCAAGGCTTTCTTGTGGTAATATCAACATTTTTAGGTCTTTACTTTTCGTGCGAGTCGTTTTGACGAAAAACAAAATCGGTAATCTGAGTCTCAGACCTTCGTTTAAGATTAGTTTGCAAATTGTTGATAACTTGAAACTACCGGCTAAATTTTAGAATCGACTTTTTTGTTTCCTTTTTTTTTATTTTTTAGCTTATATTCATGAAAAATAGTTCGCTTGTTTGCTTTTATCAACTTAGCGACTGGAGTGTTACGTATGCAAAGTACACTGCTTATTGTGAGCGAAAACAGCTCTGGTGCTTAAAACTGAAGCAGTCTGTGGCAATAGCAACACTCTTTTATGTTGAGTTAGTAGGCCCCTACTAGCAAAGACTTTTACTCTACGGATATTAACATGCTAATGAGTACATAAGGGCTGCGCATGATACAGCTTGTCATAATGAAGATTAGCCTACTCTGCTCTTAGTAATTTTCCACAATTTACACAGGACAGCCACGTCATTGATCTTGACATAAAAGGCCACACCAAGAAGTGTTACACATAGCGAGGTTATGATATTGTTAAGGAACTAAAAAAAAAAAAAAAGACAACACAAAGGAGAAATGAAGAGGAAAGACGTAGAACTTTGTTGAAGGGTTTCAAAGGATGTCTCTCTGCTGGTATGCACAAATCCAGCTGGCCTATTAGAGCACGGAAAGCCCAACATTCCGTTTCAAGATATCAGACATAACCATCACACTCTCCTCCCTTCCGCCCGTTCCTCTCTCCCAGCCCCATCCGTCCCCTTCCTTCCCCCACCCCACCCCCTCCTGGCTCTAAAGTGTTCTTTCTACAACGCCTATAAAGAACAAATATCTTTTTTCCAACATTGTTCATCAGTGCGCGGTGAGCGCGGAGTTGTAAGGTGCTCTCCTTTATTGAAAGATTTTAACAAATTTTTTATTGTAGTTTTTTTTTTTCTCCGATGACAACAGACAGAATGTAAGAAATTCCTTCGCTCATGACCTAAAGTTTGGTTAGTGTCTGATACACACTGAATCCCTAGGCCTGCTGTAAACGGTATGTTTTGCAGTGCAACACTAAAGTTTGGTTAGTGTCTGATACACACTGAATCCCTAGGCCTGCTGTAAACGGTATGTTTTGCAGTGCAACACTGTGTGCAAGGCTGCCTCCACCCACTTCACATTCGGGGAGGATGTCCAAACACAACACGAGTGTGCATTTGTTTTGCTTTCCCTGTCATCCGTCCTATGGCACAGGGTGGCCTACTCTTCTCCAAAAAGGACTGGCATTGAACGCAAGACTTCCGCAACATGCAGGTTCACGCACAGGACCTCGGTTTAAAATCTTTTCGGAAGGATTAGGAGTGCAGTGGAGTCTGCACAGATCTTAACTCTGAAAAGAAAAGTTAGTTTCAAAACGAAGTGTCGGAGGACGGAAAATGAAGCAAAATTTAGAAAGAGAGGGGGTTAGTTACCGCCAAGGACATAAGACAAGCAAAGTACAGGACAAAACACAATGCATTTCGATCTCTTGGGTCTTCTTCAGGCCAAAACAAATAACATTTAGGACAGTGAAAACGAAGAACGAGAAACCACTTATCTTCGCATATTCGGCGCACGGTCAAAACTCTTTTTTTGATCATGCGCCCTATATGAGAAGATAAGTGGGAACAGTTCAGTAGAGGGCATTAAAGCTGCAACTCCCTCTTGCATAAGTCCAGTTTATATCAAAACAAAGCAAATGGCCGACGACACAACACTTTTTCTACAAAACAAAACAAAACAAACAGAACAGACATGCTAAGAGCTTTAGAAATACCTGTTGAGTTGGAAAAAAGTCTGGCCTTAAGATTAAATGCACAAAAAATCTTAAGGTTTTAAGAATGGGTAAAAAAAAAAAAATGAAGGCGAAACTATTCCATTTACCGTGGTCAGTAAAAAAAGATTTGGGGCATTTATTTTGAAACAAATAAAATGGCTAGAGACGATGAAGACAACTGGTCGCATAGACTGGATCTGATGCATTCCTTCGTTAAGGAATGGAGTGAACGCGACCTGGGTATTCAAGGTAAAGTTGTTGTTATACTGACTTTTTTGATTAGCCAGGTTATGTGTGAAATGCGGTCTATAGGTCTTCCCCACAGTGTATTAAGTAATATAACTACAATCCTATATAAATTCGTCTGGTATAAAAATAAACCAATGAGTGAGCGTTTGAAAACATAGAACGCATCGTAATGGAAGCTGATTACGGAGAGGGGGTCTTAAAATGTTGAACATGCTCGATCTACAAAAACATTTTTATTTAAAATAGGCAGGTAACCTGTTTGAAGCGACTGAAAAACAAAATTGGTGTCTTATTCCAAAATGGCAACTGGAAAAGCATACTAAACGTAATAGAATTTTCTACATCAGCTGTAAAAGAAAAGATGTTAAAGGACTGGACAGAATAGACAATTAATTCTGGAAAGAAGTCTTAGTCATTTATTTAGAACACAAATCTGCAGTTACGCGGGAAGAATTTAACTGTAATAATTTTCAAAATCAAATGCTGTTCAACAACTTATTACTCATAAACAAAAACACTGTTCTATCCTACTTGGCAAACGAAAGGCATTGAAATGATTAAACAGATTATGCATTCTCGAGGAAACCGATTACTTACACTGGAGGAATTGCAAAACATGATCGGACACAACAGAACAAATACCATAGTTGAGTATCACATTCTAATCAATACTATTCCAAAGACGTGGGTACAGTGGATACAGAACGGCGAAAAAGAAAAAGGAAGTCAGAAATGTGAGGCGAGTCGGTTCAATACGAAAGTAAAGGACATTAAGAAATTAGTATGTGACGGTAAGAAACCAATGACTCCGTACGCGTCTCAGCTTTGGTTAATAAAATTTTGCATCAGGTTAGATGAATCAATATGGTCAAGAGCAAAGGATGTTACAAAAGAAACAGAATTAAGAGTCCTGCACTGGAAAATCTTGCATAATATTTACGTTGCAAATATTCTTCTAGGTTAAAATGCAAGTAAAAGAAAATAATGTGTTCTTATTGTCCTGATACAGTTGATTATATCGAGCATTTTTTCTATGATTGTTCACCTGTGAATTTTTTGTTTTTGTTATTTGTTTGATTGTTCACCTGTGAATTTTTTGTTTTTGTTATTTGTTTTTTTGTCGAGAACTTAATATACATAAAAACAGATATAAGAATAAAGCTATCAGTACTGGACATACTGTTTGGAGTAAACAAATCTAGTCTAAATCTTGTAAATGACAAATTTATTAACTACATTATTCTTATAGCTGAGATGTGTATAAGCATTAAAAAAAACCGATTCTTTCTTCGTTCTGCAACGTATTTTTTTAAAAAAGAACTAAACATTAGAAAACATCACCTCTCTTTTAAATAGACTGGAAACACACTACCTGCTACAAAACTCCTTTGATTGCACTTGCCTACAAAGCAGTTACCTCTGCCGTTTTGAAATGTATGCTGGGAAGCCTGTAAGTCCCCCCTCCCCCCCCCTCTCTCTCTCTCTCTCTCTGGTAGTCTCTCTCTCAGTTTGTCTGACGGTCGGTTGGCCTGTTAGTCTGCCTGCCTGTCCGCCTATCTGTCTGCCTGCCAGTCTCTCTCTCTCTCTGCATTTGAATTATTTCTTTTTTTTATTTCACTATATCTTTGCTTGTCTGTCTGCCTCTGCCTGTCCCTCTGCCTGCCCGTCCGTCTGTCTGTCTGTCTGTCTCTGTTATTGGAGTGTGTGCCTGTTTGCCTGTCTGACTCACTGTCTCTCTGTCTGTCGTGCTCTGTCTGTCTGTCTATCTGACCCCGTCCTCTCTCTCTCTCCCCCCTCTCTCTCTCTCTCTGACATATATGTAAATGCTCGTTCGCGCGCGAGTTAACTCACTCTATGTATTTCTCTCTCTCTCTCTCTCTCTCTCTCTCTCTCTCTCTCTCTCCCTCACACACACACACACACACACACACACACACATTGTGTGCCTCTTTATAAGAACTGTAGTCATTGTTCTTTTGTGTAATTGTTCCTTTCGGTGTGAACAGAGCGAAAGTGTCAGCACACTAAACAATAGAACATAAATAAACCCAGATGCTGTGTATTAAACGCTTAAAACTAAAACAGCAAGCGAATGTCCATCGGTAATGAAACACACAGAGTGTATGCATGGTGTGTGAGGCTTTGAAGAAGAAAAAAAATGTGAAAAAGAGGAGGATGGAGGCCCCAATTAAACAAATAAACAAACAAACAAACAAAAAAAAAAAAAAAAAAGGAAGGAAAAAAAAAACTGCTTTGAAGTCCCTCTTATCTTGACCGAACAGTATGTATTCTGTTGTGATCTGAATGCGGCTATAACTGAAAACCTCCTATTTTACATAATCCTGTCATTGATCTTGCACCTGTTTTTAAAGGTGCATGCGCTGGTTGTGTCCCTGTGTGGTCAGCTAGGAATGAAACAGAACAGATCAAAACAAAACGCAAAGAGACTGGAAACAATCTAAACCGCTTATCTCCCTTTTCCGGCGTGATATATGATGAACAAAATCACCTTTCAAAGTTGATAGAAAACAAAAAAATTGTGATTGGGGGCACCCTCCTTTTTTTTTTAAATGCACACGGGGGGGGGGGGGGGGGGGGGATTCTAGAGAAATTAAACGATTGTGCAGTTTCCCCATGGGCAACTTACCTACGTATGACTTACCAAAATTTACCTTGTTGTGGACTCATTGACACTTTCGCAGCTTAGTAACGAAGTGATAGGCTTTTGTTAAGAAAAAAAATAGAAAAAAAGGGGTTAGTTAGCGCCAAGGACACAGCCAAACAGATTGCAGGACAATACACAATGCATTTCGACCTCTTAATTGGGTCTTCTTCTGGCAAAAACAAACAACATTTAGGACAGTGAAAACGAAGAATGAGGAACCATTTATCTTCTCTTATTCGGCGCAAAATGGCTGTTCTTTTGTTAAGAAGGCAAAAAAAAGTCAATGATATGCAAGTGATATGTCTCTTCTACACCTTCTGCTTAAGATTAAAGCAGAAAAAATCTGAGTTATTATACAATTGAAAGGGAATAAGAATGATTATGAACTCTGGATATGTGTGATTATTTCTTGTTTCTCACTTACTCAGTCAGGCATTTGCTCCATCTCAGACTCATGCACATTCACTTCCGCGTGCAGAGCTGGGTAACGTCATTGTTTTAAGCCAAAATATGAGGGGGGGGGGGGGGGGGGGGGGGGAGGGGGGGAGGGGGGGTGGCAGTTACTAGCCAGCCGTATGAATTCTAATTCTCGTCTTTAGACTCTTGAACATTCTTGTGTGACTGACTCAGTAGTTGCCACCATCATAGGTTTCGCACTCTCCAACGGGTTCCAGTCCTTTTCTTCTCGTTTCTTGCAAACGTGCACTACTCCGTGTGTTTCTGACACTCTTTTCTGGTCCTCCTTCATCTGCTGTCGATTTTGTTAACTGCGTCAGATCTTCAGTCCTGTCGCCACGATGAATCCCACAGTCTTTTCGAGGTCTTGACGGTTGCCCCAAAACTGCGTCTGCAGCTCTGCACCGTCTGGCCGGGTTTGACGCTGTAGAACATCATGGGCTGGACAGCGTTGGAGGATGTGTTCAGGTATCTGAGATCCAGTGCCACACGGACATTCATCTGTGTTGCCAATCTTAATTCGGTTGAAGTTGCTCAGCAGTCGGCAGTGGCCGGTTCTCAGTCTGAAGAGGATTGTTTGCTGGTATCTTTGGGGCTGATGGCTTGGATCAGCACTACTGTCTGCACCCAACCTTCTCTTCCACTGGTTTTGTTATTGGCTGTGAATAATAGTTTTGGCCTTCTGTAGGTCACTGGGTGGCCGAACTGCTCCACATTGTCGCTTGCCTTGGAGAAAGCGTCAGCCCCAGTTCTAGGTACACCATCTTGGTCCAACAACAGTTGCCTCTAAAAACCTTACCATAAATATTCAAGATATGTATCTGCTGGACATTCCCGGATCCCCTTCCATTAACACTATCTCCCATCTACGTATAAACACACGCGCAAAATGGATCAGGGCCATCCCTCTGCATTTACAGAAGTACAATCCGTGATAGATATATAGTTTTTTTTCTTTGTTTGTTTGTTTG
>CM065724.1:32711244-32751244 GCA_033310375.1 Conus canariensis
ATTGTGTATAGAATAGAGGACACTGCATTTCAAAAGAAAACTCCTTTGTGGGCATATGATGCCATGGCATGTGACTGTTCGTCAACAGCGTACTGCTGATGACTGAGAGCGCCGAAGAATCAGATGTCGTGACATTGATACTGGTTTAGGGACTACGATCATCAAAATCCCATGAGTTTCTGGATCTCATTCTGTGCCCCTTTCCCCCTCCAACCGCCCTCCGCTCCGACCTCTTCTCCACTAGTCACCACCTCCATTTGCATTACTTACACACTTCTTATTCGAACCCGTCTAAACTCAGTCACACCCAGCTTTGTGCCATCGCATCCCCAGCACCAGCCGTTCATAGGGGACAGTTGATAAGAAGTTGTTATGAGGCAGTCCACCAGCTGAGGCACTGCTGCGATGCATCTGAGTCACTTCGATGGTGTCCGTGGATGCCTGTTCTAATCCAAGATGTACAAGACACCACGCACTAAACCATCCTACTTATGACAGTAACTGTTTTGCTGCTGATCTTCCGCAAGGAAGCATCCTTCCCCACACCCCAATACCCCCGAGGGCGCCACCGCGTCCATCAAACAGACAGTCCCGATGAATTGAGGTTATGGACGAGATCGAAGCGGGCATAAATTGAAGTCATAAAAGCAAGGCCACAGAATTCGATACATTTTTTCAAAGCTATGCAACAAAATTGATAATGATGATGATGCTATATAATATTATTCTGGTCCGTATTATACGGTTCCTTTCATAACAAATTCCAGCATCATCCAGGCCTGAGAACCACAGGCACCTGCAGGTTTGGTCATGGAGAAGAAAATGGTGGAAGAGTGCACTCACCAGGGTTTGAGTATGGTGATCGGGGGAACAAGAAGGAAACCAAGCAAGCTTTCTATTCATAGAGCTGTCATCAGGCTTAGAGTTAGTGGGTGACAGAGACAGATCTTATATGGGGACTGACAATAAAAAGAAGAAGAAGGAATGAACAGAGCTCAGAGACAAAAGGAACTTAATTGGGGTTAAGCAGTGAGTAGGAATCATGAACAAGTTAAAGTGGAAAGCAAGAAGGCCTGTTCAAAAAGGAAGGAGAGAGAGAGAAAAAAGGGGGATGGGGGGGGAGGGAGGGGTTAGTAGAGAAGGGGGAGGGGGTGCCTGAAGCTCAGCTTCTGTCACTCTCTGATGTTCAGGCCGGCAGGGGCGAGGGTCCCCAGTCGTGCAATGATGGATGACTCCATAAAGAGGCGATAGAGTCCACTGGACCGGTTCTGCCAGACAGCAGCCACCTCGCACGGGTGAAATTGTGGTAGGGCTGTTGAAGTGAGAGCCCACGGGATCTTCATACCCCAGCCGCATTGAGCGAAGGTGCTCAGAAAAACCCTCATTCAGGTTGCGGTACGTCTCCCCAGTGTATTTCTTTGAACACAAGGTGCAAGTGATGACGTACACCAGGTCTGCAGATTGACAGTTGAAGCTTGCTAGGACCCTAAACTGGCCAGATGGACCAGCAACTGTGGTGCAGCTGTCAATGAATGGACATGTCTTGCACTCTTTGCGAGTGCATGGGTGTGTGCCCAGGGGTTGTGCTCTCGCCTTGCAGACAGAGGCACGTACTAGATGGTCCCTCAAATTTGTGTCTCTCTTGAAGGCTATCAAGGGTGGTTTTGGGAAGGTTTCTTTCAGTTTTGGGTCAAGTTGGAGGAGGTGGAAGTTGTTGAGAAGGATGTTGCGGACAGGGAGGTTGTGAGGGTGAAAGGTGAGCACAGCCACTGTACGGTCTGCTTGATCGTCTGAACGATCAGCAGAAGTCAACGTCTAACTGCGAGGAATGGCATTGGCACGCTCCAAGGCTGTCTGGACCAATTGCTGGGGGTACTGGCGTGTCAGGAAGAAGGAATTCATCCGTTCAGCCTGATGTTGGAAGTCAGCGTCACTGCTGCACAGCCTGCGAAGTCGAATAAACTGGGAGAAGGGAATGCTATCCTCGCATTTCCGAGGGTGGCTGGAGGTATACAAAAGGTATGAGTGAGAGTCGGTGTCCTTGTAGTAAATGCTGGTAGAAAGGCTGTTGGAGTCAGAAAGGATAGTGATCTGAATGTCGAGAAAAGAGACTGAAGAATCTGAGATGCAGTGGGTGTATTTCAGAGCCGGATGGAAGCTGGACATAAAGTCCACGAACTGATTGAGGGAATTTTTGGAACAGGAGGCCAGTCCGAGACAGTCGTCAATGAACCGCCTGTAAAAGTCGGGTTTCTCACCTGTATACTGGCTCAAGGCGTGTTCTTCTACATAGCCCACAAACAGACATGCAAAGCTAGGACCCATTTTGGTCCCCATGGCCACTCCGCTCTGCTGCAGAAAGTAGTCCCCATCAAAGGCGAATGAGTTCAGGGTGAGGACCAGTTCAGTGAGGCGCAGGATGGTGGGGATGTGGAGGTTCCGGGCACTCCTTTGGAGGAAATGGCGTACTGCCGTAGGCCGTCATTGTGGAGAATGTTAGAATACAGAGAGACAATGTCCATGATGAACACATGCCTCTCTGTACAGCCGTTTGGAAAGGAGAAGTCCTCCACGAGATTGAGGGCGTGCGTGGTGTCCTTCACATAAGTGGGCAGTGCTGACACGAGTGGCTGAAACACACTGTCCAGAAAGTCAGAGATGAGTGCTGTGGGGCAGGAGCAGGCAGACACTATAGGGCGTCCTGGTGTGTTAGCCTTGTGGATTTGGGGCAGGAGGTAAAACAGGGGCTCTCTGGGTTCTTGGACCACAGCAAATTGAGCCTCACATGGAAGATGGCCTTGTTGATAGAGGTCTTGATTTTTTTCTAACCAAGGCGTTGTCCGGCTTGGTTGTACATCTGGGGACTGAGCTGTAGAAGGCGGTGTTGGACAGCTGTGACCTGGCTTGCTGGATGTACAAGTCTCTCCGCCACACCACAACTGCTCCACCTTTATCCGCAGGCTTGATCACAATGTCTGTCCGGTCCTTCAGTTCCTGTAGGGCTGTCTGTTCTGCAGGGCTGAGGTTGGAATGGCGAAGGGGCTTAGGTTTTAACTGGAAGATCTGGTTGGTGCAGATGTCAATATAGTAGTCCAGAGAGGGAAAGGCACCAGGTTTGGGAGTCCAATGGCTGGGAGGTTTGTGAAAAAGGGAAGCAATGTCACTAACATCTTGGGGTGGGGAGTCATGGACAGAGGCATTTTCAAAATGGGCTGCCAGACGCAGTCGCCGAAAAATCCGCTTGCACAGAAACAGTGTGCTGGCCCGGTTGGTCAGGGAATTTGAACAACACCTTCGGAGATGCGCCAATTACGTGAATGCAACTCCATTGTGTTGTTCCAGTTTCCCCATTTGAAACCGTAGCTCACTCAGCCCCGGCTAGAAGCCGATCGGGGCGAAAAAAACCCACACCCTTAGATGAATACCTACCTCCAGTTGGAATCGAACCCACGATCCCAGCCTGCAGATCGGTGACATCATTGAACGTTAAAACACCACTGAGGATGGTCAAGGAGCCGTACGGCTGAGATTGGGGGTTAATGTTTTTCTTAGTGGTGGTGGTGGTGGTGGTGGTGTGTGTGGTGTGTGTGTGTGTGTGTGTGTGTGTGTGTGTGTGTGTGTGTGTGTGTGCGAGTGTCTGTGTGCGTGCATGCATGCGTGCGTGCTGCGTGCATGTGTGTGTGTGTGTGTGTGTGTGTGTGTGTGTGTGTGTGTGTGTGTGTGTGTGTGTGTGTGTGCGCGCGCGCGCGCGCGTGCGTGCGGTGTGTAAAAATATCTAATTGCAATCTCAAATTCGTTTGCTTCGCGTTAAGCAATACTGAACGACATTTCATGAGATTATGCTGCTTAGCATTGAACGTTCAATGATAATGTTGCATTGGATAGCTTTTTCAGAAATCTCAAGAAAATTGGGGCTGTTTTCTGAGGAACGTTTTTGAATTTTTTGTTCATATATCATTTTCAGAGACTCAGTCGACTTTTTTTTTGATCTATTTAAACTTGCACATCTACAGCAATTCAACAGTTTGAAAATGTGTCCCAGTGAATAGGAACATCAGTGTACACACACACACACACACACACACACACACAACACACCAACACATGCACACACACACACACACACACACACACACACACACACACACACACACACACACACACACACACACACACACACACAGTGGGGGTGGGGGTGGGGTGGGGGGGGGGACCGAAGGACGATTCCGTCAATCTTCTCCGCCGCGGCCTGTCTCTGCTTCTCGCAGGAGTTCTGGCCTGAGGTTTGTCCATTTCATTACATTTTCCGACCAGCTCTTTCCTTGCCTGCCTTTTCGCCTTCCTCCTTCAAGCATGTCTTGCAGGATTGCACTGCCAGCGAGTCGTGTCGTTTCACGTGGCCAAACCATATCAGCTTTCTCCTCCTTACTGTAGCCAAGAGGGGTTCCTGTGTTCCTGCCAGTGTGGCCACCTGCTCTCGGATAGAGTCGTTGCTTCTGTGCTCTGTCCAGGAGATGTGAAGCAGTCTTCTGTAAGCCTTCGTTTTAAAGGCTTTGATCCTTCTCTCCAACTCTGCCGTGAAGGTCCAGCTCTCACACCCGAACAGGAAGATTGAGAGGACGATGGCTTTGTATAGCTTGAGTTGTGTAAGGAAGTTGATCTTGTTGCTTCTCCACAGCTTTGTGAGCTTTGCCATGGCTGACGTGGCAAGGACTAATCTAACCTTGACTTCTGATGAACAGCGACCGTCTTTCGTGAGTATGGAGCCGAGGTACTTGAACGCTTCCACCTCCTGCAGCTTTTGTCCGTTCATTGTGATGTTTGCGGTCTGGTCTTCATTGCTGCTGTTCACCATCACCTTGCTTTTTCTGCGCTGATTTTGTCTCGGTCTTCTAGCCTGCTGGTTAGGTCTTGGAGTTCGTCGTTACTTCTGCCGAGTAGATCTCTATCCTCAGCGAAGCGGAGATTGCATATGGGCTTGCCCCCAAATGAGATGGTGGTGTTGAAGTTTTCGATGGCCATGCGCATGATATTCTCCAAGTACAGGTTGAAGAGGGTCGGGGAGAGCAGACAGCCCTGTCGGATGGAAGAAGTGCCCTATTTGGCTGTTCATGAACACGGCGCTGGTTGCCGAGCTGTACAGTACCTGTATGATCTGGACCAACCCTTCCTCCACGTTGAAATTTCTGAAGACCTGCGACAACCCGTCATGCCAAACTTGATCGAAAGCTTTTCTAAAGTCTATGAAGTTGTGGAAAAAGGTCTCTCTGGTGTTGGAGGTGTTTTTCAATCACCAGGCGGCAGTTGAATATTTGCTCAACTGTGCTCTTTCCTGGTCGAAAGACTGCCTGTTCTTCTGCAAGCAATTTCTCCGCCTGTTTCTTTAGCCGGTTCAGAATGATTCTTAACAGAACTTTACTGGGGTGTCAAATCAGACTGATTGTTCTGTGCTTCTGACACAGCCTGGTGTTGCCTTTCTTTGGGATGGGAAGAAACAAAGACTGCGTCCATTCTCTTGGCCACATCTAGGTCTCCCAGAACTTCCGACCAAGCATAGTCAGCACTGTGATCATCTCCTCGCCTTCGTGCTGTAGCAGCTCTGCGGGGATGTTGTCAGTTCCTGGCGACTTTCCTCCTTTCAAGCAGCAAACTGCTTCTTCCACTTCTGCTCTCAATATTGGAAGAGGGTCTGGTTCTCTGGCTGCTGGTTGGTTGGTCAACAAGCTACTATCGGGTCGGAGCGGGTAACTGGATAACTGCTGGCAATACCCTGTCCATCTTTTCATGATCTTGGTGTTCTCAGTCAGTACATTGCCAGCGTCATCATCAATCACTGACGACTTGTTCTGCTCGGTTTTGGTGAGCATCCGCAGGGTGCTGTAGGCCTTTTTGGTGTTCCCATGCTCCATGTCCTGTTCAATAACCTTGCACTGGTCTGTTATCCAATTTTCTTCTGCATGTATCAGTTTCTTCCGTATTTACTTGTTCTTCACTCTGTACTTGTTGGATGCTTCTTGGTTGGAGAACCTGGTTGCCTTCAGTGTTATCCTTTCGTCGCAGACGTCAAGGACGTCATTCGTGATCCAAGGCTCGATCTTCTTCCTCTTTCTGCCAAGTAGTTTCTCTGCTGTTTCATGAAGTACGCCTTTGAAGTTCTCGGTCACGGTGTCGACATCTGCATCCATAACATTCAGTGCGGCAAATCCCCCCCCCCCCCCCCCCCAATTTTGAGCTTAGAAAATTGCAGCTATCCCAGGGCCTTTTAATTTTTCCAGATCGAACTTGATGCGAGGGGCTGTTGTTCTGTGCTTTTTCTTTAGCTTCAATTTGATGGTCATGGGCACCATATCGTGGTCACTGCCTATGGCTGCTCCTGGGTGCTTTGTTGATGCTTGATTTAAATCGGAATGATGCGAGAATGAAGTGAATTTGATTGTGCACCAGCCCGTTGGGTGTATGCCAGGTTGTCCTCCTTGTCCTCCTCGTGGGGATGGAGCGTGTTGGCCACTGTCAACCTGTGGCTGCTAGCAAACTCAGGAAGGCGTGAGTCTCTATCGTTTGTTTGCCCATTGCCAAATCTCCCGACATTCCCAGCCCATTGTTGGTAAGCGTCTGGGCCCTTGTGTGATGACCAATTCTTTCTTGGGGATCTTGTCCATGACACGCTCCAGCTGCTCATATAATTTTTCAATTTCCTCGTCGCTATAGGTTGGTGTTGGCGCGTACACCTGGATTATAGTGATATTTGTTGGTTTCGCCGACAGCCTGATGGGAATCAGTCCCCTGGAGATCGGTGAACAACTGATGACGCAGGGTGCGGTGTTCATGTTCACAAGGAGGACTACTCCATGCTGATGAATGTTTGGATCTCCACTGTGCCACGGGTTGTTTCCCTCACCTGTCACAGTCTCCCCAAATCCTGTCCACCTCACATTTGATAGTCCTAGGATGTCCCATTGGTATCTTGAGAGCTCATGTTCTAGATCATTGACTCTTCCGATCAGTTGTAGAGTGCGAACGTTCCATGTTCCGATGTCCATGTTTTCTGATGGTAGTTTGTTGGTAGTTCGGCCCCCAGTAGCACACTTTGCAGCTCCACCCTGGTGATTGTCAGTGGAAGGTGCGGCCGTTGGTGTCCAGGGCCTCGGCCGATCCGGTATGTTGTTGCCTTGTGTGTGTGTCCCTCATATTCTTTCTGTGGGCTTGGGGTATTCCCTGGCGGCGTCCGTCTCCTCTCCAGGTCTCCGACTGGTGAATAATTACGCACCAGCCCCTCACGCACGTTTCGCCTGCCAGCAGAAGCGATTACTGGAGTGTGGCTGGGAAAAGGATCCCGGGGCCAGTTTTGAGAGTGGAGTGACAGAGGAGAGTCAGTGATGCATAGGTACTATCTCTCCCTCTCACACCCCCCCTCTCTCTATAAACTATCTATATATATATCACAACCATTATACACACACACCTCTCTCTGTATATGTATATATATGTATATATCACAGACCATTACACACACACACACACACACACACACACACACACACACACACACACACACACACACACACACACACACACACACACACAATATTATCCCATTATTATAATTATATAATGGCCTATATTTGAATGATATTGTCCTCCATGAATTGAATGTCTACCAGTGTCAACTTAGTCTTCATGTTACATCATTACAAAGCCTACACCAAGATATAAGATAACTTTTAACTTCATTGCAGGTCTCGCCAAAACGGATTATAAAAAAATGCACATTAAATAAATTATAACTGTTCTGATATATAATTGAAAATGAAATGAGGCAGGGAACAGTAAACAATAAACAAGTAGGGTAACTTTTGCTCCCATAAGAAAACCTAACACAGAGTAATTTTTATTCAAGACTGGCACAGCCTTTAAAACTTGAATAAAGTCAGACAAGTACAAAGACGAACAATCTAATAGTGGGGGAAAAACAAGCGCAGGCCAACAACTCAGCTGTCTTCATAGCAATGACTTGACAGAGATTTGGACTTGGGGGGGGGGGGGGGGGGGTTGAACATGGAGAAACTGGGAACATGAAATTAAGAAAATGTAATATAGATATGAAAACTCTTCCCTTCGAAGGCAGATCTATTTGTATTGCCTGCTCCGAGGCCTTTCGTCCGCTGGATCGGAACTCATCAGGGAGATTGTGTCTGTGCTCCTGGCTCCAAATAGAGACACACCACAGTCCATAATACCGTAAAGAGCAGCCAGCGAAGAGTAGTAAGTGAAACCAAACTAAAGTGTGGGGAGGAAGGACAATCTTTGAGCCTACGCTTGAGGATCCACCCAAGGATGCAAGGGAGATCAAAAGACAAACACAAAGACGGACAGAAACAAATACAAATAACCTCGATTTAATCGAAACGAAATTGAAAATGAAATGAGGCAGGGAACAGTAAACAATAAACAGTAAACAAGTAGGGTAATTTTTGCTCCCATAAGAAAACCTAACACAGAGTAACTTTTATTCAAGACTGGCACAGTCTGTGTTCTGGCACAGTCTTAAAAGGCTGTGCTAGTCTTGAATAAAAGTTACTCTGTGTTAGGTTTTCTTATGGGAGCAAAAGTTACCCTACTTGTTTGCAATATATGTATGCACACTTATCATCTTAGCATGTCTTCCATTGCAAGACTGACGCTGATTCTTGGGAACAAATCAACAGTTTAGAGAGCACTATCTAAAGAAGTCCATAGAAAGACTCATGATCGTCGTGGGAGGCTTACATTTCCAAACAAGCCCAAACGCATCAGATCCGTGGGTATGGACAGTGAGGTGTTTTGGGACAGGAGCGATTCACGAAGGGATCCTGCGGCTCCTAGAATTTTCAAAAGTCACAAGCTCCCTCTGGAAAACACTACCCCCTCCCCCACCACCACCAAATGTTCAGGAGAACATCCTGGTATGCATCCAGAGGTGAGGCACACGACCGAATTGGCTTCATCCTCTGTCTCCACAGTTCACCGACGGTATTGCAAAGCATACCCCAGAGACTCACGTAGTGCTAACAACAGCAGTTTGGTACTAATTATATTTAGGTTGAAACAAAACTCTAAGCATGAGAAGACAGTACAGCCCCCCCCCCACCCCCAAGAAGATAAAACACATAGCATACAGAAGTTTTGAGAGGAGTCAATGGCTTAATCTAGGATGAATTTCAAACCAAAGAAATCATGAAGGCGTTCCGTTTGGAAAAGAGAAGAACCATGAAACATTCATGTGGCAAACACTGCCATTCTAACACTGACTGAAAAATCAGTAAAATTTCTTTAAAGGTAGTATTATGACTATTTGAAAGACGCAAATAGGGGAAACGAAACAGAGCAAATGGCGGAGAAAGTCTGCAGAAAATAGACTAGTATAGCCTCCCTGGCGAACACTAAGCCAGGTGCCACAGTTCACGCTGATCCGGAAGTTTCACTGGCTTCTTATGATATGAGATATAAGCATTAACACAGTTCGCTAAACAACTGAGTATCTATTTCGTTAGCAAACAGCTACGAGTTCTTTTTCGTTTTTCTTCCTTCCTTCTTCCTCTTCTTTCTTTCTTCCATCCTTTCTTTCCTTCTTTCTCTCTGACTGTCTGTCTTTCTTTCTTTCTTTCTCTCATTCTCTTTTTCTTTGTTGTAAAAACCATAATAAATGTGTCAGTACACCAAACTTTAGCTCATTAATAAACGCTGACGCTCTGTTTCAAACACTAAAATACTTAAGTACACATGAGAATGTCCATCGGTGATACAACATGCAGATTTGCACGGTGAACGAGAGTTGATATAGAAAAATAGAAAAAAAGTGGGAAAAATAGGAGGATGGAGAATCCACACAGAAAGATGACCATGACTTCAATCTCAGATGGAAGATCGCTGAGTGTGGGTCTGCAGGTGGCTGGTGAGGCCGATCTGGGCCGGAAGGAACGCCCACATGTGGGACACATGTGGGTGGGTGCTACAGTGGAGGTGGAGGTGCTCTGGCCTTGCGCGCGGCTCGCTTTCTCTCAGCTTCTGCTGTGCGTCTCTTCTCTGATGTATATGCACCCTTTGTGATGTTGTTTCGCCAGGCTGGGCGGTCCAGGGCAAGCGACTCCCAGGTGTTGAGGCTGATGTTCAGGCCTTTGAGGGACACTTTGAGGCAGTCCTTGAAACGTTTCTGCTGCCCCCCAACTTTGCGCGTGCTCTGACTCAGTTCTCCGTACAGCAGTTGTTTCGGCAGTCGACTATCTGGCATTTTGACCATGTGGCCAGCCCATCTGGTTCGGGATTTCTGAAGGAGAGTGCAGATGCTGGGGATGCTGGCCCTTTCTAAGACCTCAGTGTCTGGGACTTTGTCCTGCCACTTGATATGTAGGAGTCTGCGGAGACAGCTGAGGTGAAAATGGTTGCGCTGTTTGGCGTGTCTGCTGTGGACAGTCCAGGTCTCACTGGCATTGAGGAGAGTGGTTAGTACCACTGCATGGTAGACCTTTAGCTTGGTGGTAAGGCTTAGACCTCTCCGCTCCCAGACATTTTCACGGAGTCTCCCAAACACAGAGCTGGCTTTGGCAAACCTGTTCCTGACCTCTGCGTCAATGTTCACAGCTCGTGAGAGTGTGCTGCCCAGATAGGTGAAGTTGTCAACTGCCTGTAAGTTCTGTTCCTTTACCGTGATGTGTGGTTCCTGGTAGGGTTTACCTGGCGCAGGCTGATACATCACTTCGGTATTTTTGGTGCTGATGGTGAGACCGAAGTTGTCGCAGACTCGTGAGAGGCAGTCCATTTCGTGCTGCATCATCTGCTCTGTGCTGGCATTGAGGGCGCAGTCATCAGCAAACAAGAAGTCCCTCATGACGGTCTCTTTCACCTTGTAACAGCCTGCAGTATCCTGAGGTTGAACAGCCCACCGTCAGTTCTGCATCTGACATGTATACCACCCTGGCAGTCACGGAAGGCATCAGTCAGCATGGCGGAGAAGACCATGCTGAAGAGTGTAGGGGCGAGAACGCAGCCTTGCTTTACGCCGTTGGTCACTGGAAAGGCTTCTGACGCGTCTCCATCATCCAGTACTTTCACCATCATGCCGTCGTGGAACTGTCGGACGATCGTAATGAACCTGCTGGGACAGCCAAATTTCTCCATGATCTTCCACAAGCCATCTCTGCTGACCGTATCGAAGGCCTTGGTCAGATCGACAAAGGTCACGAACAGATCGCTCTGCTGCTCTTGGCATTTTTCCTGGAGCTGGCGTGCAGCAAATATCATGTCTGCAGTTCCACGTTCTGCACGAAAGCCACACTGGCTTTCTGGGAAGAGACCCTGCTCAAGGTACACCTTGAAGGCGGTTGAGCAGGACACGAGCCAAGATCGTCCCAGCTATGGACAAGAGAGATATACCTCGGTGCTTGTCACAGGACTGGCGGTTGCCTTTTCTCTTGTAGATGTGGAGAATGTTGGCATCTTTCAACTGTTGTGGGACCCTCTCTTGGTTCCACATGGACTGGAAGAGCTGCGTCAGCTTCTGTGTCAAGGCTGGGCCTCCTGGTAGAAAGAACCTCGTGGAGAGCGTGGCAGCAGAGAGTCCTCAGAAGAGAAGCCCCCTTCAAGCAAGTGTTTCGGCCCTTATCTCATGACACTCTAGGGGGGTTGGGCCACACCCGGTTCATGACTCCGGATGTCCCATCTGCTGCCCCTTTTTTCCCATCTTGGGACGAGCCATGGCTGGGATTCGAACCCGTGACCCTCTGGATATGCTCATTTTCCACTTAATGACTCGCACTCTAACCACTGAGCCACAGGGACACCTGATATTTGTAGGAAATTTAAGCCTTATGAAGTTCACTTTTGTTCGTCCTTGACCAGATCCAGCTTGAACACCTCTCTGCCGCTTCTGCCATTGCTTTCAGGGCTCTGGTTTTTTCCCTCCCTGCAACTGAGAGCTGTTTCATGAGGCTGTATGCAGACATTCCTACAAACCCCCTAGCTTCAATTTCAGCAGTGAGGACTTTGACCTGATACCTTCTCTCCTCAGGCTGTTTGCCAGACCAGCATACTTTTCAGTCTTGTAGATTTGAGCTGCCTCCATTCTGTTCTCACATGGCACCGTGAGCTCGATCATGATCAGCTGCTTGGTTGACTGAGAGTGGACTACTATGTCTGGTTTTCATGCCACTCTTGCTGATGATCTCTGGGTGACTCTTCCATTCTGGGAGGTCTGCAGTGCACTCCCAGTCATCTGCCCCGTCCAGCAGACTCTGCCTGCATGTTCCGAGTGGCACTGTTGTTCTTGGCCATGATTTGCCGCCTCCTGCCGTGAAGAATGTTGCTGGTGCTTTTGAGTCCTGATTTTCCCTTTTGTGGTGTTGGTACTAGCCCAGACTGCTTGTACCATCTCTTTGAGCACTTGGTTGTGCCTCCATGTGTACCTTCCTTGAGCCAGGGCTACTTTACATGAGCTTAGGACATGCTCGACTGTTTGTTTTTCATGGCAGAGGGGGCATGCAGGATCATCTGTTTTCCCCCACTTCACCAGGTTTGCATTTGAGGGCAGAAGGTCATATGCAGACCTGAGAATGAAGCTGATCCTGAGAGGGGCCATGTGCCAAATGTCATTCCAAGTGAGACTTCTTTGGAGTGCATTCTCCCACGTTGTCCATTGCCCTTGCTGGCTCTGCTGGACTGCTTTTTGGAGTCTTTTTTTGGTCTTCTGCTTTTCTCATCTCCTGAATCATCATGTCTCTTTTGGCTTTTCCTTTGGCCTTTGACCACCATTCAGTTTTGGTCACTCCCAGTCCTTGTCTGTTGGTCTGTGTGTGTCTTGTTATTTCTCTGATCTTGAGACTTTCTTTTGCAGAATCCATCGCCTCTTGAACTTTCCATTTTCTGCCTGTCTTCAGCTGGGGCTTGATTGCTTCTACCACCTTGTCTCCTGAGTCCTCCAGCATGCTTTGAAGTCTGATCTTTCCTGTTTTGTATTCTTCCAGGATGGATTTCAGTGGTAGTTTCAGCTTTGCTTGGCGACAGTCATTTCCTTGTGAACTTTGTTGATTTTGGCTTCCATTGCCTCTACTATGCTGGTGCAGATGTCGTATATCATCAGAGGCCATAGGAGCTTTGGTATCAGCATGAACTGCAGACACCAGACCTTGTATTTGCCAGGGAGCCCACACTGGTCAATGGTCTCCAAGCCTTCTTCCGACATCTGTTTGGTTTCTTTTGCTCTTTGTGTGTCTTTCAGCGTATCATCATACCATCTTCCAAAGCTCTTGACTGGCTCTTCTGTGACTGTTGGAATGGCCTGGTTGGCAACACTAGAGATTCGGCCACTTTTCCTTTCCTCGGTGAGAGACTCCGTGATTTCTTTGGCTTGAACTTCATTCTGGATGAGGCAACTATGTCGTCCAGCCTTTCCAGCACATGACGTGTCTCGTCTTCTCTGGATGAAATCACTGTAGTGTCATCCATGAAGGCCTTGAGAGGGGGCATCTTGTATCCATCGCGAAGGTCCGTTTGTCTTGCGTTGCTTGTTGCTGCTTTCAAGATGACTTCCATTGCCAACACGAACAGTATTGGGGAAACTGCACAGCCCATTGCAATGCCCACTTCCAAGTTGATCCAATCTGTTGTGTACTCTTTGGTAGAGAACCGCATTGAGAAGCCATTGAAGTATTTCTTGAGCATGTCGCAGATGTTCTTTGGCACATGGTACATCTCAAGAGCCAACTGTATCATCTCATGGGGTACAGATCCATATGCGTTTGCCAGATCAAGCCACACTACGTCCAGGTCTCTCTTTTCTGTTTTTGCTCTTTGGATTGCGTCCCAGATCATTGTGGCGTGTTCTACACAGCCAGCCACGCCTGGGATGCCACCTTTCTGGACTGACTCATCCAAGTACTTGTTTTCCATGAGGTACTTGGTCAGCCTTGCTGCCATGACAGAGAAAAAGATTTTCCCTTCGACGTTGAGTAGTGATATTGGCCTGAACTGGCTGATGTCACTTGAATTATGCTCTTTGGGGATGTACACACCATCTGCCGTCATCCACTGGTCGCTGATCTTCTGGTTTCTCCAAGCTGATCGCAGCAGCCTGTGGAGCCACTCCAGCACCTTGGGACATTTCTTGTACAGCTGGTAAGGTATTCCGTTTGGCCCTGGTGATGATTTGGCTCTGGCTTTGTAGACCACCTTCTTGATTTCCGCCAACGTTGGAGACTTGTCATTGAACTGTTCTTCAGGGTTGGTTGGCCACACCAGACCTTGAATGTCGAGTGGTGCTTTGCTCTGTGAGTCAGAGTATGTTTTCCTCAGATGCTACTCAAGAACTCCTTTGTCCACACTTAGGGTCCCAGATTTTGGCTGCTCAAACAGTGTTCTGGCAAACTGGAAGGGGTCTCTGAAGAAGCGCTCTTGTGTCTTCTTCGTTTTGCTCTTCCTCGCAGATTCCGCTTTGCTGAGGGCGCTGTGTTTTGCTTTCAGGCCTTTCCAGAGTTTTTCCAAGCCTTGTTTTTCAGCTGGCAGTGCGGTCTTCATTTGTTTCTTGAGGTTTTCTTTTGGACCCTGATCTTGTCCATCTCTTCTTGACGTCTTGATTTCTTTGGAGGTGTTTTCTCTTTGGGTAGTTTTGCTCCATAGACGACTCTACATGTGGCATACACAATGTCCCCATATGTGGCTAGTTTGTGTTCCAGGGTGTTTTTCCCTATCAGTGCATCGAGTCTTTGGACGATTTTTGGATCCAGTTTCTCCCAATCTTCAGTTTCGTTTGCTCGTGGCAGGTTGAGTTTCAGGCGCCTGGCATCGAGGGCCTGTGCAAATTCGTCATCCGAACCAACAGCGTTGATGTCCTTGGCACTGTGGTTTAAATCCTGGCCTTGGTCTTCCGACGTCTTATCTGCTGATGCAGTGCGCTGCTGCTCATTCAGATGAGTCTTCGCACATCCCATCTTTGTTCTGTGGATATTCATGCCACGGGTGGTAGCGAAACGCTTTCCACAGACACATGGATATTGCATTTGGTCCATGTTCATAGTCCGTTTGGGATTTGCAGTCGTGATTGGTTGGGCACCGATGGATTCATCATTCTCTCCCCCTTCCGGTGAATCCTGGGAGCATCTTTTCTTTTTGTACTTAGTAGCCACATGTTGAAGGCAAAGTGGGGAGCCAGCCCACAGAGCCCTTGGTTCTGGTCTTTCCCAGTGTCCTCCTCCTGATTTGTAAACTTCGGCAGGGATTGCATCAGATCCTGGCGCTTTGCCACAGGAAAGTTGTTTGATTGCCTTTCTGACTTCTTCTTCGGGGGGCGGGGGGGAGGGGAGTGTCAAGCTCTTGCCTGATCTCCACTTGAGGTAGGCGTGCAATGGCCTCATCGTTGATTGAGGCAGGCCGGTTGAGAACCTGGTTAAAGTGTTCAGCCCATCTCTCCAGAATCTGTTTCTTTTCTGTCAGCGTTAGTGCCCCATCTGCATTGAGGAGGGGGGAGGATCCGGAGGACTGGGGTCCATACACAGCCTTCAGAGCGTCATAGAAACGCTTGGTGTCACGACTGTCTGCGTAGCCCTGGATTTCATTGGCCTTTTTCTCTGAACCAGGCATCCTGCATTTCGCGAAGCCTCTTGTAGACTTTTTGTTTTACGCTGGTGAAGGCATCATTCTAAGCTTGTGATGTGGGGTCATTCTGGTGCGCTCTGCACTTCTGCATCATTCTCATCAAACCAGTCTTGGTTTCTACGGGTTGCTGGTCCGAGGTGTTCGAGGGCAGTAAAGTAGACTGCATCTCTGAAGGCCTCCCACTGCACTTCAATGCTGCTGTGGTCATCCTCTCGTGTCTTGGGCAGCCTGCCATCTAGGTCATTGGCGAAATCTTCTGCAACTTTACTATCCTTGAGCTTGGAGACGTTGAGCCTTTTTGCAGTCTTCTGACCTTGGGGTCTTCGCATGGGCAGGATGCGGAGTTTAAACTTTGACACAATGGCGATGATCAGTTCAGCAGTCGGCACCACACATAATAATAATAATAATAATAATAATAATATATAATAATAAATAATGTTAATTTATATACTGTTCAAAAAAGTTAAGGGCCAACACTGAGAATGCACAAAAACTTCTAAAAATTCACAAAAAATTCAATTGTACCGCCTTTGTGGTCCAAACAAATTGAACCACATGCACAAATTGATAGTGAATGCGGCAACTGCAATTTTGTGGCACACATTTCTCACGCGCCTTGAAAAATACGTGTCGTGACTTGTCATTTTTGGAACAAATTGGGGTGAATTTCTGATGTGTTTGGGATCCGAGGAGCATGTGCTGAATCAAAATCATGTGAAGCATGAGTAATCAGGCTGTAGGTCATAAAGTATGCTCAACCAAATGTCTTTAAAAGCCACTGTACTGGCGAAAAATGCAATGCAACAGCATGCCTCCACGTCGAAGACTGAACGAGCTGGATCGAGGAAGAGCAATAGGATGGCTCCAAGAAGGAGTTGCAGTCCGGGAAGTGGCACGGAGACTTGGGGTATCACACTCTGTTGTTATCAGACTCAGACAACGCTTTCAAGACACAGGAAGAGTGCAAGAACGACCACGCTCTGATCGACCCAGAATAACAACGCCACGAGAGGACCGATACATCGAAAGGCAGGCCAAACAAGAAAGAACAGCAAGTGCAAACAACATCAGACGTCGCCTTAGAGATGCCACCAACACTGTTGTCAGTGATCAGACCATACGAAACCGCCTACACACCACTAACCTCCGTGCTCGACGACCAGCCATAAGACCTCGTTTGACTGATGCCCACAGAGCAGCACGCCGAGTATGGTGCACTCAGCACGTGAGATGGACACATGAACAGTGGGCTAACGTGATGTTTACAGACGAGTCGCGGTTCTGCCTGGATCCCACCGATAGACGGAACAGGGTCTGGAGACGCCGTGGGGAGCGTTTTGCAGAAGAAGCTGTCCTGGTAAGGAACCGCTATGGTGGGAGATCCGTTATGATTTGGGGCGGCATAAGCACACGCTACAGAACGGTTCTCTACAATGTGGCAGGGAACTTGAATGGTGTTCGCTACCAAACAGAGATTTTGCAACCCCTGGTGCTGCCAGCCCTTCAACAGCTTGGACCTCAGGCAGTCTTTCAAGATGACAATGCACGGCCCCATCGCACCAGAGCAGTAAACACGTTTCTCCAAGCTGCTGGTGTCAACAGAATGCAGTGGCCTGCAAACAGCCCAGACCTGAACCCCATCAAACATCTTTGGGATGAGCTGGGCCGGAGACTGCAGCAGCGTCGTCCTCCTCCTGCTAACCTGGGTCAGCTGTTTGAGTCACTCCAGCAGGAGTGGGCTGCTGTCCCCCAGGCCTTTCTGCGCACACTGGTGAACTCCATGCGACAACGCTGCCTTGAATGCCTTGCCAATAACGGGGGACACACGTTATTAACCATGACATTGAACAAACACTCCTCCTGTGACTTTCAAATTTGGGGGTGGGGTGTTTGTACTGCGCTCGATTCCAGTTTGTTGATTCCTCGGACTTATCATTGTCTTTACACACTTTTCACATATTCAATAAATTCATGTTACACTTGGAGATTGAAACTTCCCAATTTTCTTTTTTATAAGTCAGTGAAATGTTGGTCCATAACTTTTTTTGAACAGTATATATAGCGCCTATTCTCTATGATTTAGGGCTCTAAGCGCTTTACATTACCAACAACACACACACACACACACACCACACACACACACACACACACACACACACACCCCCCCGCGCGCGTACACGTACTCACGCATGACCATACACCCACGCTCTCAGACACCCGCACGCACGCACGCAAGCACTCACACCAACACGGCCTGAAACATACAAGCAACACAACCACCAGGCACTCACCATGCACGCAAAAACCCACTCAAGGTGGATTGGGAAGTTGGGGGGCGGGGAGGGGGGGTTACGACTGATGAAAGAAGTTAGTTTTGACAGCAGATTTGGCCTTCGTCACTCTCACGTCTCGCACATCTCTCTTCCTGGTGATGACATAATCAATCAGATGCCAATGCTTGGAGCGTGGGTGCATCCATGATGTCTTGTTGCGGGTAGGGAGGCGGAACAGATGTTGGTGATGACAAGGTCGTGAGTAGCGCACATCTTGAGAAGAAGGAGGCCATTGCTGTTGCAATTGCCAGTACCGTGTCTCCCAATGATCCCTTCCCAGGTCTGTTGATCGGTCCCCACTCTGGCGTTAAAGTCTCCGAGTACGATTAGCTTCTCAGACAGTGGGACTGCTGCAATGAGAGTGTCTAGTTCTTTGTAGAACTTGTCATTGATGTCATCTGGGTTGGTCATTGTAGGGGCGTACGCGCTGATTAGTGTTGCACTCTTCTTGTTTCCAAGTGGAAGCTGGAGTGTCATCAGGCGATCGGTTATGCCCTCCGGGAGCTTGACAAGTTTCTGGGTGAGATGGGATCTGATGGCCAATCCCACGCCTGCCTCTCGCCGTTCAGTGCTGCTGCGTCCGCTCCAGAAGAATGTATATCCTCCACCACATTCTGTAAGTTGGCCTTTGTCCGCTAGGCGTGTTTCGCTGAGTGCTGCTATGTCGACGTTGTAGCGAGCAAGTTCTTTGGCGATCAGTGCAGTTCTTCGTTCTGGTCTGTCTGCCTTGGCGTTGTCCAGTAGAGTTCGCACGTTCCATGTGCCAAGATTGAGCACCTTTGTTTTTGTTTTCTTCGTAGTTCGACTGCTGGGAGGGACACCCCGCCATCTGCGGTTTGCTGGCCAGGGTAAGGTGAAGCAGGCAATGTTTAGGGCACCTTTTCTAGCCCCTTCCTCTTGCTATGGAGGTGAGCAGTGCGGTCCTAAAAAGGGCTGCTCAGACACCCAGGAGGCTGCCGAACTCCACTTCTGCTTCGCCCAGTAGAGAGCGACCAATGACCTGGGCCGCCTGTGTGCAGGCTCGTGACTGACAGCTCCCAGTGTGTCCACACCTGCTGCCTTCGCCACTTGCCCATCGCCACAGGACTTGAGGTTGCGCTGTGGGGTTTGAAGTCATGACTTGCGCTTGATTTGCAATATAGTGAGGGAGAGTTGCGCGTCGTCAGCCTCACTCTCTCGCCCCAGTCTACCTGTGTGCTGAAATGGTAGATACCAGATGACCCTACGTGTCCATTCTATCTAGGCAATCAAACATTGGCACGCGTCCTTAATCCATACAAAACGGCACAAACACAGTAAAAGTACAGGTATACACATAGGCAAATGCTTAAGATCGCGTACGCTGTCATCACAGCCAGAGAAAACACCACGCCACCAGAACCCCAAGGAACGAATGAGATTCTACAAAGACGGATACCACAGATCAAGATCTGGAAGAGCTATGACATCTAGAGCACGAAAGTAGGGATAACTGGATAGAGTGGATAGCTAGGAATGTACAGCAGATCTTCCAGAATGGGACAATGTTTAGAAATCATTAGGAAGTGAAGCACGAGAATGGGTATACTACTCCTTTCATGCTCAAAACAAATTATTCTGATTAAGTCATTGTGTCATATTAAAGCGGAATAGAGGAAACTCAATTCTACAAAATTAAGAGTATGACAGTACAGCCAGTAATTTGAGGGAATCTGGCTTCTAAGCCAAAAATCCTTCCCACTAGACAAAAGAAAAATGTCTTGCTTTCTGGTGAGAAAACAGACCTGAAACCTAAAGGCAATGGCAGAGGCAGATGGAAAGATTTCAGCCGGATCAGCCAAAGTGCAACAAAAATTAACTTCATGAGTCAAACGTAAAAGAAAAAATTACTGTTCCACTGAACGAAGGGGACAAACAAATTACAAGACAAAACACGACGCGTTTTGACCTGTTTGGCCTTCAGGCAAGACAAAGAACATTCAAGACAATCAAATCGAAGAACGAACAATAATTTATCTCTTCAAATTGAAAGCAAAATGGATGTGACTGAGGCTGCAAGGAACGGTTTGGGGGTGAGGGGGTGGGGGTGGGGACAAGACTGTATTACT
This sequence comes from Conus canariensis, assembly GCA_033310375.1. Classification (NCBI taxonomy): domain Eukaryota; kingdom Metazoa; phylum Mollusca; class Gastropoda; order Neogastropoda; family Conidae; genus Conus; species Conus canariensis. The sequence goes on from CM065724.1 coordinate 32,731,289, forward strand.
CAATGTTTATAAGCTGTGGGGGTTCATGCTCAGCTATGAAAACAGCAGCGATTAGGAGATACCTCTCGAAGAAAACGGAGTGCTGCGGATAAGAAAGCAGCAGCAGATCACTTTGCTTGAGCATAAGCAACAAAAGTGACATCCATTCCAGCAAGACACATTTCAGGTAGTGAGAGGAAAGCCATGAGAACAAGTATTAACAGACTCAAGAACAAATAATATGGACAGATGCCTCACACTGCCAGAGCTGCAGAAAACAGTCAAAGGTTAATGTTTTCATAGCCTGATGGCCATAGGGATAATGAACTATCAGAGGTTCACCGTGTCTAGGGCATAGCCTGATGGCCATAGGGATAATGAACTATCAGAGGTTCACCGTGTCTAGGACATAACATGATGGCCATAGGGATAATGAACTATCAGAGCTTCACGGTGTCTAGAGCATAGCGTGATGGCCACAGGGATAATGAACTATCAGAGGTTCACCGTGTTTAGGGCATAGCCTGATGGCCATAGGGATAATGAACTATCAGAGGTTCACCGTGTCTAGGGCATAACTGATGGCTATAGGGATAATGAATTATCAGAGGTTCACCGTGTCTAGGACATAGCCTGATGGTCATAGGGATAGTGAACTATCAGAGGTTTACCGTGTTTAGGGCATAGCCTGATGGCCATAGGGACCGTGAACTATCAGAGGTTTACCTTGTCTAGGACATAGCCTGATGGCCATAGGGATAATGAACTATTAGAGGTTCACCGTGTTTAGGACATAGCCTGATGGCCATAGGGATAGTGATCTATGAAAGGTTCACCGCATCTAGGACATAGCCTGATGGCCATAGGGATAATGAACTATCAGAGGTTCACGGTGTCTAGGGCATAGCATGATGGCCATAGTGATTATGAACTAACAGAGGTTTACGGTGTCTAGGGCATAGCTAGATGTCCATAGGGATAATGAACTATCAGAGGTTCACCGCGTCTAGGGCATAGCCTGATGGCCATAGGGAGAATGAACTATCAGAGGTTCACCGTGTCTAGGGCATAGCCTGATGGCCATAGGGATAATGAACTATCAGAGGTTCACCGTGTCTAGGGCATAGCCTGATGGCCATAGGGATAATGAACTATCAGAGGTTCACCGTGTTTAGGACATAGCCTGATGGCCATAGGGATAATGAACTATCAGAGGTTCACCGTGTCTAGGGCATAACATGATGGCCATAGGGATAATGAACTATCAGAGGTTCACCGTGTCTAGGGCATAGCATGATGGCCGTAGGGATAATGAACTATCGGAGGTTCACCGTGTCTAGGGCATTACCTGATGGCCATAGGGATAATGAACTATCAGAGGTTCACCGTGTCTAGGGCATTACCTGATGGCCATAGGGATAATGAACTATCAGAGGTTCACCGTGTCTAGGGCATTTCCTGATGGCCATAGGGATAATGAATAAAACTAAGATAACAAGAGGTTCACCGTGTCTAAGGCATAGCCTGATGGCCATAGGGATAATGAACTATCAGAGGTTCACCGTGTCTAGGGCATAGCCTGATGGCCATAGGGATAATGAACTATCAGAGGTTCACCGTGTCTAAGGCATAGCCTGATGGCCATAGGGATAATGAACTATCAGAGGTTCACCGTGTCTAGGGCATAGCCTGATGGCCATAGGGATAATGAACTATCAGAGGTTCACCGTGTCTAGGGCATAGCATGATGGCCATAGGGATAATGAACTAACAGAGGTTCACCGTGTTTAGGACATAGCCTGATGGCCATAGGGATAATGAACTATCAGAGGTTCACCGTGTTTAGGGCATAGCGTGATGGCCATAGGGATAATGAACTATCAGAGGTTCACCGTGTTTAGGACATAGCGTGATGGCCATAGGGATAATGAACTATCAGAGGTTCACCGTGTCTAGGGCATAACATGATGGCCATAGGGATAATGAACTATCAGAGGTTCACCGTGTCTAGGGCATAGCATGATGGCTGTAGGGATAATGAACTATCGGAGGTTCACCGTGTCTAGGGCATTACCTGATGGCCATAGGGATAATGAACTATTAGAGGTTCACCGTGTCTAGGGCATTACCTGATGGCCATAGGGATAATGAACTATCAGAGGTTCACCGTGTCTAGGGCATAGCCTGATGGCCATAGGGATAATGAACTATCAGAGGTTCACCGTGTCTAGGGCATTACCTGATGGTCATAGGGATAATGAACTATCAGAGGTTCACCGTGTCTAGGGCATTACCTGATGGCCATAGGGATAATGAATTATCAGAGGTTCACTGTGTTTAGGGCATAATAGAAGTCCATATGGATAATGAACTATCAGAGGTTCACCGTGTCTAGGGCATAGCATGATGGCCATAGGGATAATGAACTATCAGAGGTTCACCGTGTCTAGGGCATAGCATGATGGCCATAGGGATAGTGAACTATCAGAGGTTCACCGTGTCTAGGGCATAGCCTGATGGCCATAGGGATAATGAACTATGAGAGTTTCACCGTGTCTAGGGCATAACATGATGGCCATGGGGATAATGAACTATCAGGGTTCACCGTATCCCGCGCAAAGCATGGTGGAAGACCGATCTATCCCTCGCGTTTTCTAGTTTGTAATCGTCCCTGAATTAATCAGGTAACCATTTTCTGTTCGATGGAGAAAGAGAGTGTTGAAGCCGAAGAAAGCTGACCCCACGGCTGATTCGAGCACATGATCGTCAACTTTGCAGACAGATGTTCTAACCATTTGACCACGGGAAGCGCTACAGTATAGTACATGAGCTGAAAACAGCCAAGTCTAGGCCCAGATGGTTTAGCCAAGAAAGTGATGAAACACCTTAACAGACCGGCACAAGTCAAAATGAAGAATTATTCAACCCGAGTTAAAAAAAATGGTATACCTTTCTGAGTCTGGTGAGAGGCTGTTATGATATGCTGCTTATCCTGAGGAAAGAAAGAACGCGAAGACGCAACCCAGTTTCAAGCCCATCAGTCTGACAAGTAGACAGTGGAGAGAATCATTCACATCCGACTTCAGTGTTAAGAACAAATCCATTATTGTGCCAGAAAAGGGGGGTTTTGTCAGTGATCTATCTGTCTTAACAGATAGAGGATACCTACCAAGAACATACACAGGTGGTCGTGGATGGACTGACCTTCAGAACATTTTTGATAAGGTGTGAAAAGACGGTCTTATCGTGGAACTTTACACCTTGGCATTGACAATAAAATGTTTTTCCCACTTGAATATTCGAAGAACAAGAACATTCCGAATGATCAACAAAACAGGAAAATCGTTTCCAACCATGGAATCCTACAGAAAGGGGTCCTCCCCCCTATTATCTTCTTAACATTCATAAACGACCTGTTGCTAGCCTACCAAAATGAGTGACCACAGCCCTGGTCGCTGATTACCTTGTCTATGGGTCTACAAAGAGTACGCATTTACAGTCATCTTAAGAATACAACAAGCCTTGGACTCACTTGCTACATGGACAGACAAGTGGTGTGTCACCATCAGCACAGAGAAATTGCCTGTTTCAGTTTCAGTTTCAGTGTCAAAACCTGTTCACTCTTTCTACTCAGTAGAAGGCAGCGAACATCAAAGTGGGAGACACAAGGCTCTAGTCTGGTAATAAAGCCACTGGCCCTGGCCGTCACCTTCGATAAATGCCTGATATTGAAATACTAAGTAGAGCCAAAGTATTTCCCTTCTTTCAAGTTGTCCAAATTGAAGGCAGTGGTTGAGGCTCTGTTAGAAGCTGTGGATCTGACGGTTGTCTCCGAGGGTGACTGACGAGAGATGTTAATCGTTGCAGATGTCCTATTGATCCTGGAATCTCGGTCCGATGATCAGTTGGAGCAGGTGAGGTGAAAGCTGCAGAGAGACCAAGTTCAGGAAAAAGACTTTACGTCTTAAGAAAATCAACGGTCACAGGATGGGGAGTCAATAAAGTAAGAACATGTTTTGGAATGTGGGTGCAGCGCATCGCCAACGGCGGCCGAGACAAACCAAACCGTGGACAAAGTACACAACCGGGCTCACAGGCTCATCACTACGAGACATGGAGAAGCTAACTTTCATACCTCCGCTGTGTCAGAGAAGGAAAACGAAGATGATGCCACAAGCAGGAAAGTTGCACAGTTTACTTCAAAATCCCATGTGAGAACACCAGAAGAGCCTCCACAAGAGTCCTTTCTAAAGCAGCCAGCTTTGCACACAACAGCAGAAGACTCGGGATACAGTACCAGTGCCAATTATTAGCCACAGCTCTGCGGATCATCACCATTGTTCTCCGATCGTTGGAGGGTAGACCAGGACAACGGTGTGAAGAAAGCGCTGACACTGGCTATGATTGAAGAAACCTGGAAACAAAGGACTGGAATTAGATCAGACAGTAGAGCCAAAGTATTTCCCCGCTTTCAAGTTGTCCAAATTGAAGGCAGTGGTTGAGGCTCGGTTAGAAGCTGTGGATCTGACGGTTGTCTCCGAGGGTGACTGACGAAAGATGGTAATCGTTGCAGATGTCCTGTTGATCCTGGAATCTCGGCTCGATGATCAGTTGGAGCAGGTGAGGTGAAAGCTGCCTCAGGCCTGCTCAGATGAATAGATTCCACTGCAGTGGATTCCTTCTCACAATGGCATTACAGACAAAACTACAGGTGTGACAAGGGGAACGAGAAAAAGAAGAAACAGAGATGAAACTCATGAAAACAATCATCAAATGCGCAGACTTACAATTTGCTTAAAACAAACAAGCAAACAAACAAACAACGCCAATCAACCAACCAATCAACCAACCAACCAGTTAACCAACCAGCCAATTAACCAACCAGCCAACCAATCATCCAACCAACAATCAACCAACCAACCAGCCAACCACCAACCAACCGATCAAATAAACAAAACAAAACAACAACAACAAACAAACAAAACAAATATAAAAAAAAAACAAAAAAACCCGCAGAAGCCAATAAAGCTACCAGGACAAGATGGCGTAACAAAATACATGCATACCTTGGTAGTGCTGTGCTTAAAATGCTCCATGGGAATTTCCACCTCAGCAGGGAATAAGGGAAACTACCATAAATCTGGTGTGAGACAATCATGATACCAACGCTGTAGAAAGGAAAGCATCCCATCAAGGCCGTCAGCTGCCACCCTTACAGACTGACCGCTATGTGGTGAAAACCATGGAAAGTGTTGTGAATGGTCACTTCCAGTGGTACTTGGAAACGGTGAACCTTCTTGCTACAGGATTCTCTAATTTTGCAGCACTTAAGGGTTATACCTACTACCTGTCACCAAATTCTTAGAATTCTTCCCGCCAACAGAAGGTACAATTTATGTCATCTGGGTAGACCTCCGAACAGCTTTTGACAAAGTCAAATGGATGAGAAATGAAGCTGCCATGAACAAGTAGTGCTTGATTGAATTCTATCTTTACTATCACAAAGCAATATTCTCTCTAGACAGGACCAACAGAAAGAAATTTTGGTTGCATCATGGCATTCTTCAAGGCGGGGTCCTCCTTCCGACCCACTGCCTTATTGTCCGAGCTGCTCAGGATGTTGAGGCAGCGCTATGTGCAGACTATCTGGTGATTTGACATAAGAGAGAGCGTACGTCGTTTGCCAGCTAACAGCTGCAGGCAATGAGGAAGCTGAATGGCTGAACGATTGGTGTGTTGTTGTCAATAAGAACGGGTCTTCCACCATCCTTTTGATCTCATCTCAAAAGTCGAAAGTCGATACTGTCACTCGTAATTTCACTTTTGACAAGGGACCTAAAAGCCGTATGTTACAAAGGCAGACACAAATTATAGACATACGTTGACAATTCTTTGCAAGTTGACAGGCACGAGAGGATACTGAAAACTGCTTCTCTGGCCGTTACAGATACACACTATCAGCACTAGCATAGTGGAACCAATGGAGACCAAAGCCAACAAATACATAGGGAAATGGCTACTGACACATGGCTAGACCACAAACTTCCTGGAATAGTCTGGAGGACAACCGGGAAAGACCAGATGGCACTGGGAAAGATAAGACTTACGAGCTTCCTGGGCTGGCTCCCAATCTTGTCTTTGTCAAACTTGTTACCAGTATTAAAAATGAAAGATGCTCCCAGGAGGAGAGAATGATGAATATCCAACGGCGCCAACCCAATCACGACTGGAAATGTATAACGACTATGAGTAATGAACAAGTGGAATTCTCATGTGTCTGTGGAAGCAAATTCTCAACTGAGTGCGGTATGACGATCCACAGGACAAAGGCCTATGTAAAGACTCTGATGAATGAACAGCCGCGCACATTGCCCGCAGAAAAGTTGTCTGAAAACCAAGGCCAGGATTCAAACCACAGAGCCAAAAACACCCACGCTGATTATTTAGACAGGGAATCTGTACAGGCTGTCGACTTGCCACCCGCAAGTGCAAAAATAGAGTGAGAGAAATTAGATGAAAAAAGTCCGAAAACAGGAAGCGCTGATAGGAAAAAGTATACTGGAGCACTAACTAGCCGAATTTGGAGACATTGTACACAGGACCTGTAGGGACGCTCATGGAGTGAAACAACCATAACTAAAGACACATCCACAAAACTTCAGGAGCCAGAGAGAGATAGATAACACCCAAAAGAAAAAAAGAAGAAAATTTGAAAAAAAAGAACAAAACAGCAACAGATGAAGGCTGTCCCTGAAGCTGAGAAGAGAGGGTTGAATAAGCTCTGAGAAGACTTGAAAGGTCAACATGGTGCCCTCAGCAAAGCAGAATCAGCAAGACAGAGAAAAAGCAAATAGAAGTAAAGCCAAGATTGTTTCTCGAGAGCCCCCTTCCAAATTGCCAGGAAATATTCGAGCAGCCAAAAGAAACCTGAGAAGCCACCCAAGAAAACATATTCCAACCTCCAACGCAAAGCACAACTTAAAATCCAGGGCTTGGTGCAGTCTACAGTGCCAAGGAAAAAGCTCAACAACAGGCCACCACCACTGGATGAGGTAAAGGAAGTGGTTAAGAAAGCCAGAGCCAAATCTTTGCCTGAACCAAATGGAATACCATACTGTATAAGAAATGCCCCAGTGTCTTTGAGTACTCCATAAAATGATAACATCAGCATGGAGGGACCTGAAGATCAGCAATCAATTGATGATAACTGATGGTGTGTATATTCCCAAAGAGCAAACCTCGAGTGACATCAAACAGTTTAGACCAATATTACTTCTGAACGTCGTGGGAAAAGGTTTTTTCTCTTTTATGGCAGCTAACCTGACTAAATACCTGACAGAAAATGAGTAGTTGGAATTGTCGGTCCAGAAAGAAGGCATTCCAGGCGTCTCTGGCCGTGTTGAACATGCCACTATGATTTGGGAAGAAATCCAAAGAGCTAAGGCAGAGAAACGGGACCTTGACGTGGAGTGGCTCGATCTAGGAAATGCATATGGAGCAGTCTCACACACGATGGGTCAGCTGACCCTCAAGATGTATCATGTTCCAAACAACATCAGAGTAATGCTGAGAAAGCACTTGCATGGCTTTTCAATGAGATTCTCCACAAATCATACACGACAGATTGGATCAGTCTGGAAACTGGCATTGCAATGGGCTATGCAAGTCCTCCTGAACTATTTGTGTTGACAATGGAGGTCATCTTGAAAGCTGTCATGAGCTGTAGAAGTTTTGTGGACCTTGGGAATGAATACCCAAATGTCTCCTCTAAAAGCCTTAATGGAGGACACAATAGCAATTTCCACCAAGGAAGATGAGACACACAAAATACTGAAGCAGTCAGAACAGTTAGGTGCTTCATTCAGGATGAAGTTCAAGCCAAAGAAATCAGCGAAAGGGAAAGTCGCGTTCATTGTAACCAACCAAACCATTCCATCTGTAACAGAAGAACCAGTCAAGAACCTTGGGAGGTATGAATAGAAAGAGGGGAAAGGAAAACAAGCAAATGGCAGAAGAAAGCCTGCAGATAATAGAACAATGTGGACTACCTGGCAAATACCAAGGCCTGACGTCTGCAGTTCAAGCTGATCCCAAAGCTTCTTGGCCCTACTGATATTCGACATCAGCACAAGCACAGCGGAATCAGCGGAGGCAAAAGTCAACAAGTACACAAGGAAATGACTAGGTGGCCAACCTGGTCTCACCAACAATGCACTCTACAAATGCCAAGCAAAGAGGAAGCTTTCTCAAAAATCCACCTCACGAAACTCAAAGCTGGTGAAGCAAGGTTATTAATCATGCTTGAGGACTTCGAAGACAAAGTTGTGAGATCAGTCTAGCCCTAGATAAAGACCGGGAGAAAATGGAAAGTTCAGGAGGCAGTGGACGTGGCAAAGAAAAACCTTAAGGTCGGAGGAATAACAGGTCACACACAGACAAACAGAGAGGAGCCTGGCACAATAGAAATGAAATGACGGTCAAAGGCAAAGGGAAAGCAAAAAGAGACGTGATAACAGAGAAGTTGAAGAATGAAGAGGATGCCAAGAGAATCCAGAAGGTAGTCCAGCAAGACAAAGAAGGACAGAGGACTTTGTGGGGAAAACGTACTTCAAAGCAGTCTCAGCTGGAGTGACACATGGTACTTGGCACCTCTAAGAGACAGTTTCCTCCTCAGGTCTGTATATGACGTCCAACGCTCAAATTCAAACCTGATAAAATGATCAGATGATCCACGTGTCCAGTCAGTTGTGGCAAACAAACGATGGGACATGTGCTGAGTTCATGCACAGCAGCACTAATCCAGGGAAGATATACATGGACGCACAAAGAAGTGCTCAAGAGATCGAGCATGTGGTCATTACCACGACAGGTAGACTACGCCATCAGAAGCTCCAATAACGATGTTCTACACGGCAGGAATCCACAAATCTTGGCCTGTAACAGCTCTTGTATCAAGAGCATGGAAGCAGGGTTTACGAGATGGAGTGGATGACCGGGAATACATGGTAGACATTCCAGAATGGAAGAACCATCCAGAGATCATCAGGAAGAGTGGCATGAGACTGGATTTCGTTCTCCACTCTGGTTGATTCTGATCGAGCAAACTGTGCCATACGAAATCAGAACAGAACCAGCTCACATTTACAAGACTGAGAAGTACGTACGTCTAGCCAGCTGTTTCAGGGAATCTGGCTTCCAGAGGTTTGAGCAAGTGGCTTTGTAGGCTTATGAGCTTATGATCTCGTGAAACAGCTTAGGATTCCTGGTAAGAAAAAGGATGAGAACCCAAAAGACAAAAGCAGAGGCAGCTGAAAAGAGTTCCAGCTGGATCTGGTCGAGGAGAAACAATAGTGAACTTTATAAAACTGATATTTCATGACTAGAACACGTGTCCATTAGTGATGTAGGTACGACATCCGTCTGAAAAGGTATGCCTTGAGACATCTACCATCCAAAAGTTGTGGGATCGTATTCCTGCAGCGCCAGGAAAAAAAAATAGCAGAAGCTGGCAGTAGAAGGGCATCTGGGAGTCATGACCTCGATACCGCCCAGCCCCCTTAGAGTGTAAGGAGTTCTGGGCCAAAACACTTGTCAAGGAGGGGGTGGGGGGGGGAGGGGGAGGGGCGTCTTCACTGAAGACCTTTGCTTTCAGGCTGTCCCTAGTACAGTTTCTTCCTACTGTTTTGGGACGTAGTCAGGCCATGGCTGGAACACGGCTCCAAATTCTGGTCGACTTGTTTAAAAATGACCCATAAGACACTTGTTGAAATTCAGAATTATGCCCCTCGCATCATTTATAGTGCACTGAGATAATTATGAAAAAAAGCTTAGAGTCTATCAGTCTCTACGTAAGTGGTGAGAAGCCAAGACCACTGTGGTGGCAGAAAAGTTTTGATGTCTTCCAGACCACCCTATGAAGCAGAAGCTCTGGAATTTGACAAAATCCAACCAAAAAAGGAACACTTCCGTCTATTGCCAGCAAACTGCTGTCCGGACAGTACGAAGACCAGCTGCCAAAGGACCCACTGCCCTTCCACCTGTCAAATTTACCCGAGCTCTGGGGAGCGGATCAGCCTGACATGAAGACTGTACCACCATCCCCTATCTCATACTTGGCTGTGGACAGGACTCCAAGATGAAGATGGTCTTTACCCTCGCCATGACTACTGCAATTTACCCCCAGGGCACATTGACCAATGTATACATGATGGGTCAGCAAACAACTTCCTGACTAACTGGGGCACGGACATCCTGGTCAATTCTCCAACACCACAGACAAACAATGCAGAAACCACAGAGCAGAAGCCTTTTTAGAGGCCACATTCATGAGACCTCAGACAAAGACTTTCGGCAAATCGTTTTTCTGTCCGACACTCTCCCTGTCCTGCAGGCATTTTAAAACTGCCAGCTACCACCCGACAAGGCAGACCATAATTTGTGGCCTCCTGGTATACAGTACCTCGTTGTTGGGGCTTCTACCAGCGTTGTACCAATTGCGTGTGTGATTTCCTGCCGCATGTCAGTTGCATGTGTGATCTCCTTTAATTGTTTCTCCATGTGTACCTTCCCTAAAACTACTCAAACACCTGGAAGAAAACCACCTGCTAAGTAACACACAGTCGGCCTACCAGAAGAACCGCAGTACAGACGACCAGCTCGTGTATCCTATCCAGGAGATAGATAATGCCTTTTGAAGAAAAAGAAGGTACTTGCTGTCTTTGTAGACTTGACAAAGGCCTTCGATAAAGTATAGAAGATAGGACTGCTCCTAACGCTCCTCAACAAAAAGTGGAAGGGAAGTGTTCCGCTGGATTTGCGACTTCCTCTCGTGTTGAACAGCAAGAGTGAAACTGGATGGAAATATCAGCCACCGTGTCACTCTCCAGCAAGGCGTGCCACAGGGAGGAGTCATCTCCCCATCACTTTTTCTCATTTTCATTGATGACATCACTGAAATCTCCCCAAATATGTTTCCAAAGCCCTCCATGCTGACGATTTTGCTACCTGGAATGCTGTGGAACACCTCACATCCACCAGCCACACAATGCAGAATGCACTTGACAACATTGGAAGATGGGCATCTGACTGGGTGTAGAAATAAATACCAACAAGTCAGTTACTTCAGTCTTCTCGCAGTCACCAGTGCCAAAAGAACATCAAACTGAGGCTGAATGGAAGGGAGCTGGATCAAAAAGACATGCCAACATATCTGGGTGTGAAACTGGACAAACGCCTTACCTGGAACCCCCATCTCAAGAATATTGAAAAAAAGCAGCCAGGAGGCTAGCTGTCATGAAGAAGCTGGCCGGAACATCTTGGGTAGCTAACATCAACTTCCTACGGAAGATTTATACGGTACTCTCAGAGCGACCCTAAAGTACGGCAGCACTGCTTGGACAACAGCATCAAAAACCTGAGCAGAGTTAAAAACGTAGCACTATGGTTGATCACAGGCGGATTGAAAGCAGTGCCCGTTCAGGCAATGGTAAAATACGCAAGTCTCCTTCCCATGAAAACAGACGTAAAGAGAAAATCTACGTCCATTGACAGAAGCTCCTACGCAAGCCCTCCCACCCGATACATGCAAGAATAAAGTATCCCACCGAGAACAGTCTGGAACGGAAAAGTTTCAATCACCTCTCCAAAAGCCTACACAGCCGAAATGAAGACCTGCTGCCTACGTTCTCAAACGAAATACAAATGCTTCCCGACTTTGTGGAACCAGACGACCTCCTAGAAGAAGTCTCAGTCATCACACAAGTTCCTGGCGCAGACAGTAAGGATTGTCAAGGCTCTCACCTACTGAAAGCTTTAGCATTGGAGATGATTGGTGACAAGTACAACCTCAGTGGGTGGACGCACGTGTTCATGGCTGGATCCTCAAAGGGAGCAGTGACGAACGGAGGACTAGACATTTTCAGCAAACACACTGATGGGAGACTGACCCCCAGAGCCTTTCCGACGGGAAAAATGTCCTCCAACTGCAGAGCAGAGTCAGCAGCTCTGCTCCATGCTGTGCAAGGGTTCAGAAAGTCAAAAACCCCACCACCCAAGATTGCTTTCTTCACTGAATGCAGATCCCCACTGCAGGGACTTCAGAGCAACAGAAGCGAACAGCAGTTGAAAAACATAAAAAGCCCTCCATGATCTTTCAAGGTGACCCACTGTTGTACTCCAGTAGATTCTATGCCACTGTGGGATCACTGGAAATGAGAAGGCTGACGCTCCATCGAAGGCAGGCAGCAATGTGGAGCAGTTCAGCCACCTGGTGACCTACAGAGAGGCCAAAACTATCATCCACATCCAACATCAAAACCAGTGGAAAAGAAGCTGGGTGCAGGCAGTGGTGCTGATCCAATCTATCAGCTCCAGACATACCAGCAAACAATTCTCTTCAGACTGAGAACTGGCCATGGTCGACTGCTGAGCCACCTCAGCCGAACTGATTGACAACACAGGCGAATGTCCGTGTGGCACTGGATCTAAGACCCCAGAACACATCCTCCAGCACTGTTCAGCGCATGATGTTCTACTGCGTCAAGCCTGGCCAGAGGGTGCAAAACTGCATATGCAGCTTTGGGGCAGCCGTCAAGACCTCAAGAAGACTGCGGGATTCATCGTGGAAAACAGAATTGAAGATCTGACGTAACCAAAAAAAATATCGACCACAGAAGAAGAAGAACAAATGTGACCAGTGCGCTTTAGTCTACTCTATCCGATCAATCAACGCAGTTTCAGTTTGTGGACTGTTTTTTCGTCTCATTTCTCCCGTTTCCCCTTTGCCCTTGCGTATAGCAAGTCGGGTTTCTGAGATTTGGCTACCAGAAACTGTCGTCTGATTAATCAGCGTAGATTCGTTGGAACTGTGGTTTGAATCCTGGCCTCGGTTTCCGACGTCTTACTTGCTGACCCAGTGCGCAGCTGTTATCGATGTGTCTTCATATGGCCCCTTTTCGTTCTGTGGGTCTTCATGGAGCGGTCGGTGTATAATTTTCTCCCATAAACACACAAGAATTCCACTTGTTTATCATTGATAATCATCAAGAAGGCTATCATGGCTCTGAAAAATGGGTAGGCTGCAGGGCTGGATGAGATACCAGCAGAAGCCATCAAAGCGGACATAGAGACAGCTGTCAACATGCTATACAGCCTCTTCAGCGAGATCTGGGAGAAGGAGGAGGTACCAGCCCAGTGGAAAGAAGGAATCATCATTAAGCTGCCAAAGAAGGGAGACCTCAGGGATGTAGCAACTACCGAGGGATCATGTTCCTGTCAATGCCAGGCAAGGTTCTCAACAGGGTTCTACTGGAGAGGATGAAGAAGGCTATCGACCCCAAGCTCCGAGACCAGCAGGCAGGCTTCCGGCAGAACAAATCATGTGCCGACCAGATCGCCAGCCTGCGCATCATCGTTGAGCAGTCGCTGGAGTGGAACTCCCCCCTCTACATCAACTTCATAGATTATGAGAAGGCCTTCGGCAGTGTGGACAGAGAGACGCTGTGGAAGCTACTGAGGCATTATGGAGTCCCTGAGAAGATCATCTCCCTCATCCGGTGCACATACCATGACATGAACTGCAGGATTGCCCACGCCGGCCAGCTGTCCGAAAGTTTCGAGGTGAAGACCGGAGTTCGGCAGGGGTGCCTGCTGTCGCCGTTCCTCTTCCCCCTGGTCATTGACTGGATCATGAAGACCACTACAACAGGCAGGAACAACGGTATACAGTGGACACTCTGGACGCAGCTGGACGACCTCGACCTGGCGCTCCTGTCACACAGCCACAGCCAGATACAGGACAAGACCACTCGCCTGGAGACCACATCAGCCGGGACAGGGCTCAAGATCAACAGGAAGAAGACCGAGCTGATGAAAATCAACACCACTGCCAGCACATCGGTCACAGTTGGTGGAGAGCCCATCAGGGAGGTGGAGCCTTTCGTCTACCTGGGAAGCGTGGTTGACCAACAGGGAGGCACGGACCGAGACATCACAGCCAGAATCGGCAAGGCAAGAGCAGCTTTCGTCATGCTCAAGAACATCTGGGCATCTGGATGAATCAGCATAAGAACCAAACTCCGTATCTTCAACTCAAATGTGAAGTCAGTTCTGCTCTACGGATGCGAGACATGGCGGACAACACAGACGATGCAACAAAAGATTCAGACATTCTTCAACACCTGTCTGAGGCGCATCTACAAAATTCGATGGCCAGAGAAGATCCGAAACGAAGATCTGTGGGAGCGTGCGGGACAGGAACCAGTGGCCAAGCAGATACTGCGAAGGAAGTGGGGCTGGATCGGACACACCCTCAGGAAGCCAGTGTCCAGCACTACACGCCAAGCCCTGACCTGGAACCCGCAGGGAAAGAGGAAGAGAGGCCGGCCTCGCAACAGCTGGAGGCGAGACACTGAGGCAGAGCTGAAACAACAAGGACCAACTGGACTGGAATGACCAGAACAGCCCAGAACAGAGTGCGATGGCGAAGGGTCGTCGATGGCCTATGCTCCACCGGGAGCGATGGGCATGAATGAATGATCATTGATAATCTGCTGTGGATTTTCATTCGTGGTCTGGCTGGCGCCGATGGCTTCATTATTATCTCTCCTTTTTTGTAAACTGTGTGAGCATCTTTCGTTTTTGGTACCAGTGGCAAGTTGAAGAAGAGCACGGTGAGAAGCCAGTCCACAGAGCACAGTAATCTGGTATTTCTTAATGTCATCATGTCTTGAACTGGACGTCCTCTAGGCTGTTTTCGGAAGTCAATAGCCATGTGTTTATAGGAAGAAACTCAGGGATAGTTTGACAGCAGATCTTCAAGGAAGAAATCCCCGCTGGAAAATTTTTCGACCCTGAACGCATTAAACTCTAAGAGGGCCGGGCCGAATCTTACATGCCCCTCTAACGTCAGATTTTTTCTCGGCGCTGCCTGGATTCAAACCTGTAACATCTGGATGGGTGGCTATTTCACGGCGTTGGCTGTTCATTCAGACAGATGTCTTACCTTCATCCCTATGCGACACCTGTTCTAAGCTGGAAATCTAAACCTTATGAAATTCCAGATCGTTCCCCCTCGATCAGATCCAAGTAGAACTACTTTCAGAAGCCTCTACTGTTGCCTTTAGGGTTATGATCCTTTCTGACCAGAAATCGCGAGCTGTTTCAATGAAATCACAGACCAATGAACTTACGACCTCGTTTGTTCCAGTCTCTATGGCGATTACTTTGGCCTGGAAGGGAGATTCCTTCAGGTGGGTGGCCACACAGACGTACTATTGTCTTACAGACGTGAGCTCACTCCGTTCTGCTGTTATGTAACACAGTGAGTTCAGTCAGAACCAGTTGTTTTTATGAACCTGAGTGGAATACAATATTCGGTCTCGTACCACCTTGATGTACTCTGGATGGTTTTCCTGTTCTAGATGTGCTGTGCTCTCCCAAAATAATTCTCCCAATCCATTAAACTCTACTTCCATACTCTTGATGTCCCGACCACGATTTGTGGCCTCCATCTGTGAAAAACGTCAATGCTAGGGCTACTAGTGGCGTAGTGTTCTGACAGTGGTAACAACACGTGCAATCTCTTTAACAGCTTCTTTGTGTCTCCGTTTGCACCTTTCCCGGGTTAGCACTGCTTGGTATGAACTCAGGACATCTTCCACTGTTTGTTTGCCGTGGGAGAGAGGACGCTTAGGGTCAACTGATTTTCCAGAGTTCACCGGTTTGAGTTTACATGCAAGAGGATAATGCTGATTCTAAGAGATACCATGTTCCATATTTCATTCCACCTGAAACTTTGCTGGAATGCGTTTTCCCACGCAGCCCACTGGTCCTGTTTACTTAACCGGACTGCCATCTGGATTCTTTTGGTGTCCTTTTCTTTTTACTACTCTTATTTCACCCTGTCTCTCTTTGCTTTCCTTCTTGCCTTTGATCTTTATTTAATTCTCTTGACCCCAGATCCTGTACATTAGTTTGTCTATTATTTTCCTTACCTTGAAGTTTTCCTGTGCTTTGTTTTACTGTCTCCTAATCTTCGCATATTTTTGCCCTTTTTTAAAACTTGGGCTCGACTGATCTCACAATTGTATCTTCGGAGCCCCAACTACGGTTAGTAACCTTGTTTTACCCGCGCTATACTCCTCTAGGGGTAGCTTTAGGTTCCCTTGCTGCTGTTGATCGCAACTCCAGTGGGACCAGATAGGACACCAAACCATTTCCTTGTGTACTATTTGATTTTGGCCTCCATTGATTTCACTGTGCCAATGTTTATACTGTATATCAACAGAAGCCAGAGGAGCTCCGGTAACAGCATGAATTGCAGACACAAGACTTTGTATTTACCGAGGAGGCTGAAATTGTCCATCATCTGTAGACGTTCTTCTACCATTTGCTTGGCTTCTTCTCTCTTTGCGCCTTTGAAGGAGTCATCATACTACATTCCAAAACTCTTGACTGGTTCTAGACAGTATAGTGTGTGCCATAACGGGCCAAGGTGAACAAATCTAATATTTGGCAAAAGCGAATAAAAAAATCGGGCAAAAACTGATAAGTACCACCAGACAAATATATTCTAAACCAACCACTACGGTTCTCACACAGGTTGCTATCGGAGAGTGGTTCCATACTTCAATTGAGTTCGTCAAGTAGCCTTGACGGACTCAACTTAATATTCTGAAATTTACCATGTCATCATGGTCAGCACTAAGGGGAGAATCATAAATAATCTTCGCTCTACTGATAATAATGATACCACGACCGTCAAAATGGTTGTAACAACGGATAAAACAACAACAGGGTATAACATGGAAATAAGTACCGTAAAGACCAAGTTGATGGCCAGCCACAGGACCACCACCATGTAACAACGGATAAAACAACAACAGGGTATAACATGGAAATAAATACCGTAAAGACCAAGCTGATGGCCAGCCACAGCACCACCACCAAGTCCAGTACAGCAATCCATGGACAGGAGCTAAATACGGCTCAAAAGTTCACCTATATGGGATCCATCATCAGTAATGAGGGATCAAAACCAGAAATTCTCAAAAGAGCAATAAATACAACATTAGCATTATGCAGCCTGACGTTTGTACAGATGGACGATAACGTTTCCATGAAACTCAGAATCAAGAAGCTAAATATACTGGTATATTCCGAAATCGTATCTGACTGTGAGACATGGATCTTTGTAAAGGACTGGACAGAAGAATTCAAGCCATGACAAAGAGGTTTTTTTTTTCAAGGTACTAAACGAGCCTACACTAACTCTGCTGGCATGCTATCCACCTTCGCTGATTTTCCCAGTTGCAAGGACTTAACTGCTGCCTCTTCTTCTTCATGCAGCACGGAGAAGTTGTCATCGTCAATTACTGGGGAGACATTCGGGACCAGCAGAGTTAGTGAAGGAAGGAAGCAATGCAACAAGATCTGGCAAACTGGTGCGTGGCCAACACCACGGCCCCAATCCCTGATCATCACGCTCACCAAGAGAGGCAATTCCTACTTTGCCAAAATTTCCGTACCATCAGCCAGCTCTGTCACCCGAGCAAGGTGATGCTGAAGATCCTTTTGAACAGACTGAAGCCTCAAGCAGACAGATCATTGCTGAAGGACAGGCGGGGTTTAGAGCAGAACACACTACCACCAAACAGATTTTTAACTTGAGGATAATGTGTGAGATATATCAGCACCAGCAGGACCTGTACCACGTTTTTGTGGATTAAATAAAAAAAGCCTTCGAAAGGGTGTGGCATGCAGCCTTATGGGCGACCATGAGATTGTACAACATCAATGCCAACTTGATCAGGACCATAGAATACCTCTACGATAAAGCCACCAGCGCATTCTTCCTCAATGGCACCATAGGAGACTGGTTCAAGACAACTGTTAAGAGTGAGGCAAGTTTGGTTATTCTCATCCACTCTTTTCAATAATTACCTGGAGAGAATTATGACTGATGCATTGGAGGGACATCAAGGCTCAGTAAGCATTGGCAGCAGGATAGTAACAAACTTATGCGACATCGACGTGCTAGCACGAGATGAGCAGGAACTAGCCAACCTAGTAGAGTGCCTTGACAGATATTCTGCAGCATTCGACATGGATATCAGCGCCTAAAAGACAAAACATGACCAGCAACACCAACGGCATCAGTGCTAACATCGCTATCAAGGGAGAAAAACTAGAGACATTTCAGAGCTTCAAGTACCTTCGGGCAATTGTTTAATATGAGGGATCAAAACCTGAAGTGTTCTCCAGTGTTGCGCAAACGACAGCAGCGCTAGCCAGACTAAGACCCATATGGAATGACATCACCATCAGTTCCAAGATCAGACTGATATGCTCCTGGTCATTGTCATATTTCTCTATGCCCGTGAGACGTGGACTCCGATAGCTGAACCCGAGAGAAAGATTCAGGCATTACAGATGACATGCTTCTGCAAGATCCCTGGTATCTCATACAAAGACCACATTACAAACTTGAAGGTCCAGACCAGTCAGGCAAGCCATAGTGGACCATGCAAAGACCTCTTGTCCACAGTGAAAAGTAGGAAAACAAGATGGTATGGTCATGTATATATGTCAACAGGACTTCCCAAACCATTCTACAGGGAACAGTGTGTGGAGGCAGAAGGAGAGGAAGACGTATGGACTGGCCTTACACTCAGCAACTGCCTGAGAGCGTCTAAGAACCGGGAGGAGTGGAGGAAGCTGGTTGCGAAGTCTTTTGTGGCGCCCCAACGGTCATCAAGGCTTCGGGGTAGGTGATAGGTGATAGGTGAAACATGCCAATGTACGAGTGCTATGACCCTTAAGCAACACAACGGACCATATGAAGATCTATTGATATGCGTTGGAAAAGGAATTTCAGTTCGTATGAACACATGTCAAGAACCAAATGCCTTGCTGAAATAATCAGTCAGGGGCATGGAGTGCAATGGAAACAAACAAACAAGCAAAGAAACAAACAACTATGGATCAGTGAGATGGCAAAATGGACAGGGAATTCATTTGAAATACAACTCCCAGACCTGGAGGAATCTGGTGAACAGCTCTGCAGTTGAGCGCCGCAAAAACAAAAAACAAACAAAAAAACAAAACAAAAACAACAACAACAACAACAACAACAAAAAAAAAAAAAAAAAAACGAAACAAACTCTTCGTGGTTATAAGGGAGAAGAAGACGAAGAAGAAGAATCTCAACAGCACCCAGGTCTTAGCCATGTGTTGCAAGCACAGATGACGTCAATTAGGTCCTTCACGTTGTCCTTTGTGGACTTTTTCAGCCTGCTCCTACTATGACATCCACCCTCCTGTCGTTTGAATGTCATGGCGGACTTATACTCAACTGCAAGGAGAGCCTGTCAGCAGCGACGAAAAAGGTTTCTGTCTGCCAGCACATGTACGTCTTTCCTCTGATATAGTTACATGCTTTATGAAATATGGACAAGCTCCTCGGAGAATTTCTTCAACAAATCAGGCGGCAAATCCACCCTGACCCTCCCCATATTTTTCCCCCTACTCCCTCTCCAAATCCACCCATTGGTTTTACAATGAACTTTTGATTTGTTCTCTTTATCCACAACACTTGAATACAGTTTTTTTTTCTCCACCCCCCCCCCCCCCCCCCTTGCCCCCTCCCTTTCACCCCCTCTCCATACTACTCAACTGTTCCTACTTTTTCAGCTGATCATTTTGTACTCACTGTCTCCAACCTTCACCTTTACCTGCTTCCTTCCTCCTCTCTCTCTCTCTCTCTCTCTCTCTCTCTTTGAATTATGCTCACAAATGCAGTTGCATTTGTGGATTGTGCTGTGCCAGGGAAGTATTGTTTTTGATCTCTTTTCTCTCTTGTCCTGTGTTTGTTGAAAAAGGCGCTTTCGCCGAAATATCCAGAAGTTTTGTGGTGTCCTTTGTAAATAAATTAACGTCACTTTACACTTGTTGTGTGCTTGTGTGTTTGTTGTATGTTCC
>CM065724.1:32758744-32776244 GCA_033310375.1 Conus canariensis
TGATTATAGTAGGTGTATGAAAGATGCCTTCATCGTCTGAATAACCGACAGAACGTGAAAGAATATACAGACAAGCACGTTCAGACAAGTCAGGTGGTGGCGTGACAGTTATAATATTGTAGAAATCTTGCATTCAATACGTGTAGAAACACGAAGCCAGTGCTGATTAGAGATGAGAACAATGAAATATTCTCTTTTTGATATTTTCAAAATGAAGCCAGCAGAACGCTTCATAACTCTGCCGTCGATTTATGATTCTGACGATGCCCAGCCAGTAAAGTGTGGCAATAGTCCAGCCGAGAGAGAACCAAAGACATGACCAGTGCTTCTTGCAGCTTCTGCAGTAACTATCTAATGCAGCCAATCTTCTGGGTCTTAAAGTATTATGGATTTTACTCGGAAGCAAGATTTCCTCAATATGTTGGCTGGAGTGCCTTTTGCTTTGATGCCAAATTCCCTTGTCTTCTAGTCTGTCGGATACATCATTTGTCCATTATGCTCTTGTGCTCTTGTATGGATCATTGTTCTCCCTTTAATGCTATCAAACGGAAACGAGCAGCACAATTCCTAACTATCGGCGATCAATTTATAAGGCCTAGAACGTAAAGTGGTGCAATAATCAAAGTCAAGAGAGAACCAAAGATGTGACTAGTGGTGTTGAAGTTTCTGTGGTAAGTACACATCTGATCGTATCTCAACAGTAGAGAATAAGACCTGGAAGACAGAATTTGCTATCCAGATTGTGCTTGGCTTGGAAGTCAGAATACCTTGAACTGCAGCCTTGTCTTTAAGCTCTGTGCCTTGTCCCATACGTGTTTTCGCCCTGATATGGCGCAGTGAGATGTATCAGAATTCGAATTGATAAACGTAAATTGAGTACCACCACATTTGATCTCATGGCACTCTTGCTGATTATTTTTCCATTCTGGAGAGTCTGCTGTATATTCACATATATCTCTTTCATTCAGTAAATTCTGTGTCCTTGGTTCAGATATCAGTGTTATGCCAGACTACATTTTGCAGCCTGCTGTTGTATAAGCTATTGTTGGTAAAGTACCTTGAAACGTGGATTTTCCATCTTGTAATACATGATCTCTACCAGCAGCTGATTGTGCCTCGATGTATACTTTTCTTTGATCAGCGCTGTTTGGCGTAAACTCATGGCTTGTTCTACTGTTTTTTCCTTGGCAGAGTGAACACACTGCGTCATCCGATGTTTGCACCAGAACTATTGAAGGTATAAACTGAGGATGAGCTAGTCTTAAAAGGGTCATATGCCTCATGTATTCCGACTGAAAATTCATGTAAGTATCCCTTCCTACATAGTCCATTACCTGCGCAAATTTTGCTAGATTTTTCTGCACCTTCTTCTTTATTCACCTTTTATATTATCACATCTCTCGTTGGCTTTCCGTGTGGATCTGACATCTTCCTCATTTATGTTGATCTGTTTCTGTTGGTTTGGACGAGCCCAGTGAAGCAATGGCATATCTGTCAGATCTCTTTTGCTTATTAAGAACATATTATCTGAAGAGAAAGAGGCTCAGGACCGTTCTATTGAAAAGGCAAGACTACAGACAAATCCAGGGAAGCAGGACATGGCTCCACCACTGGAACTGCACTTCTCACGACACTTGAATTCTTCCCCTAAATCAGAAACTGCATGTAGATTACATACGTACGTCTTGAAAGACAAGAAACACACCAAAGTCTCATCAGCACATATGCTCCATATGTGACATGCACTGAGCGCTCCCCCCTTCCCCCCTAGCCCTAACTCAGTTTATTCTTCGCTTTGGTGAAAAAAGGAATTCAGGCGTTCAGCAGCCTTTCAGATTCTGTGTTGAGAATGATCCGACAATTAGAATACTCTCTTCCCTTTTAATAATAATTTATTTTGGTATAAAAATCAGGTGTTATATTTCAAAAACTGGGTAAAGAATGGCGTTGAGTAAATGAAGGATATAATTCATGAAAGAGAAAACAGACTACTGACTTCAGGAGAAATGCAGGAAAGGGTTGGACAGAACAGAGCCCTTGCACTGTTTCAGTACAATGCTGTGATCAACTCCATACCAGCTCAGTGGATCCAGTGGATCCAGACAGGTGAAAGAGGATCTAAGACGCTCCCCTGCTTTGCCAGTATGCTAAATACAAAGCCCAAACAAATAAGGAAACTAGTTATGCCACATAAGGAAACTCAAACACCTACTGCGAGTGCCTTCTGGAACAGAAAATTTGGTATTGAATTAGACTAATCCACATGGTGTAGAGTTACAGACGTTACAAAACAGGTCAGACTTGGAGTTCTCCACTGGAAAATACTCCACAACATTTATCCAACTGATATCATGCTTAGTAGAATCAAAGTAAAAGACTCAAACAAATGCTCGTACTGTTCTGACACAACTGATTTCGTTGAACACTTTTTCAGCGAGTGTCCAATCGTTTACAACTTTTGGAGATTATTGAGGAACAAAATTACATAGAAACACATGCTCACATTAAATTATCAGGGACAGATGTATTATTTGGCATTAATCAATCGATTGCTTCGAAGATAAATCATAAATGTATCAATTCTATGATATTATTTAGTCAAATGTGTGTCAGTATTTTCAAAAAGACGAACACGGGTATCCCTCTGCAACTCATTTTTGAGAAACAGTATAACATCCGAAGGGGTTTGAAAGGAAAACATCCCTAAGTAGGCAAGAGAGTGTAAGTCTCGTAGGGAATTCAAGTTATTCATGTACTCACATATCGTTTTTTTAAGGAAAAAAAAGAGAAAGAGGAGAAGGGAAAAATCATGCATCGTCCATGCGTTCTATATGACAGGGAGTGAGGGAGAGGGAATAGGAGAGGATCTCTGCAGAGAGAGTTGCGGGCAGGAGAAGGTTAGGGTCCGGATATCCGGGGAGGGGGGAGGATTCGTTGGGAGAGGGGAGGGGGAAGTGAAGGAAAACTCGTACGCCTATTGTCTTGCTTCTTGGCTGTCCTCATGTCTTCCTCGCGGACCTTTTCTTTTCGCTGTTAGGCTGGCGGGGAACAGCCAGTTGGTGAGACGACATGTAACCTATCTCTACATCCAGCTTTATGACGCCGTCTCTGTCTGCCTGCCTGTCTGCCTGTCTGTCTGTCAGTCTGTCCACTGTCCGACTGTCTGTCTGTTTATTGCTCTCTCTCTCTCTCTCTCTCTCTCTTTTGGTCGTGGTGGGTGGCGTGAGTAGCGCTCACGCGCTTGGGTAGAGGGATGGAGAAGGAGACGGGCAATTGGGACCAACGATATCATTTCAAGCCTGTGTAAATAGGGGAGTGGAGGGGGGGGGATGGACGGTAGGGGAGGGGGAAGAGACGAAGAAGAAAAAAACAGAAGAAAAAAGGGACAAAAAAAAGGGAAAAAAGGAAAAAGGGGAGAGAAAATAATGAAAGAAAAGAAAATAATTAAGTCTTTTTTTCTTTTTTTCCCATAAGCAGCACATTATGAGAGTGAGAGTGCCAGCACACCACACATTAGAACATTAACAAACCCAAACCCAGACACTTTTTTTTTGCTGTCCCAACCTCTGCGCCACCTCAGAGGCAGTGCACCCACGCCGCTCATTCCGATACCCCGTCCACAGCCACAGCCCGGCAGGTTCCGCCGCAGCCTCGGCACCGGCAATCCACAGGGAATAGTCAATGTCAAGTCCAGAGCCAGCCCACCGGAGGAGACACTGCACTGGTGTTCAGTGGCGCCTGTTCTGATCTAACATACGCAGGACACCACCTACTAAGCCCCCTACTGACGACAATAATTGCTTAGTCGCGGAGCCGGCGTGAGTGAGATCTCCCTTTACGTGCGTCCAACGACAGCCCCCATGGACTCGCCGATACCGGTGACCCCGACGGAACCAAACTACGGCCACAGACGTGGAGAGGACATCGAAATTGAGGTCACCATGAGAGCAGGGCATGAAGGGCCACAGAATTTTACACATTTCTTTTTTATGCTGATCGATGAGAATGAGGATGATTAAGATGATGCTACGGAATTCCGTTTCGGTCTGACACTACATGACAGGGCTGTACTCTACGCTTCCTTTCATAATATATCCCGGTGTCAACCAGGCCCAAGAGATACAGACACCTGCAGTGTTGGTCAGGAAATTTGAGCAACAGTCTCAGAAACGCATCCATTAAGTGGATGAAACTCGACTGTGTGGTCCCAGTCTTCCCAACTGAGTCCGCAGCAAACTCAACTCTGGGTAGGAGCCGGTCGAGGCAGAAAAAATCCACATGACTCTGATGGGATTCGAACCCACGACCTCCCATCCGGGAGTCCGCGACGCTAACCACTTCGCCACGGCGGCTGGTAAACCCCCCCCCCTCCCCCAGACACTTTGTATCAATCGCCAAAACACTAAAATCAGCAAGAATCTGTCCATTTGTAAGAGAACATACAGACTATGCATGGTGTGTAAGTGACAGTTGGAAGGAAAAACAAAAACAAAAAAACCAAAACAAAAAAAGGTAGTAATTGAAATTGTGTTTTTTTTCGCTTTTTTTTTTTTTTTTTTTTTTGCAGATGAAGAGGACAGTGTGAAGCATAAGAAAATGAAGAGGTGGATTTTGGCCTCAAGAAAAAGAAAAGAGAATAAGGAGAAAAAAAAGTCACCGCCTCAGGTGCTCCATTGATCCGATAACTGATGTCACACACACACACACACACACACACACACACACACACACACACACACACACACACACACACACACACACACACACACACACAAAGAATACTCTCTTCCAGAGATTGGAGTCCCCAAGGCATTAAATGCTGCACAACCATATAAGGGCACTTTTCTGACAGCCATGACGAGACGATGGGGCCACTACAACTTTCACATTACTGGGGCTATGACTGGATCCGGCTGTTGGATAGATTGCCTGCTAATTAAAAGCGGATAATTCTTGCACGTTACAGTCCACCCCAAACTCCAAACGAGTAAAATCAAGACGAAGCCAAATGAAGGAAACGTCCCTGAGCCGCTTTATGACTAGACTTAGCCACCAGCTAGTACCTCTAGATATCTTTGGAAAACTTAAGGAACTGTCTTTCACATCCGTCAAAAGTTAATCCATGGACTGCCAAAAAGCATCGGGACTGGTTTAGTACAAACGGTACGAAGGTCTGTTTACAGTCAAATGTGAGCTTAGGAAGACACAATCAAACCTTTTTAACCTTTTTCACACAGATGTGTGAACAAATATATAGTATTTTTCGGATCTCTCTCTCTCTCTCTCCTCCTCCTCTTCTCCTCTCTCTCTCTCTCTCTCTCTCTCTCTCTCTCTCTCTCTCTCACCTGGATAATGTCAATGAGTTATAACAATTTACTTGACGATTAGATAACAATTCATGCTTCAAGATAAAAAAGACTTTTTTGTCTTCATTGACGAGCACGTCGAGTCCCCTTCGCCTTCTACTGGGGAGATCATGCAGTGTTTTTCAAAGTATGTCACTCGGAGGAGGACTGGGAGACCGCTCGATCGTTCAATGTTTGACTCTTTTGCTTAGCTCGAAGGCATTTATGCTGAATAAATCATTGGCAGCCTGTCTGTCTCTGTCTGTCTGTCTGTCTATCTGTTTGTCTGTCTCTCTGTCTTTGTCTCTGTGTCTGTCTGTCTGTCTGTCTGTCTGTCTCCCCTCTCTCTCCTACAATAAAAAATCTAGCAATGTATCTTATTTATGTAATGTATAGTATATATCAAGCCCTTAATAGGCCGAAAATTGTAACTTCGTAGAATGTTAGTCTGCAGTGAATACTTTGAAAAATCTTATTTTGTTTATTGATTACATAATTTGTACATGTGACAGGATTTTTTTCTGCCTTGCTTAGTTATGTGAACATTCCCTTCAGAAAGGGCCTAGGCCTTTACCTGAATAGAATTTTTTAGCCCCCCCCCCCTTTCTCTCTCTCTCTCTCTCTCTCTCTCTCTCTCTCTCTCTCTCTTTGTCTGTCTTTCCAACGGTAACAGTGTTGAGCCAAACGCTAGAAGTATTGCGTGTATTTTCATTCACCTCTCCACCCAGCAAACCACCACCTAGCTGTGAGGAAAGGCTCGCTCTTTCACTGTCTCTTCCATATTCCCTGTACTGTCACGGCCATGTATTCCTTGATACACAGAGGCCCACTCCAGAGGCAGGAAAAGACCAATCACCTGACAATAACACCAGTAGCGACGAGGCTCAGGCTCCTCATGAGGAAAACAGTGCACAAGAAGTTCGACACCATTCCCAAAACTGCATTTGCAAGTGGGTAGAGATTTTCCACGAAGAAAGTCCAGTCCTTTGTATACAAGGGCACTTATTCAGTTGATAGACTGGAGGGCACTGACCGAGAAATCCATGCCAATATATGTAAGGCACAACTGGCCTTCGCCACGCTGAAACATAGCTGGAACTTTGAGGAAATCAACGTATGTAATTACATGTGTTTGTTCAGTTCAGTTTCAAATATGTCTTCTTCTTGTACGGTTCTGACGAAGATGATGTCTAAAGGGACGCATCAGAATAAACATTGTTCACAAACATTTTAGGCGCATCTTTAACATCCTGGGTTACTTGTAAAGTGAGGCGGATTGCAGGCGGAGATCTAAACAAACTTTAAAAAATATTTGTAATGACTCCACTGAACAACGTGGACAAACGAATTACAAGACAAAACACGGCGCGTTTCGACCTCCTAGGTCTTCTTCAGGCAAGATAAAGAACACTCAGGACAACAAAAAATGAACAAAGACTAAACAATCAGTTAGTTTTGTCGAGTTCGGCGCAAGATGGGCGTTGAATGCAAAATGTCAAGTCAAAGTAAGCAGCGAGTTGTGGCACACGCTTGGGCGGAAGCCAGTTACCACGCAACTCTTGAAGAGGATAAGGAGCTGGATAGGACACACGCATCGGAAGCCAGCATCCAAAGACAAAGCGCCGGGGACTGATCTAGAATTGAAAATGTGGAAGGAAAAAGGTGGTCCAGAAAGAGGTGGAGAAGATACGCTGAGACAGAGCTGAAGAGGATGGGAATCACCTCGACTGAAAATAAACGGTCATTCACAGTAGAACCCGCTAGAGGCTTGTCGTGTTATTATGCTCCCTTGTGGGGTATCCGGACCCAAGAATGCAGTGCACCAAATCTTGGTACCTGCAACAGTCAACGTCAGGTCGCCATAAGCTAGTCCACCGGAGGAAACCTTCCACCTTTTGGGAGTCACTTTAGTGGTGTTCTATGGTACCCGTTTTCTTCCAGCGTACAAAAAAACACCACACCACTAGTTAGCCCCATCTGCTGGCGATAATAATTGCTTACTTGTGGAATTGCCATAAATGATCGTCGCTCTCACGAACAGCAATTCCACGTCCACCCATGGGCATTCCGTTCTAGCTTAACGAGTTTTACGAGAAAACTTGAATCGTTGTCCTTGACGTCTTGTCAGACTTGTTGTTTGAGTTTTTTCGCAGTATTATGAGCCCCATGGATTGCAAGTGCACAGTTGTATGATAAGCATTCAATGACATATCGGCCTTCTGCATACTGCTTCGATCCTAATAAATATGTTCACATCTGATATTACCAAAACAGATTAAACGAAACAGCAGTGTAGTGTAACTATTTCAGTTGTTTTAAACAGCACATTTACCAATATTTCATGTTCGAACTGACCAAATAAAGGGAAACAATTAATTAATGCTCAGCACTTATACCACTGTCCTGATAATGTTCTCAGATACGCTGCAGCGAAGATCTTGGAAGCAGTGTTCACACAGACGTGCGCTTGTTGAAGTTAGACAAGTCCACAAGACCAAAGCCTGCAAAAGACAGAGAAACTGGACATAAATCTGGAACCTCTCATCACTGTTGACATCTTCATTGTCATGGACGTCCATTGATGTGGAGATCCTCATTGACCAAGTCATCAATTAGGATTTAGAAACTTCTTTGCACTGACGAAATGCAGTTTCAGTTGCTGCAAATGTTGAAATCCGCTATGGATGTTAACGTGACATCGGTTTTGCAAAGTCTGACAATATGCTTTGCTATTTATTTTATTATTTGTTGTTTTCTTTAAGGCTAGATGGGTTTACCAACTCATTTGTTTGTTATGTGTTTGACTGATTGTTGTTTTCCTTGAGGGAACTCGTGTAGCTGCATCCACATCATGTGGCGCTTGAATTGAGAGTGTAGGGTTCTTCTTCTTCTCTCTAAAATCCGCGCAGAATCAATAGGGCACCACACAGCTTGAGTGTCAAGGCCTCGTTCTCTTCAATGTTTTTCCCGACCACGCTACAATGGTGTCCGCTCACCGATTTTTTCTGTCTTCCCCTCTGTCGCCCTCCGTCGACAGTTTGATTGAGGCCCACAGAATCTTGTTACATGGTTACATCAGCGCAGTTTTTTTCTTGACTGATGTAAGCAGATCTTCGTATGTCCTGCTTGATGGTCTGGCTCATTTGCTGATTGGTGAATGATAATATTATGATCAGTATATGTGATGTTTAATATCTGGTAATAAACTTCGTTTTAGTCGTTTGGACTCTTCTTTACAAACCCACTGAGAAGGTCCATGTCTCGCATGCGCATAGGAAAATTTGAATACACCAGTGCATGCAAGAGCCTGATCTTGTGTTTCATGGAAATATTCTTGTCCTTCCATACAGGTATTAATGTGGACAGTGCCGTGGTTGTCTTTTATCTGCTTCAGAGGATTTCTGATTTGGAACCCCCATTGTTAATAACGGATTCCAGGTACGTGAATTGTTGAGCTGTTTTTAGCTTCAGTCAGTTAAGTCAGCATTGATGGTGGTGTTGTGGCAGGCCATCAACTTGGTCTTCACGGCGCTGATTCCCACGTCATGTCTTGTTGATGTTTCATGCAGTCATTCAGCAAAGTTGGTGAATTCTTGTTTGCTGCCTGCTAGGCCATAGATATCATCTGTAAAATAATTGAAGTCTTTTCGTGGCTATTCCTCGAGTGCTGACTGTGCTGACATGATCTTCAGGTGCCTCAGTTATGGTGCGTTCCAAGAATATCTTGAAAAGTAGGGGGGATAAAAGGCAGCCCTGATGAACTCTTTATGAAGTATGGAACCACTGTCCCGTCACAGCGTACGAGTACCGCACTAGTCGTTTTGGAGTGCAGGTACTGGATGTTGCTGATGAGCTTCTACCCAATTTTGTTTTAATATCTTTTCACTATAGCCCATAGTTCCTTCTGCGAGACTCTGTCGAACGCCTTCCTTAAGTCTATTGGGACGTGGCAAAAACTGCATCTAGTGCTGGAGGATTTTTCACAAAGGGTAGGTACGTTAAAGATCTGTTTAACTGTACATCTGCCTTTGCTGAATTTAGCCCGTTTTTCAGCAATGGCGGTATCGATTTTGCTGTTGTAATCAAAATGATTTTCTGCATTGCTTTGTTGACATGGCTGATCAGTCTTGTAGTGTGGTAGTTTTCTGTAGCTTGAAGAAATCACAGCTACAGTGAAATCGTTGAAATATAGGAAGATTGCAGGCATCGACAATATCCCTGCAGAACTCTGGAAACATCGGCAGAGATGCAGTGATTGATATCCTAACTGCTGTCTGCAACCAGTTCTGGCACACTGGAGAGTAGACTCAATCACTAACCGTCACCTTTTCCAAGAATGGACATCTGCAATATTGCTATTTCAGGAACTTAAAAAAAAGACAAAGGTATAGTTTTCGTGATGAATGCAGTTTTGCAGACGCACTCATGAATGAGCGCACGCACTCACACACACACACACACACACACACACACACACACACACACACACACACACACACACACACACACACACACATACAAGCTGTCTCTCTCATTCTCTCTATCTCTGTGTTTGTCTCTCTCTCTCATTCTCTCTCTCTCACACACACACACACACACACACACACACACACCACACACACTTACCACACACACTACACACACACACACACACACACACACACACACACACACACACACACATACACACACATACGCGCGCGCGTGCACACCACACACACACACACACACACACACACACACACACACATACGCGCGCGCACACACACACACACACTCCCCCCTTCCCCCCCCCCCCCTCACACACAAGTTGGTCGTCAGGTGTTCATGTATTCTGGCAAACGACAACATAAATAAAGGCCTGAAAATGTTCCACAGAGCAACACAAAATTTTATGCACTGAAATCCGTATACAAGGAATATTTGGAAGACTACAGTATTCTTTTAGTTACCAAAAGAAAACATTCATAGCGTCGTTTTTCCAAGTCTGACATCGAATTCTTTTAGAAATGCACGAAGTGAAATATATAATCCTAATCATCGGCAGTTCAATCAGTAGCTGCCAAGATCCCTGAATTTGAGCTGTCTCAAAACCATTCTGGAAATGGAGGAATGGCTGCAGGGGAATAATGTTGTCGACTCTATAAAATGCTCACAAATTATTCCTTTCCGTTGCCAAATCTTGAATTGATGTATACAATGATGGTAGTGTATATTTGAAATCCGAGTTTTTCCCCCAAATTTTCATTTATTTATTTGTTTATTCATGTATTTATCTATGAAAGACGGATTCAGCAAAATGTCTGATTTGTCATGAAAATATTTAAAGAAAATTAATGATGCTGTCTGGCACACAGAGACTGCTTATTTCAATTTTTGTGTGTGAATGTAAGCCAAGAGCACTTTTTTCACAGACCAGCAGGCTGTCCTTTAATACATGAAAATAAGGGGATTTCACATTCCATTGCTAGGTGGGTCCAGGTAAGTTTTTGGTGTGTGGAGAATAGCCTCTGATATTTTCAGAAGTTCAAAATTTCTGCGGTGTCTTGTACTTTTTTTATCCTTTCTTTTCCAAATTGTCAAAAACGTTGATCACAAATAGAATTTTTTTCTCTTATGAAATTTCTAGTCAACCGATCCCGATCTATATTTCCCTCCGATCTTCGAACAAGGAAAAGAAAAAAAAGAAACCATAATGATGAAAAGTGACTCAGGCTGGGACCACTGTCTTTCCTGTCCCCTAGCGGTCAACTTCACGACCTCCCATGAAAGAATGAAAACACCTGCCATCTACGAAAGACCTTCACGCAGGCTCCTGCTTGACGACGCCGTCTACCCCGGGTTCCTCCTCCCGACCGCAGACCAACTCCTATCAAACCTGCCAGCATCCAAGTCTGCCAAGACAAACGACTCCTACTGCAGCTTGCTGCAGCGACAAACGTGTCCCTAAAAGCCTTCGCTGTGAGGACGTAAAACTCAACCATTCAACGTCAGTGCCAGCCGTGGCGCCTCGGTCCATTTCTCTTGTAAAGGAAGAGTTCCTTTCTTCCCCCCCCCCCCTTCCTGTACGGCAAGCTGACTTGCAGGAGCTAGTGAATCAGTCGCGTGAATTAGCTTGCACGCAACGGGTGATATGTCCTGCGTGATGACTGAGAAGCAGCAAGGAGAGTGTGTTGTGTGGTCTACAGGAGCAAAACGAACTTTTTTGGTGTGGAGAACCCGAAAGCAGTCTTGAACCTGAGGGCTCCTTCTCAAAACAGTGTGATGAACTTGAAGAGACGTTTTTGGTGGAACTGGAGAAGAAAAAAGCTTTGTGATTGAATTCTTCGGCTAGGACTGTGTTTTATTGTGAAACTCGTTTTTGACCAGCTGGGAGCTGAACGTGAGCCTGAGGTGGTCGATTTGGAAGGCATCGTGCCCAGGACGTAGGAAGACTCTCCCTTGTTTAGTTCAGCCTTTTGTGACTGCTCTCAGAACATGAATTACGGGATTTTTCCCCTTATCTTCTGTGCCACCTGAGTGACACTGCACCCACGCCGCTCATTCCAGCCCCCCTTCTCCCCCCTCCCCCCCTCCCCCCCCCCCCCCCCCCCCATCTCACGCCGGCTCCGCGACTAAGCAATTATTGTCGTCAGTAGGGGGCTTAGTAGGTGGTGTCCTGCGTATGTTAGATCAGAACAGGCGCCACTGAACACCACCGAAGTGACTCGGCGGCAGTGCAGTGTCTCCTCCGGTGGGTTGCCTCTTGACGACTTGACATTGACTGCTCCCTGTGGATTGCCGGTGCCGGGGCTGCGGCGGGGCCGACCGGGCTGTGGCTGTGGACGGGGTGTCGGAATGAGCGGCGTGGGTGCACTGCCTCTAAGGTGGCTCAGAGGTTGGGACAGCAAAAAAAAAAAAAAAAAAAAAAAAAAATCAGTGTGTGTTAAAGTGAGCACGCGCGCGTGCGTGCGTGCGCGCGTGTGTGTGCGTGTGTGTGTGTGCGCGCGCGTAGAACCTCCCAATTCTTAGAAACTGCCAAGCCTTACGTTTCCATAGAAACTGAACTACCAGTTTTTTTTAAACTTGCAAAGTATTATATTATGTGTTTTTTTTCTTGAAAAAAAGCAAGACAAGTGTGCATATATATATATATATATAATATATATTATATATATATATATATATATATAATGCTGAACAATTAAGTAGTATATATATTTTTTTTGAGGAGGAAGGGGGGGGGGGGGGGGGCAAGGCTCATTGAGGCTGATCGATGCTTGAAGTATTGAAAAACTCAAATGTCCCCCGTTTTAACAAGCATTTGTGTATGCTTCTTTAATATGAGTACACTCACTTTTTTGCGAAGCGTAACCTCTGATAGCGTGTGACTTTTTTCTGCGTTTTGTTTTCAGTGACATATTTCTACAAGAACTGACTAACCATCACTGTCACTTTCATCACAGGTTATCACTTTGTCAGATATCTCCGCCCTCTGTGTTAGGCCTTCAAGATGATGACGGAAGGAAACGTTCGCTTACTAATCATGACTCTATACGTCCCGTCAGTGTTATCTGAATACTTCAGCACAGATCGCTCTTACTGGAATCGAGAGAAGGCGGAACGATGTTTTCGAACTGGTGGGCTGTATGGTACGTTCGACGTCAGAGACGTCATATTGTTCGAATTTTCATTCATGGAGATCAGGAAAATCAACATAAAAAAACCTGCGGTATGTTGGGTTGATGTGAAAAGCGTTGACGACAATCAGAAAATATTGATGCAGCCAGACACACAATCCAGGGGTACTTTTGAAAATTATGTCACCCTGTATGAGCCTGTTTCCTCTGACGACAACGACTGGAGAGGTGACGCTCCACAACGCACTTGGTGTAAATCAGGGCTGTGTAATGATGCGGAAGTTTATATAAGTAACAGTACTCACATTGGCATCGGTTTTCACCTTGGCAATCCCAATACAAAGTTTTTTATTGACCTTAACGTCATTGCACTGCCAGTCGGTAGATTTGACATTCTGGTTTATCCATTGTCAAGTACAAAAGGTAAAGTATTAAATACGGTTAAATTATAACATATACAATAGTTATTTTATTAAACAAGGAAAATAATGTAAGTATTTCGTGTTTATCTCACACGTTGTTTTTGATTCACAAGTGCATGAAGAAGCGCGTCTGTGTAAACATACTGTTTCGTTGTGTGTGTGTGTGTGTGTGTGTGTGTGTGTGTGTGTGTGTGTGTGTGTGTGTGTGTGCGCGCGCGTGCGTGCGTGCGTGCGTGTGTGTGTGTGTGTGTGTGTGTGTGTGTGTGTGTGTGTGTGTGTGTGTGTGTGCGCGCGTGCATACAGCGTACGTGCGTGCTTGCGAGCGTTCATGCGCGCGCGCGCGCGCGTGTGTGTGTGTGTGTGTGTGTGTGTGTGTGCGCGTACGCCGCCTGTGTATGTGTTTTGTTGTTGTGTGTGTGTGTGTGTGTGTGTGTGTGTGTGTGTGTGTGTGTGTGTGTGTGTGTGTATGTGTCTGAGTGTGCCGAAGTGGTCTGAGTGGTTCCGAAGGACACGCAATGTGTCCAGCTATTCTCAAATCTGTTGATTATATATGCAACTTTCTCTCTGTTGTATCCTGTTCCACACCTTTTTCAAATCGTTTTGAACTGAAACATGAATTACCGACGCTGTTAGCCCTGGTGTTCAGTGGAGTGTGGTGATCAGGTTAAGCTCAAGTTATACCTTGGACTTACTTTAGCGTCGGC
This sequence comes from Conus canariensis, assembly GCA_033310375.1. Taxonomy (NCBI): domain Eukaryota; kingdom Metazoa; phylum Mollusca; class Gastropoda; order Neogastropoda; family Conidae; genus Conus; species Conus canariensis. Next base: position 32,772,835 of record CM065724.1, read on the forward strand.
GATGCCCCGGTATAAATAACGTAAAGTTAAGAACGAAAAACAAAACAAGGAGACGAACACAAAACGCTGTTACGGATGACATTCCCTGATTTTGTGATAAGATATTCCTGCATTGGCGAAATTGTATAGGAACAGATTAAAAAAAAAAAGTAAGAATCCGTCGTTCTTTCAGAGAGATACAGGATATCATAAAGTACAACCGACCTTGTCATAACACCCCACGGTGTTTGTGATAGGCATGATAAAAGACCTCTCTGTGTATGTGGATGAAGGTTTTTGTCACAGTCATTTGGAAAGACAATAAATTGTATGGTCCTGCGAAAGATACCAGCGAAACCGTCAAAGATGTTTCAGTATTACTCCATAGTTAACCGGAAAGCTTATGCACTGCTGGAGGCATACACGTGCTTATGGAATTTCTTCATGGCAAGCCTTTCATCCCCAAAACAAGCCATTGCCTCCTAGCTATCATGTACACCATGGTACATATTATCTATGCATCAGTTTGTTCATTTCATCCCAAATTCTGTTTCGAGATTAGGCCGATTGTCTGCGCTTTACCCACCTGTGTTTGCAGATTAGGCCGATTGTCTGCGCTTTACCCACCTGTGTTTGCAGATTAGGCCGATTGTCTGTGCTTTACCCACCTGTGTTTGCAGATTAGGCCGATTGTCTGCGCTTTACCCACCTGTGTTTGCAGCTTAGGCCGATTGTCTGCGCTTTACCCACCTGTGTTTGCAGATTAGGCCGATTGTCTGCGCTTTACCCACCTGTGTTTGCAGATTAGGCCGATTGTCTGCGCTTTACCCACCTGTGTTTGCAGATTAGGCCGATTGTCTGCGCTTTACCCACCTGTGTTTGCAGATTAGGCCGATTGTCTGCGCTTTACCCACCTGTGTTCGCAGATTAGGCCGATTGTCTGCGCTTTACCCACCTGTGTTTGCAGATTAGGCCGATTGTCTGCGCTTTACCCACCTGTGTTTGCAGTTTTTGTCTCCAGCTTCAAAGTGGTCAAATGAAGGTTAGACTATTTTACCATACATAGCACTGCATCAGTTTTAAAATTCGTCCATACTTTGATATAGGATGGTTTCTTATTCGAAAGCATCAATAACGATGATTTTTCTCAAACCGTCTTACTTATGCATTACGTGTGATCCTGAATGGTACACAGGTATTGTTGGAATGGTGTGTATATTTTGTATTGTTCAACTCTTAATTCCTGGCGTGTGGCATGTGCCCTAATTGCCTTTATTTATAGGAATGTTCAATTCCCAGAGTGTCTACGAAGCATCGTATACAACACGTTACTGGACAGTGAACAGCAGATTTGAAGTGTGGATCTTCCGTAAACAGTCTTTTCAGTTATCATGAACAGACAAGAAACAAAAAGCTGAAATATAGCTGCGATACCACACCCCATGTACCATTTATGGCACAGCGTGAGCTTTGCAAACCTACGTTTGGAGCTCTTGTTATAAAACAGAGTGACTGAGTTATCATTTGAGTAGTGCATGCGAAACGCCATATGCATAGTGTACTTGTGTAGAGGGAAGAACGAAGAAAAGGAATCGAATTCCAGGGCAAGGGTAAAGTAGCCCTGTCATAGCTCCTTTCCTTCCAGGTGACCAGAGCGTGGGAGGTGAGAATTGTAGACTCTATGATCAGCAGTGAAGCCCTGCTCGAAGGACATGTCGACTGGATAATTAATGTATCTGAACCAGAATGACGTGAATTTCACATGTAAGTGCGCTTCTGGTCAGGAAACCTGTCGAGGAAATACGAAAAGTCGTGACTGGCGCGGATTTTTTAATGAACGAAAATAGATAATCCTCTAAATGACGATTAACACACAAGCAGCTATATTATTTCAGACTGTCAGTTGATTCTGAAGCTTCAGACTCATGCAGAGACAGACTTATTCATTAATTATCGTAGAATAGACTTTCGTAATAATGTGTTTGACAATCGATATTTTGTCAACCTACGGCAGAACTAATCAACCCAAGGAAATTGTGTGCAGGGTATATTCAGAGCCGTTTGGACGAAGCAGTACTAAACATCAGTGTGGCACATGAAGGCTGGTTCAATCTGGACATTCCTCCAGAACATGTAGTGATGCTCAGCTTTCTAGAGGTAATTTCGACGGAAATCCAAGAAATATCTGTGTACTCAGGCCGACGTATCTCCGTGGGCAAATTGCTTTTAAGGATAACAGGTAAGGCTGCAACATAGCCAGCACTACAGCACCGCATCCTCATGTTTTTTGGGTTAGAAATGACACTTCTACCCTTCAATTTGTCCAAACACTGATTTGATTAAACACACACACACACACACACACACACACACACACACACACACACACACACACACACACACACACACGCACGCACACACACACGCACGCACGCACGCACGCACGCACGCACGCACGCACGCACGCACACTCACGAATGTTCAGAGCGTTAACAAAGATTTTCATTCTTTTTATAAATGCTGCACAACTTAGAAGAACATTAGTCTGTGTGCTTTATTTGTCAACAAATTCAGTGTAGGTCAAGTAACTGCTGTCTTCTTTGCACACATCTCCAATACTGCGTGTATTTTCATGAACCCAGACGTTCTTAGTCAATAGAATGCTACTTAAATTTATTCTGTCATTGAAAAATAATGGCAAGAGGTTCAGGCGAGTTAGAGGTTTTAACTTTATATAGTAAAATATTTCATAAGCTTGAAATGTGTCTTTCCAAAGCAGTTTTGTTTCTCGTCCTGGGTGAACAGGCACTTCGGTTCAGTTTTATCCAGATTTTGTACGTTCGGGTATAAAAAAAAAGTTACAATCCCTTTCCATTTATGATTTGTTGCACTTAGCTTCCTTATCCATCCTAATTTCAAGGCGTGTTTAAAACAATTTACATCTGGAAATCCAAAGCCTCCCTTATCTATTTTTCCCGTGCAAGCTTTCTACTAATTCTGTCTTGTTTCTTATTCCATGCGAACTTTAGACATAGAAGACGCAATGCCTCCAAGAATTCTTCCGATTCGGTAGAAGTGTCCATAAATACACGTTCCTCTGTAATATAGCTAAATGAGTTAAAGGCGTGGGTGAAAGTGTTTGTACCATTGTTGAGAAGAGATTCAGATTCAGATTAATATCTTCATTCTGTTAGGCCAAAGCCCTTTAGAGAGGGTATAATTTATAATAATAGATATAGTATTCTGATATTAAAGTCACATGAAAAAATCAAACAAAAGCAAAACCACAAAGATCATATTGTTACAGTTTTCAAACCTGCGATGCATCCATAACTATATTGCTTGCCATTTTACACATAATTTGTTTACTGCAAGTACTGGTACATAGAAACAAAATTCAAGCATTCACTGATAAACAAAGAAGAAACTAG
>CM065724.1:32781244-32788744 GCA_033310375.1 Conus canariensis
ACGCACGCATTCATTCAGGCACATACACAAACACACATACACACAGACACAGCCAGGCAGACAGACAGACAGACAGACAGACAGACACACACACACACACACACACACACACACACACACACACACACACACACCACACATAGCTCGCGCGCGCGCCACACACACACACCACACACACACACACACACATACACACACAACACACACACACACACACACACACACACACACACACACACACACAAACAAACACACACAAACACACACACACAGAGGTTTCTCACCTTGAAGTGTGTTATATAAAAATCAGGAACTTAGGAGATAGATTGATCATAGAATGAAAGTTTCTGGGCCCTTGTTTTTGCCTTTAGAGTCCTGTTACGTTGTCCTGATGGTAAAAGTTTACAATACTTTGCTACAACATGATTGCCATTATTCAAAGTTTGTCTTGCCTTTTTCACAATCGTCCACCGTACAACTGTTGCATGCTAACGTGCCTTGCTCCCACAACTTTACTACACACATTTACCACACCACTTAACACTCGATTGCAACGCACACCAAAGCTTCAATACCAGCACATAAAAGAAATTGTAAGGAAACACAGCACTCAACACAGCACTGAGAATTTTTATGTCTGCAGGATTTTCATGTCATTGCCAATGTTTCTGAGTTTCTGCAAACAAAATACTCTGATCTGACATTGCTTATAAATATGGTCAACATTTTTGTCAAAAACCAGGTTTTTGTCTGAAATTGTTCCCAAGTATTTATACTCATTGACTCTTTCGACCATTTCACCATCTATGGAAAGACTAGGTACTGTTGGTGCATTTCTGCGAAAATCAATCAACGTTTCGCTTGTTTAAGGAACATTAAGATCGAGATAGTTCTCCCTACACCAAGAACAAAACTTTTTGACTTCACCGAAATAGACAGCGTCAGTATTCGACTGATCTTCAATAGCAGAATCATCAGAATACTGAATGACAGGATGGTATCTGTACCCCTACGTTTGTTGGTGTACAATATAAACAGAACAGGGGGTAGCATCGTACCTTGAGCTGCTCCAGTGAAGGTAGAATGCTGATAACAGATTGCAGATTTAAAACAGACAGGCTGAGTTCTACGGAATAAAAAAAACTCAATGTAAGCTTCGGTTCAACATCTAAATTTGTCAGTGTTTCAGCTAAAAGATAACGCTGTATTGCGTTACAAGCAGAGGATAAATCAATTGAAAGAATGCAAACAAAAGGTACTTGGGTGTTCAGGTGGAAAAAAAAAAAACCTCATGGAGAAGAGCCAAAATAGCATCATCATTGCTTCTGTTGGTCTTACACGCAAACTGGAGGGGGACAAGGTGCTAGCTGGTGAAGGTTAAAAGATGACGTGGGATATTACTTTCAAAACACTTCATGACTTTTGAAGTCAGCGCTACAGGACGATAATCATTTAATGTAGTTGGATTCTTTTTCTTGGGCATGGGGCATATGCCAGAGATGTTTTTCCAGACACTGGAACAGAACATTCTTTTCGATACAAATGAAAGATTCTACGATTACATTATGCATTACATCATTGAGAGGCGCATGTCTTCAGTAAGCTGCCACTGACACATTGTCTGAGCCTGCAGCCTTTCTGACATTCACTTTCCAAAATAAAGAATGAGCAGCGTTAGCATCGATATCAAAGTCCTGATCTGTTCTTTGACTTTTTCCTACAGCTGTAAAACCACTCTGTTCAGATCATCTCCGAGGTCATCCTGTCCAAACGGTTGTGATGTTCGTTCAGTTTCTTCAACTTCTCTTTATTAAAAAGAAGATAAATACTTTTCTAAGACAAAAGGTCAGGAAGAAATTGTTTCTTCTTTGAGATCTGCCGCTGTTTGTCTCCCTACCATCCACCCCACCCACACACACCAAACATAGAGACGTTCGCTTATTTGTAGATAGAGCCGACGGAATGTTTATTTTCTTAGAACCGGAAAGAGAATGTCGTTTTTAGTTGGATTTCTTTTCTCGTAGAAGATTTGCATTTGAAGTACAAGTGGTATCGAAGTAGCCCCCCCCCCCCCTCTCTCTCTCTCATTATATATACACCTCTCTCTCTCTCTCTCTCTCTCTATATATATATATATATACATATACATGTCTATATATCTGTCTGTCTATCTTTATATCTATATACGCACGCGCGCGCGCGCGCGCGTGTGTGTGTGTGTGTGTGTGTGTGTGTGTGTGTGTGTGTGTGTGTGTGTGTGTGTGTACAGAAATAGAGAGCAAAAAGAATCAGGCTAAGGACATAGAGCAGCAAAGTGAAACAAAAAATGAGAAGCAGAGGAACAAGATGAAAAACAAACAAAAACAAACAAAAAAAAAACAAAAAACAAAAAAAAGACCGAACAAACAAACAAACAAAAAAATACCGCTGGTGTGAAAAAAGGTACACAGAAACAATGAGTGAGATAAAAAAAGAACATGACGAAAGCATGAGTAAGCAGTGCTTAAACATACAGGGCAGCCTACATAGAAATAATTTAAAAAAAAAACAAAAAAAAAACAAAAAAAAAAACAAGAAAATAGAAAAAAATCTATGTCGACAGTGAAACAGTTGACAATCTTTTGACAAAGACGAGTCACCCTCAGGAAAAGGTCTCATTAAAAAACAAGTTATCCTTAAGAGCTGGGTCGAGTACTGCCCGGAACTGCATAAATTATGAGATCAATGGAGATCTGCCTGTGCTGAACTGTCCTCGGTCAGTCATTGGAGATGACCATTCAGCACTCAGAGAGAAAGTAGAGGCATCACTAAAATCGCTTAAAAACAAAAACAAAACAAAAAACAAAAGCAAAAAACCAGGAAGTCAGCTGAAATAGTCAAGACACAAGCAGAGCTACTTCCTACAGGCTAGGGGAGAAGAAGCTGTCAGGGCACCTCCAGGTATCTGTGACAAGATCTGGCAGACAGGAAGTCAACTGGCACCGTGGAGCCAGTTCTCTGTCATTCCACTCCCCAAGGAAGGTACCCTTTAGCAACGTCAGAATTACATACAGCACGACTAGTTATATCAGCCACACCCGTAAAGTGACACTGTAGGTTCTACTTCAAAGAAAGACCAACGCCACAAACAAAAGATTCTCGCCCGAGAAACAAGCAGGTGTCCGAGCCTGAAGTAGCAGTACCATCGAACAATTCTTCATTCTCCTTAATTGTGAGAAACGCCTACAACATCGTTTAAACAGCTGAGTCTGCGTTCAAAGTTAAGAGCGCAGGAACAGGAAATCTTCTGCTCCCCATACGTACACAGCGCAGGAACAGGAAATCTTCTGCTCCCCATACGTACACAGCGCAGGAACAGGAAATCTGCTCCCCATACGTACACAGCGCAGGAACAGGAAATCTTCTGCTCCCCATACGTACACACTCCTGTCCACATTCCACTTCCCCGCACCTTCTCCCCTCCCCCCCCCCCCCCCCCCCCCCCGTCCCCTCAGAACGACACTGACTAGTTTAAAATCGCTCGCATATTTACAAATTCGCAAGGTTAAAAGGAGAAAACGGCATACAAGTATTAAGATTTGGATTCGGTGAGTGACGCTCGTCGCGTGCGGACACGAAGCGGTCGCTCTCTGCTCGGACCGAATTTGAGTTTGAAGCGAGTTCTCAGCACGGGCTTTTTTCTCGTCAGTCATAGCGCTTCAACCGTTTCTCTATCGTTCTGTTACGGAAATCATGACAACTTTTTCTACAGTAAATCCAGTCTTTTTGAAACAGAAAGACATCCCGGACAACCTCGACGATCGGCCTTCGGTACTGGAGGTATGTTTGGCTGCCGAACGAGTGGCAGGACAGGGTTCCATCCTCGGAGCCCAAAACATCAGAGGTCTGTGGCGTATATATCCAGCAACCAAGGGGGCCCGTACGGAACTTCTAGTGAAAGGTCTGGTTTTACGCGACACCTCACTCCAGGTATCCAACACCAACCCTTACATTCTTCGAGATACAGGTGAGGAAAAACCAACCACAAAAGTGTGGATAGACGACCTCCCTATCTCAGTTGCGGACTCTGAGATTGAACATGCCCTTGCGCAGGCTGGCTGTGAACTGCGTTCGCAGATAAAAATGGAGCGAGCCAGAGACAAAGACAATAAGCTAACAAGATTCTTAACGGGGCGAAGATTTCTTTTTATTACCGTCCCGCAGTCTCCACTTGAAAAAATCATGAAGATAAATATTTTTTCAGCAAAGATATATCACAGAGAACAAAAGTCTCTGCAAAAGACTGTTGTTTGTTCTCGCTGTTTTCAGTCTGGTCATCATGTGTCAGGGTGCAAGAATGATGTAGTTTGCAGAGAATGTAATCAGACTGGCCATAAAAGGGGTGACCAGTCATGCCAACTCTCTGACAGTTGCACTGACAAACAAAACAATGACCAACCGACACAGACGAAAAGCAAAGTAAAGACAGACAGCAAACAAAAAGCCACAAACGATGCTACAAAGCCTAGTAAGCGTGTTGACAGGAGCCGATCATCGACCCGCCAGTCTACCCTCCTGTCTTCTCTCGAACAGGGTCGTCGTGTACGGTCAGACACCCCCAAGCGTGGCCGTTCCAGAGAGCGACACAGCCCGAGGGAAGGGGCGGGAAAGGTGCCCAGACGGGAGGAGTCGGGTTCAGTCAGCCCTGTGCGTTCCGACTCTGAGAGGGCGACGGTTGAACGGTGGCAGTAGTCGCTGTGTGTGACCCATCGACCCTTTGACGACGGATTGGCTATTGTTCAACGGACTGTGAGTTTGAATACTGCTTGAAATGTGTCATTGATGATTATGGTTGATATTATGATATACATGTCAATTTTGTTTTTATGGATGTCCATGAAAACAAAAAGGGTACGAAAGGAAATTGAAAGAAAACAAAAAATGTTACGATGGATAGTATACGTATTACCTCTTTGAATGTAAGAGGGTTACGAAACAAAATGAAAAGAAGATCGGTGTTTAATTTCTTTAAAAAAGAAAAGATGGATATTATTTGTTTACAAGAATCTCATGTAACAAAAAATGAAATTGAAACATGGAACAAAGAATGGGGTGGTAATATCTTTTATAATGAAGGTACAACGCGAAGTCGGGGGGAAGTGATTTTAATTTCAAGAAACTTTCATGGTGAAGTAAAATTAATAAGGTCACAAAAAAGAATGCTTGTTGTTTCTGTTGCATACCTTGAACGCAATATTGTAATAGCAAATGTGTACGCGCCTAATGAACCAAATGATAAGATTTCCTTTTTTCAAAGCATGAATGACATTTTTGGTGAATTTAATGAAGAAGATCTCATTATCCTAGGAGATTTAAATTGTGTTTTGAACAATGAACTTGATATTATATCTGGTAGACCACATGATATCAGAGAAGTTAAGGTATTAAATGAGATCATCGACAGTTTAAGTTTAACAGATGTATGGAGAAATCACCACCCATTTGACAAAGACTACACGTGGTGTCGATATAAGCCATTTATTGCGCGCCGTTTAGACTACTGTCTTGCTTCCGAAAGCATTCTGAGTTTATGTGTATCATGCCAACATGTGCTTTCTCCCAATTCGGATCACAAGGCAATTGTACTGGATATTAATGAAGGAAATTTTATCCGTGGTCCTGGTTACTGGCGCTTCAACAATAGTTATTTGAGGAATGAAGAGTTTATACAGAAGATAAACAATATGTTAGATTCCTTTTGGTTAGAGAATGATCATGTTAACAGTGTAGAGAAATGGGAGTTATGTAAATTAGAAATACGGAACCTGTGCGTTGAATTTGGTAAAAATTTGTCTTGTAAGAAAAAAAACGAACTTCTGCAACTACAGAGTCGCCTTCAGCAAACAGAGAGAAGAATAATAGATGACCCCCAAAATGAACAGCTTCAGACAGATCTCTTGAATGTAAAACAAAAACTAGAATTAATACAGATTGAAAAAACAAAAGGCGCACAAGTAAGAGCTAGAATTAAATGGATTGAAGAAGGTGAAAAGAATTCAAAATACTTTTTAGGCATAGAAAAATCCAGAGGCAGAAAAAATTTAATCACTCGGCTTGTTACGGACTCAGGAGAAATTATCACTGGCCAGAAAGAATTACTACGGGAACAAGTGTCATATTATAAAACGTTATATAATCAGAAAACAAATGTTGCAGATGTAAAGGCAGCTACTGATAGTTTCTTAGAGGAAGAGACCATGGTGAGATTAGAAGAAGAAGATGCTGCATTATGTGAAGGTGCAGTAACACTCAAAGAAACGACTGATGCTCTCAAGATGATGAAAAATGGTTCCGCTCCGGGAAGCGATGGAATAACCACCGAATTTTATAAATTCTTCTGGAGCAAAGTAGGTCGTCTAGTAACTGATTCGTTTAATGATTCATTTAATAGAGAAGAGCTGTCTTTTACACAAAAGCAAGGAGTCATAACATTACTTCACAAAGGTAATGATTTAGATAGAGATAAGTTAAACAACTGGCGACCTATTACGTTAACAAACACTGATTACAAAATACTGGCAAAAACCTTAGCGGTGAGATTAGGAAGGGTGATACCGAAATTGGTTAACGAGGATCAGGTAGGGTACATAAAGGGTAGAAACATAGCAACTGTTGTAAGAACGATAGATGATGCGATAAATTATTTAAATATAACGGGTAAATCGGGATACCTTGTGGCTTTAGATTATTCCAAAGCTTTCGATTCCATATGTAAAAAATTCATCTTGCATGCTTTTAAAGTGTTTGGTTTTGGCAATTGCTTTCAGACATGGATATCGGTTTTAACCAGCAATTGCCAGAGTAGCATTAACCATGGTGGATGGATCTCTGAGGCTTTTGATGTTAACTGTGGAATTAGGCAAGGCTGCCCATTCTCTCCCCTTGCCTTTATTTTAGCGGTAGAGATTTTGGCAGTAAAGATAAGAAACAGTCCTATCTCAGGTATTATGACACCAAAAAATAATGTTAACGCTGTATTGAAAATAAAGCAATTAGCTGACGACACGACACTATTTCTTGAAAATAGAGAGGATATGATAATGTCTTTAAACATACTCAATTCGTTTGAAAACTTTTCAGGACTTAAACTGAATTTACACAAAACCAAAGCAATACGACTAGGTAAAGGAGGAGAAGAACGGAATTTACCGTTTCCCATCGTTGATAAAATAAAAATCCTGGGAATTTATTTCCAAACAGAAACAATGGCTAGAAATATTGAAGATAATTGGAAAAGTCGAGTTAAAAGAATCCATAATTTGATAAAACAGTGGAGTAGAAGGGATCTCAGTATACATGGCAAAATTGTTATAGTTAAATCCTATATTGTCAGCCAGTTGACATTCGTTATGCAATGTATAGGTATCCCGGAAGTAATTCTTAGGCAGGTGAACACATTGTTGTATAGGTTTATTTGGCAAAGAAAATCTAGCAACCGTAAAGCTTTCGAAAAGGTGAAAA
>CM065724.1:32796244-32806244 GCA_033310375.1 Conus canariensis
AAACTTCTGCTGAGACCGTGTGAATAAATGGTATAATCTCTCTCTCTCTCTCTCTCTTTCTCTCTCTCACTCTCTCTCTCTCTCTCTCTCTGTGTGTGTGTGTGTGTGTGTGTGTGTGTGTGTGTGTGTGTGTGTGTGTGTGTGTGGTGACAGAAACAAACATATGGGAGAGAGAGAGAGAGAGAGAGAGAGAGAGAGAGAGAGAGAGAGAGAGAGAAGGGTTTCTGCCTTTGGTACTGGCAACCTCCAATACGGAGACGTTTAGTTCTTATTAAGACAACTCTTTTGTGTATTTCAAGAATTTTTTTTTTTCTAATTTTCTCAAATGTGGAAGATGCCTCCTTACTCTAAACCTCTGCCATATTATAGACAATGGTAAGCTTTCAGGCGTGTCTAACAATTGGTCTGAAGACATACAAGTTACGTTATTTTTTTAAGTATGATGTTGAGATCCAGGGGTCCATAACACAGTTCCGAATTGTAATGACTTACATATATTGTGGAAGTTGCCATGTGAACGTAACATGATTTCATGAAGAAATTACATGCAGAAAATATTCGTCCACAGTGTATCATTGAAGACCGAATGTGTGATGGTACTTTTCACTGTTTCGACAGAAGTGATGAAGAGACATGCCAGTATCGTAAATACAATTTCCCATTCAAAGAAGACATCTTCACATACTGGCGACAGATCGTGGAACTGGTTTCACAAAATCAAGCTATGATAGTGGACCATAAGCTCACAAATTCAGAAACACATTTCTTTTGTCCAGCCACACAACTTATTTTGGCTGTATACTTTCTCTGTAACGGGGTATTCGACTGCCCTGGGCATGAAGATGAATACGACTGCAGTGATTACGTTTGCCCCGGTTACTACCGTTGTCGAGGTTCTAAAGTCTGTGTGCATGCAAGACACATGTGTGATGGGATACCCCAATGTCCACAGTTCGATGACGAGGTGTTCTGTCGGCTTGATTGCCCATCTATCAACTGCACGTGTTATGGACATGCTTTCACATGTAGTGCTCCTTTCCCTGTCCGCTTGTACCCCCAACTTCGTTACCTTAATGCCGCAGGAAGTGGAATGACACCTGATTTGTTCATCAATAACACATTACTGATCCATCTCAGTTTAGCCAGTTGTGGTCTGACAACTATTGGGAATCTCAGCTTGCCGAATTTACGAAGCCTGGACGTCAGCAGCAATCTGATTGAAGTGATCAGTTTATCAGATCTGTCAAATTTAGGCCCATACGTGTCTGCCCTCTTCCTTGCTAACAACCCCTTGGTATCATCAATTTTCTTCAGCAGTCCTAACGTGTCCACCTTCCCCAGTCTTCAGACACTAGACCTGTCATTCAGCCCACTTAATGAATTTGATTCTTATCGTTTGTCTCCATTTTCCAGTCTGCAGCATTTAAACCTCTCTTACTGTGGAATTTACCACCTACCTCATGACTTCCATTTTCTAACACAGTTAAGAAAGATAGATTTGAGAAGTTGTCCTTTGTTACATTTTCCGAAGTCGTTGCTAAAAACTTTAGAGAACTTACAGTTTGTTTTGGGTGATACATATAGAGTGTGTTGTGAAAATGTTTTGCCTGTAGGATTTAACCTTAAGAACTGTTACGCTCCTTACGACAAGATATCCACGTGTCATTCACTGGTTGGTAAAGACGCGCATTTCTATACTATGGCTGTTTATGCTATATTCACACTGCTGGGTAACATGGTCAGTTTTGTGTTCCGTGTGTGGGTGAAAAAGTCGGGTAATGTCGCTAGTTACGGCGTGGTCGTGACACACCTGTCCATTTCTGACTTCATTTCTGGACTTCACCAGGTGATCATCCTGACAGCAGACAGGTTGTATCGTGGTCATTACGTGTGGGAGGACACAACCTGGAGACACAGCGTTGGTTGTCAGCTGGCTGGTGTGTTCTCCACTCTTTCTCGTCAGGTGTCCACGTTCTTCATGGTGCTTCTGACGATGGACAGGGTCTTGGTTCTCCGCTTTCCTCAGTGCAGCATCGCACTATCCTCATCAGTGATGCATCTGATGTGTGCTGTGGCCTGGACGCTGGGCCTGCTGCTGGCAGTGGTGCCGTGGGTTTCTCCTACGTCTGTTTCAGCCAGCTACTCTGTCCTGGGGATTTGTACGCTTTTGGCAGATACAGAGGATGGTTTGTCTTCATTCCCCTCTTACGTTACTGGAATTGATAGTGTGATGCACTTTACTCTGTTCTTTCTGGTGGGAACTGGGCAGTGCTACGCATACTTTAAGATGAAAACCAATCCCTACTGTTTCATAAATCCCAGTTCAAAGTCTGCAGAACTGGATATTGCTAGACGGTTGCTGCCAGTCTGTGTCATCAACCTGTTGTGCCGAATGGTTTTAAGCCTTGTCCATCTGCTGTCCAGTTGGGGGCTGCATGTATCCGATAACGTCCATATCGGTATGATCCTACTCCTTACGCCCCTGACATCTCTGCTGAACCCCTATCTGTATGCCAGAAGCATTGCTGTTGGAAGGCAAAGATCCGTCTGCCGCCAGCGAGTGCTACAGCGACTGAAAGTGAAGACAAAGCCAAGATAGAGATTTGAAAGGGGAACATTTTGAAAGCATTTGATCTTGGCTCCAATCTAAAAACGATCATCTCTGAATGGCAAACGATATCGTTCGAGTATCACTACAGAATGTCTGCCTATGTTGACAAATCTATTATACAACAAACAAAGCGACAAAATGAACGGGAGGGGGGAAGAGGGGGGGGGGGTGTTATCCTGAAAAAGAAGGAGAAACTGATGTACAAAAGGGTATTAGGATAATTCAAAGAAACAAATAGTAGAATACAGTTTAAATAAAGACATTTGCTTAAAAAAACGGCTGAAAAGCTTAATTCTTGTTATGCTGATGTTTAACAAAGTCAGAGTGGGCAGCTTAAAAAAATGACATGTAACACATAACACTACATTACAGAATAACTTTTTCGAGACGTTAGCTGAAATGTAAATATGAAGGTGCATGTGTATGTATTCTATGAAAGAAGTAAACATGAGAGGGAAACATAAGAAAAGCGTTTATCCTGCTGAGAGAGAGAGAGAGAGTGAGAGAGAGAGAGAGAGAGAGAGAGAGAGAGAGAGAGAGAGAGAGAGAGAGAGAGAGAGAACACAAATCCCCTTTTCTACTTCATTTCAGCAAACCATTCAATGTCAAACGATTTTGCGACAGAGCAGCAACACACACACCACACACACACACACACACACACACACACACACACACACACACACACACACACACACACACACACGCACGCAAAAACAACTATGCAGTTTTACATTTTTAACCACCCTCACCTCCCCCCCCACCCCCAACCTGCCTCTTTTTCGAACACTATTTAACAAAACTACATACTGCCAGCAATTGTACTCCCGAGCATAGCGAGCTAAAGGCTCTCGCTGCTTTGAACTGGCCAAGAGCCTGTACAATCACATGATTTTGGTTGTTTTCGATTGTGATTAATAGTGTTATTTTTCCAGCAAACGTTATCAAGTTTATTGGTAGCCCACCTCTACACCCATCTTGAGATTGTAGTTTACCAAGAAAACGACTTGAAAAGAACTCTAAGCACAAATAGCCTGTTGAGCTGTTGTTCCATTTTGTCCATCCATTGATCGAGCTCATAACTTGTTCTTTATTAGATTTGTATGGGTTTGAAGAGAGAGAGAGAGAGAGAGAGAGAGAGAGAGAGAGAGAGAGAGAGAGAATAATAATAATAATATAATAAAAGGAGTAAAGAGAAGAAGAAAACGACAAAAAATGCACATACAGTAAGGGGTGGGACCCCACCCCACCCCTACCCCCTTCCCCAACCGGAAGAATACAGCAAGAACAGAAAAATGCTGCATAGATTGAATATTTCTGAGGGGAAAAGAAAAGTCTCTTTCATGCATCCTTGTCTAGGCTGGTATGGATGTAAGACACCTGCAAAGGTACGTAGAAGTGTCGTTGTTTTGCGGTGTGATGCCTTTCATGAAGATGGTTGGTAAGGCGGATTCATGTTGTTTTGAAACATCACGTTGTGCCTTTTGTACTCGACATGACCAAACGTCGGGGAGAATTGAGACAAGTGGTTTGCCTTTTTTATTTCTTTGTTTCTTTATTTTGTTATTTCAGGTGTGATTCATTGGTTGCTGGAAACATGCAACCATATGCGCTCAGGAAATTTCTCCAGATTGTCACGGGCATTTTTGTGCTGGCCTTGAGGCATTGTAGTTGAATGAAATGACCATCGGATATTTTTGAGAAGGGTATTTTCACAGCTGACTGACTATAGTCAATGGGTCTGATGGTGATTAATTACCTGGGCATTTAGTGATCAATGATCTGGGCTCTCAAATAGTAGGTGATGCCTAGAAATGTTAATAGACAACCTGCTTTTAAGGGATGGACCACAAGTCCCACTCCCGAAGTTGAGAATGTGAAAAGCTTATGTAAGATCGACATAAGATAAAGGTTGTTGTGAATTGACATAGTGAGGGGATGGTTAGGGTAGGATGGGGCAAGGAGACGAGGAAAAGGCAGAATGGAGCAGGAGAGAGGTTGTGTGTGTGTGTGTGTGTGTGTGTGTGTGTGTGTGTGTGTGTGTGTGTGTGTGTGCGTGCATGCGTGCGCGCGCGCTTGTGTGTGTGTGTGTGTGTGTGTGTGTGTGTGTGTGTGTGTGTGTGTGTGTGTGTGTGTGTGTGTGGAATCACGTGAATGTGGCAAGGGCGCAGGTAGGATAGGGTGGGGGTGTGAGGCAAATGTTGTGATTGAATGACCGGCCAAGAAATGAGGCAAGTGTTAGTACAGGATGTGGGCTGAGACAAGGGTTAAAGTAGGATATGGCAGCAGAATGAGAGAAGAGTTATAGTCGGATTTGACATTGGAATGAGATAAGCGTTACAGTGGGATGTGGGCTGAGACAAGGGTTAAAGTGGGTTGAGGCAACAGGATGAGATAAGGGTTAAAGTAGGATATGGCAGTGGGATGAGACAAAAGTTATAATAGTAGGATTTGGCATTGTGATGAAACAAGTGGGATGTGGGTTGAGCCAAATGTTAAAGTAGGATATGGCAAGTAGAATGAGAGAAGAGTTTATAGTAGGATTTGGCAGTGGGATGAGACAAGTCTTAGAGTGGTATGTGGCAATGGAATGAGACAAGGGTTAAAGTAGGATTTGGCAGTAAGATGAGGTAAGGGTTAAAATAGGATATGGCAGTGGAATGAGACAAGAGTTATAATAGGATTTGGCAGAGGGATGAGACAAGTCTTAGAGTGGTATGTGGCAATGGGATGAGACATGAGTTAAAGTAAGATAAGGTCGTTGGATGAGGCAAGGGTTAAAGTGAAACGTGGACATGGGATATGAAAAGCAGAATGTGGTCTGGGATGAGACAACGATTATAATAGGATGTGATTAGGGGATGAGCCAAAGGTTTCAGTGGGATGTGGCAGTGGGCTGAGACAAGCGTAAAAATAGGATGTGGCTGGGGTTGGCGCAAGAATTAAAAGATGGTCAGGGGATGAGGTAAGGGTTAAACTAAAACATGGTTGGGGAATGAGACAAGGCTTAAAGTAGGACATGGCCGAAGGATGAGGCAAGAGTTAAAGTAGGACATGGTCGGAGGATGAGGCAAGAGTTAAAGTGGGACATGGTCGGAGGATGAGGCAAGAGTTAAAGTAGGACGTGGTCGGGGGATGAGGTAAGGGTCAAACTAAAACATGGTTGGGGAATGAGACAAGGCTTAAAGTAGGACGTGGTCAGAAGATGAGACAAGTGTTACAGTAGGACATGGTCGGAGGATGAGGCAAGAGTTAAAGTGGGACATGGTCGGAGGATGAGACAAGAGTTAAAGTAGGACATGGTCGGAGGATGAGGCAAGAGTTAAAGTAGAATATGGTCGGAGGATGAGACAAGTGTTAAAGTAGGACGTGGTCGGAGGATGAGGCAAGAGTTAAAGTAGGACACGGTCAGGGGATGAGACAAGAGTTAAAGTAGGACACGGTCAGGGGATGAGGCAAGAGTTAAAGTAGGACATGGTCAGGGGATGAGGCAAGAGTTAAAGTAGGACGTGGTCGGGGGATGAGGTAAGGGTCAAACTAAAACACGGTTGGGGAACGAGATAAGGGTTAAAATTGGAAGTGGTCAGAAGATGAGACAAGTGTTAAAGTAGGACATGGTCGGAGGATGAGACAAGAGTTAAAGTAGGACACGGTCAGGGGATGAGACAAGAGTTAAAGTAGGACACGGTCAGGGGATGAGACAAGGGTTAAAGTAGGACACGGTCAGGGGATGAGACAAGAGTTAAAGTAGGACACGGTCAGGGGATGAGACAAGAGTTAAAGTAGGACACGGTCAGGGGATGAGACAAGGGTTAAAGTAGTACAAGGTCGAGGATGAGGTAAGGGTCAAACTAAAACATGATCAGGAATGAGACAAGGGTTAAAATAGGACATGGTCAGGGGATGAGACAAGGTTTAAAGTAGGACATGGTCGGGGGATGAGGTAAGGGTCAAACTAAAACATGGTTGGGAAATGAGACAAAGGTTAAAGAAGGACATGGTCAGGGGATGAGACAAGAGTTAAAGTGGGACACGGTCGGGGAATAAGACAAGGGTTAAAGTAGGACATGGTCAGGGGATGAGGTATAGGTTAAACTAAAACATGATCGGGGAATGAGACAAGGGTTAAAGTAGGACATGGTCAGCTTCACTGTTGCCTTCAATGACGGCAGAAGACGGGTCTGGCGCTGGCAAGGAGAGCAGTTTGTAGACTGCACTGTTTGTGAGGTTGACTGCTATGGAGGATGTTCATAGATGGCGGTGGGTGGCTTCCATGTCAACGGCAGAACACCTCTGTACGTCATCCAGGGTTCTATGACTGGACCGTGCTACAGGAATGAGATTGTTCAGCCTCTCATCTAGCCAGATCTACACGCCATGGGACCGAGGGCAACCTTGCAGGAAGATAACGCTCCTCCTCATCGAGCACGAGTCGTCACTGACTTCATGCATCAGCAAGGGATCCCAAGGATGGACTGGTCTGCTCGTTCATCTGACGTGGCACCAATTGAACGCCTGTGGGGCGTTCTGGAGAAAGGGTGGCCAACAATCACTCCCCCCCCCCCCTCCTGTGGATGTCAACCAGCTGGCACAATTTCTGCAACGGGAGTGGCAGAACATCTCCCAGAACACTCTCAGAAATCTTGTGCATTCCATGCGCCAGCGCTGCCTTGAATGTGTGGCAGCTAACGGGGGTCACACCCAATATTGACTTCGTTGAAATGTGCTTACCTGATTCCTGACTTTTGAAAAGAGGGGTGTGGTGATTTGAACTTGTATTGTTGCTCTGTTTTTGAATGTAGAAAGAACTCGTGGAGAGCGTGGCAGCAGAGAGTCCTCAGAAGAGAAGCCCCCTTCAAGCAAGTGTTTCAGCCCTTATCTCCTGACACTCTAGGGGGGTTGGGCCACACCCGGTTCATGACTCCGGATGTCCCTCTGCTGCCCCCTTTTTTTCCCATCTTGGGACGAGCCATGGCTGGGATTCGAACCCATGACCCTCTGGACATGCTCATTTTCCACTTAATGACTCGCGCTTTAACCACTGAGCCACAGGGACACCTGATATTTATAGGGAAATTAAGCCTTATGAAGTTCACTTTTGTTCCTCCTTGACCAGATCCAGCTTGAACACCTCTCTGCCGCTTCTGCCATTGCTTTCAGGGCTCTGGTTTTTTCCTTCCCTGCAACTGAGAGCTGTTTCATGAGGCTGTATGCAGACGTTCCTACAAACCCCCTAGCTCCAATTTCTGCAGTGAGGACTTTGACCTGATAGCCTTCTCTCCTCAGGCTGTTTACCAGATCAGCATACTTTTCAGTCTTGTAGATTTGAGCTGCCTCCATTCTGTTCTCATATGGCACCGTGAGCTCGATCATGATCAGCTGCTTGGTTGACTTAGAGTGGACTACTATGTCTGGTCTCATGCCACTCTTGCTGATGATCTCTGGGTGACTCTTCCATTCTGGGAGGTCTGCAGTGCACTCCCAGTCATCTGCCCCGTCCAGCAGACTCTGCCTGCATGTTTCGAGTGGCACTGTTGTTCTTGGCCATGATTTGCTGCCTCCTGCCGTGAAGAATGTTGCGGGTGCTTTTGGAGTCCTGATTTTCCCTTTTGTGGTGTTGGTACTAGCCCAGACTACTTGTACAATCTCTTTGAGCACTTGGTTGTGCCTCCATGTGTACCTTCCTTGAGCCAGGGCTACTTTACATGAGCTTAGGACATGCTCCACTGTTTGTTTTTCATGGCAGAGGGGGCATGCAGGATCGCCTGTTTTCCCCCACTTCACCAGGTTTGCATTTGAGGGCAGAAGGTCATATGCAGATCTGAGAATAGCTGATCCTGAGAGGGGCCATGTGCCAAATGTCATTCCAAGTGAGACTTCTTTGGAGTGCATTCTCCCACGTTGTCCATTGCCCTTGCTGGCTCTGCTGGACTGCTTTTTGGAGTCTTTTTTGGTCTTCTTCTTTTCTCATCTCCTGAATCATCATGTCTCTTTTGGCTTTTCCTTTGGCCTTTGACCACCATTCAGTTTTGGTCACCCCCAGTCCTTGTCTGTTGGTCTGTGTGTGTCCTGTTATTTCTCTGATCTTGAGACTTTCTTTTGCAGAATCCATCGCCTCTTGAACTTTCCATTTTCTGCCTGTCTTCAGCTGGGGCTTGATTGCTTCTACCACCTTGTCTCCTGAGTCCTCCAGCATGCTTTGAAGTCTGATCTTCCCTGCTTTGTATTCCTCCAGGATGGATTTCAGTGGTAGTTACAGCTTTGCTTGGCGACAGTACAGCGCTATGTCAGTCAGACAGGGTGGGACACCAAGCCATTTCCTTGTGAACTTGTTGATTTTGGCTTCCATTGCCTCCACTATGCTGGTGCAGATGTCGTATATCATCAGAGGCCATAGGAGCTTTGGTATCAGCATGAACTGCAGACACCAGACCTTATATTTGCCAGGGAGCCCACACTGGTCAATGGTCTCCAAGCCTTCCTCCGCCATCTGCTTGGTTTCTTTTGCTCTTTGTGTGTCTTTCAGCGTATCATCATACCATCTTCCAAGGCTCTTGACTGGCTCTTCTGTGACTGTTGGAATGGCCTGGTTGGCAACACTGAAGACCACAGATCCGGCCACTTTTCCTTTCCTCAGTGAGAGACTCCGTGATTTCTTTGGCTTGAACTTCATTCTGGATGAGGCAACTATGTTGTCCAGCCTCTCCAGCACATGACGTGTCTCGTCTTCTCTGGATGAAATCACTGTAGTGTCATCCATGAAGGCCTTGAGAGGAGGCATCTTGTATCCATCGCCAAGGTCTGTTTGTCTCGCGTTGTTTGTTGCTGCTTTCAAGATGAGTTCCATTGCCAGCACGAACAGTATTGGGGAAATTGCACAGCCCATTGCAATACCCACTTCCAAGTTGATCCAGTCTGTTGTGTACTCCTTGGTAGAGAACCGCATTGAGAAGCCATTGAAGTACTTCTTGAGCATGTCGCGGATGTTCTTTGGCACATGGTACATCTCAAGAGCCAACTGTATCATCTCATGGGGCACAGATCCATATGCGTTTACCAGATCAAGCCACACTACGTCCAGGTCTCTCTTTTCTGTTTTTGCTTTTTGGATTGCGTCCCAGATCATTGTGGCGTGTTCTACACAGCCAGCCACGCATGGGATGCCACCTTTCTGGACTGACACATCCAAGTACTTGTTTTCCATGAGGTACTTGGTCAGCCTTGCTGCCATGACAGAGAAAAAGATTTTCCCTTCGACGTTCAGTAGTGATACTGGCCTGAATTGACTGATGTCACTTGAGTTTTGCTCTTTGGGGATGTACACACCATCTGCCGTCATCCACTGGCCGCTGATCTGGTTTCTCCAAGCCGATCGCAGCAGCCTGTGGA
>CM065724.1:32811244-32816244 GCA_033310375.1 Conus canariensis
AAAATCGAGCATCTTACGCATGTTTTGAATTGTATTGTTTACACTTAGCACAAGAGATAAATGCAAAAAATAAGAAAATGCTTTCAGCAGAAATAATATTAATTTATTTTGTGTAGAAGGTTTGAGAAGCTTCCTCAATTTGTTCTCATGCTACAGTATCTGAAAGTTTAGAAATCGTCTCCTGTAAACTATCAGAAAATTTAGATACATGGTTCTGGCAGTCAACCCTCGATATGTTAGTTCTGATATTATATATCAGAAGAAGTCAGCAGAGTTTTGGGATCAGCATGAACTGCAGACACCAGAACTAGTATTGCTAGAAATGTCACACTGGTATATTATTACATGCATGCTTTTCTTCCCACCATTTGGATTGTTTCCTTTCCTTTCTTTGTGTCTTTCAAAGATTTATTATACGACGTTTTGAAGCTCTAGACATCAAAAAATAATTTTATAATGGGTTGGTTGGCTGCAGAGAGTATAACTGTTGCAACCACTTTTCCTTTCGACAGAGAGAGGTTTTCTGATTTGTTTGGCTTGAGTTCTGGAAGGAGCAACTAACTCGTGTAACTGCTTCAATATTTTGTTGCTTCATCTTCCTTTCACTTCAACCCCTTACACAAGGCAGAAAGTACAACACTGGGAAAAAGTAGGAGTCGAAGAGGTCAGGTAATGTTGCTTATAGCCCAGCCGACCGCAGAGGGCCATATCAGGGCTGTCACCACGTTAAACTCAACTCACAAGTCATCAAAAACAACAACAAAAAACAAAAAAAAACAAACAAACAAAAAAAAACAACCTTTCACACATCTCTTTAAATTACATCTTCTAAAAACGCACCAGAAACTGTGTTAAAAATCTTTCTTCCATAAAATCTTAAATCAGATGAAACATGTTAATCTCTTTCAAAAACTCAAAGATCAAATCTGGTGGGACATCTCTGAACAGGGTTTTCATGGACTCGGCTGTAAAGTGTTTATGCCTCACATCGTGCAAGTCCCAACACTCTAAAAGAATATGTTTCACTGTGAGTGGAACATGACATGGAATACACCACGGAGCTTCTTCACCTTTTAAAAGATAAGAATGGGTATAAAACGAGTGGCCTGTGTGCAAGCGGCGCAGGACTGTTTCCTCTTTACGACCGCCTCTGGAACATGGTAAAAACTCGTTGAGGTTTGGACGGATTTTAAATAGTTTGTTATTCGTCTGCAAGGTCCATTCCTCTTGCCAGAGGTCTTTGACATAGGCCTGTGTTTTGGGTTTCAGATCAGTGTGAGGAACAGTAGACCTGATCAACTTTTGCCTTGTGGCATTCTTGGCTAGCTGGTCAACCGTCTCACTGCCTCGAATGCCCACATGGCTGGGAACCCAAGCAAACACTACGTTGTGCCCGTTTGATTTTAGGGACGTGTACAGTTAAAAAAATTTCAGCAGTTGAGGGCACAAAACACAGCAGAGGCAACTCCCTCCTCAGATTTGGAACCGTCAGTGAAAATTCTTTTAAAAGATGGAAACTTGGAACACAGTTCAGCAAAAAGGGATTTGTATGCCAAGGAACTAGTGGAATCTTTCCGGTATGAGGCTAAATCAAACCGGATCTCTGGTGTGAAGAAAGTCCATGGAGGGTCATCAGGAAACTTGGAGAAATCATTAACTACTCCAAGGTCTATACCTGCTTTGTTCAGATGGGGAAGAATACGAATCCCCAAGAGTGGAATGGAACTGGGGTGGTCATCGAATTTCTTTTGGAATTTGGGTCGAAAACACAGTGTATGCAGGGTTTTGAGGTTCAGACGAGAGACTCAGACAGTAATTCAAGGCAAGTTTTAGTCGGCGATTTGAGAGGGATGGTTCTCCTGCTTCTGCATACAAGCTATAAACAGGAGTGGTGCGGAACGCACCCAGACACAATCGAAGCCCTTGATGGTGGATAGGGTTTAGACTTTTCAGGTAGGACGGTCTGACAGAGCCGTACACTACACATCCATAGTCCAGCTTGGAGCGGATCAGAGCCCTGTAAAGATGGAGGAGAGTTTTCCTGTCAGCGCCCCAATCTGTGTGCGCTACAACTCGCAG
This sequence comes from Conus canariensis, assembly GCA_033310375.1. Taxonomy (NCBI): domain Eukaryota; kingdom Metazoa; phylum Mollusca; class Gastropoda; order Neogastropoda; family Conidae; genus Conus; species Conus canariensis. The sequence goes on from CM065724.1 coordinate 32,813,324, forward strand.
AATGTTCAGTGCTTTCTGACTTGCAGTTATGTGTTGGATATGGCTTTTAAAGTTGAATTTTTGATCAAAATAACACCCAGAAATTTGGCTTCTTTTACAGCTGGAACGGTGGACTTAACCAGACGAATCTCGGGATCTGCAAAAAACTGACGAAAATTGTGGAAATGGATTGACTGTTGAAACTTGTTGACACAAAGTTGGAGTCGACGCTGTACACTAGTGTAAGAAGCTCCAACTGCGTACAGTGCGAAGTCGTCAACAAACAGAGAGGACTCAGAACCCTGGTTTACAGATTTCACAATGTCGTTGATTTTGATGCTGAAAAGGGCAGGAGAAAGGATGCTCCCTTGATGTACACCCATGGATGTCAGAGAGAGTGGTGCCAACACGCACCTGGAACTGTCGATCAGCCAGAAAGGTTTGGATAAACAGAGGCAGGTGACCACGAAAACCAAGTCTGTGCAGGTCCATAAGGATTCCTGATTTCCAGGTGGTGTCATACGCTTTTTCTAGGTCCAAAACGATAGCGACCACAAAGGCGTTGCGGATGGTGGTTTCCAGACGGACTAAATGGTCAACTGTCGAGTGGTACTTCCGGAACCCGCACTGTTCACTGGCCAAAAGACCATCGGTTTCCAGCTTCCACATCAGACGGGAGTTGACCATCTTTTCCATCAGCTTACAGAGGCAGCTGGTCAGAGCTATTGGACGATAGTTTGAAGGGTTGGTAAGGTCCTTTCCAGGCTTAGGAATTGGAATGATCAGGGCTTTTCGCCAGGAGGGCGGAAAGCACCCTGTTGTCCAGATATGGTTGTATACTTTAAGAAGGGTCTGGAGACAGCTTTCTGGAAAATGTTTCAAAACCTGATAATGAATATCATCCAGACCAGGGCAGAATCATTGCAGGTTTGCAAAGCTGATTTTAGTTCATTGATTGAAAAAGGAAGATTGTAGGCTTCAGAGTTGTCTGATGTGAAATTGTATGAAGATTTCTCTCTGATTTGTTTGTTTCTTAAAAAGGCCGCAGATTTATTTGAAGATGAGGAGTTCTGTTGGATGGTGGAGGCCAACAGATTGGCAACAGCTTGCTTGTCAGTTATCAGAGCATCGGCAAGTTTCAGGTGATGAATTGAGGGGTTGGTGTTCTTCCCTTTGATCTTTCTGATAATGTTCCAGACTTTTTTCTTGGAAGTTTTAGATGTCAGCCCGGAGCAGAAGTTTCTCCTAGACTGACGTTTGCTGATTTTGAAAGTGTGTCTCGATTTGGCACGGAGTTTCTGATGGGCTCGAGCGTTGGGACCTGAAGGTCTTTGGTATACCCTACGCTGAGCCCGTTTGCGTACTTTTGAGATTTGCTGGCAGTCAGAATTAAACCAAGGTGTTTTGGGCAGTTGGAGTTTGTCGGAAGACATTGGAATACAGGTTTTAGCACAGTTTATCACAGTATTGGTTAGAGATTCTCCAGGGACTGGACTCTGAAGAAAATCAATTTCCTGGAATTCTTTTGAAATACTGGCAGCAAAAAGATTCCAGTTAGCCTTCTTATAATAAAGATGTTGTGAAACAGAGGCGTTTTCAGTTAATACAGGTTTTAAGAGAACAGGGAAATGGTCACTTCCATGCAGATCATCATGGACAGACCACTCATAGTCCAGGACCAGCGAGGGGTCACATATCAATAAATCTAAACATGAAAGTGAACCTGAGGAAGAGTGGAGCATGCATGCAATCCAAACCAAACCAAACCAACCAAACCAAACCAAACCAAACCAAACCAAACCAAACCAAACCAAACCAAACCAAACCAAACCAAACCAAACCAAACCACAGACACAGACAGACAGACAGACAGACAGACAGACACACACACACACACACACACACACACACACACACACACACACACACACACACACACACACACACACACAGACACGCGTGCGTATGTGTTATATGTCACTATGTATCTATACATATTTCATGTGAATGTTATACTATTTTTGCCTGCACTTTTACAGATTTTCGTACACTTGTCTTCTGGAAATAAAGTCTGTGATTTGTGTTTGACAAGGAGGCTTGGAATTAAAATCGACTTCGGCGATGACAGCCAACAGATATCTACAAAGAGCTCATTGATGACAAAGTCATCACAAAGATATAGAAAGAAAGAAACAAACGCGCAAAAGAGTGTACTATTACGAAGCGTGAACGTAGTACTCTCTTACCGAAATCTGTCCTTACCTCATGGAAGGAAGTGATGAAGGGATCTGTACGATTTTCATTACAGTCTCTGCATGGGATTGGTTTAAAAAAAAACAGCTGAACATCAGCAATCACCAGTCTGCTCACTCTGCCCTCCATACCTCATATGCAGCTCAAATCATGTCAAGGAACAGGACGTTTCATCTTAACGTTTTTTCACCTTAACAACAACGATGAGTACGTCGCGTATGGACAGAACTGACACAACCCCATCAACGAGATCCGTCCTTTTCTGACCCACCTGTAGAGGCTCATGGAGCTCTACGTCCACATTAAGAAACGCCTTTTGAAGATTGCGTTTTCGTGTCTACATGAAAGACAAAAATCCAACGAGGTGAGGATTTAAATTCTATGAGTTATTGGAAAGCAAACTGGGACGTATTCCACCTGGAAATGTATTGGGCGGAGAGATGAGTCAGCAACAAAATCTTGAGATATTGGCATGTGACTCATGACCCATTTTTGAAAAAGGGTTATCAACTTCATGTTGATAATTAATTACTGCTGAAAGCCAGGTATGTGTGCTGCACTAGCTAAGCAGTGCAACATGGTGAGAAAGAATCATCCTACCATGTCCAAGGACCTTGCAGATCAGCCAATGACAAGGGCTGGGGCGACTATCATAGAAATAGCAGTATTATTGCTTGCAGGTAGAAAGA
>CM065724.1:32821244-32873744 GCA_033310375.1 Conus canariensis
CTTGTGTGCAGGTTACATTCACGGCCATTATGAAGCATCGGTGCCAGATGACACATATGCATCTGAGGGCTGGTACACTCTTGACCTTGCTCCTGAGCATGTGGTGATGCTTACCTTCATCGCTTTCGGTTCCACTGCAATCAGAGAGCTATCCGTGTACTCTGGCCGGCGTATCTGCATGGACAAACTGCTTCTCAGGATTGTAGGTAAATATCGTCACACTTACCAACAATACAGCACTGTACCTCTATTCTCAAATGGATACTTTAGACAAACTTCAGGGTTTAAAAAAAATGAATATAACCTTATATGAAATAATCTTTCATGCAGCCCGATCATCTTTGCACTTTTCTGTCAAAAGGAATTTTCATCGGAAGTATAATTCATTATATAGTTTCTGTTAAACGAGATTTTCTTATCTCCTTCAAAGGTAATAAAAACATACATGCAGCTCTAAATCAGCTTCAGAACAAAGCATGCTGAATTTTAAGTGTGGTAATTTAACTTTGAATGAACAAACATTTGGGGGTATCTTAGGATATACCATCTTTCGTTCTTTGTATTCATTAAATACATAAAGCACGTTTTATCTTTCTGTGTATCTGTCTGTGTATCTGTCCGTGTGCCTTCTTGCTCCTTATAAAACCCTATTGCTTTTACAAGAGCTAGAGCAAACGTTAAGGTTAGGACTAGGGTAGGGGTAGTTTTGGTATAATACATAAATTGGAAACATGTTGCTGGTCTGAATGTGTTTATTAACGCTCTGCCATTTATTGTCAGCTAGAGAGAGAGAGAGAGAGAGAGAGAGAGAGAGAGAGAGAGAGAGAGAGAGAGAGAGAGAGAAGAGGTGTCGCTACTGATTGAAAGTTTTGTCTTGGAATGATGTTGATGGTGCGGACAGTCATACAATAGCTCTTGTGATTCCATTATAGTATGACCATACGTCAATGTTTTGTCGACAGGCGCAGCATACGGTGTTCCAAATGTAGCTGCATACAACGACAGACCGCAGTCTGTGATCGGGAAAGACAGCGCCGTTCATGTCCGTGTGATCATGGCGCCGCCGTCCCAGTTTTCATGTACTGAGAACTGTATCACTGATTTCCTCTACTTTTCCTTTCACAAGGTATCATACTTTGCTTACTAACTCTTTATTTTTTCTTCTTCTCCGTTTAAGTTAATTCAGGTCTCATCTATTGTATTCATTAAAAAATGAAGACGACCAGCTATCACTGCAGTTGTTCGCCATACATATTAAACAAATCTGTTATTCCCAATGTCAACAAGTACACATTTCATTTCTCTCTGAGGTTTTGTAGCTTATTATGTATTTGATATTTCACCGTTGTGGTTTTGAATTTTTGCATTTTGCGAGATGACAGAAAAATAAAGAGGAAAAAATAATCCAGTTGTAAATTTCCGTTTAATTGATACGAATATTGAGTGTACTTTCACTCAGTGCAGAATTAATGCCACTTTCAAACTATTGTGGTCATACCTATAGTTTGATATGGGAACACATACTTTGTACTGCTGTGATGTGGAATGGTTCTGCTCGTAGATGGATAATCCTGCTAGAAACAGAGCAGTATCCAAGTACAATAGTCCTGACGTTCTTGTTCACTAAAATGAAAAGCCGAAACAAACACACAGACAAAGAAGAAACCCTACATGTATATGTATGTGCTTTTCTCCAATGTAGTGCACAACATGCCCTTCCTCTGTCTGTACTTCTCTGTCAGTCTTCCATCTAATTTCACGGAGGCCAAGAACGTGGACGGAGTATATGCTTATCTCATGGGACGAATATTCCCGTTTTCAGACTACTTGAGTGTTTATAGAATCCAGGTAGCGAGGGCGATGATGTTCCTTTGATGGATGCTCTATGGCCCTCCCCAACTAGCATATTGTCACGTCCGCCACGATAGAGATCGACGGATAGCGTAGTCGTTGTGAACATGGTCTGCAACCCAACTAGAATGATCTCTTTGGTTTGTTCTGTCCTCTGGTGTGTCTTCGTCATGCCCAGCCGCGCGGATCCCATTCCTCTCCAGGTTAGATTTTCTCGTTGGCTTTACTCGCCACATCCATCAGGTTGTACTGAGCGAGTTCCATGGTGGCCAATAGCAGAGGAGAACCTCTCATCTTCTGGTGATGTGTACTTGCTGACACTCTTGGTGAGTATAGAGTATGATAACGATTGGCATGACCGCTAGGAGCTTACAACTACACAGGAAGATTGAAAAAGCATAGGAATACAATATTATGAGCAAGAGGATCGATCAAGAAAAGACGAATGCAAAGGGATCTTCGATGAGACAATAGTTTGAAGACACTTATGATTATTATTGTGGATACTTGTATAGCAGATTATCTAGAATATTGCTCTAGATGTTTTACAATAATTCAATAACAATAATGAAAGTAATAATAATAATAACATCAACAATAATGATAATGATAACAACAATAGCAACAACAACAACAACAACAATAATAATAATAACCACACAACAACAACAACAACAATAATAATAATACATGCATGCATACGTGCATACATACATACATACATACATACATACATACATACATACATACAATGCATACATAAATACATAGATACATGTATGTATGTATGTATGTAATTATAATAATAATGATAATAATGATAACAATGATAATAATGCAAGCATGCATACGTGCATACATACATACATGCATGTGTATACATACATAGATGCATGCATACATACACACACACACACACACACACACACACACACACACACACACACACACACACACACATACATATACATATTGAATATAACACTCGATGAAGTAATTGAATGCATTTCTCATATGGGTAAAAATAAGACGTCTGTTGGACTAGATGGGATATCTTATAAATTGTTAAAGCATTTACCACAAAATGTAGTTCAATTTTTACATTCTTTGATACAAAAATGCTGGTCTAATGGTGAAATGCCTCTTATATGGAAACACTCAATTGTTGTCCCTATACACAAGCAGGGAAAACCTCGGACTGATAAAAATAGCTATCGACCCATCTCCTTAACATCTCATGTATGCAAGTTAATGGAAAAAATAGTATCAAGTAGACTAGTTCATTTCTGTGAAAAACAAAACATTATTCCAAAAAATCAAGCCGCTTTTCGCAAAGGTCGCTCCACTACTGAACATTTAGTCAAACTTACGACACAAATTAAACAGCAGTTTGGCAGACGGAAAAATATTCTAGCAACCTTTTTTGATGTGAAAAAAGCTTACGATCAAGTATGGCATTACTGATTACTCCAAAAACTTCAAAACTACAATATAAATAGTAATATGTATAACTATATACAAAATTTTTTATCACAACGTTTCATACAGGTAAGAGTTGGAAGCACATATTCTAAGTCCAGAGAACTTCAGATGGGTCTTCCACAAGGCTCGGTTATTTCACCTATTTTATTCAATATACTTATAGCAGATCTTCCAAATAATCTATCAAAAGATACAGTTTTAGCCCAGTATGCAGATGATATATGCATGTGGATGAAGGTGACAATGAAGCGTAAAACTCCAATTAGAGCACTTAACTATACCAAAAAAGTGTACCAACGCGAACTAAATAAAATTGATATATTTATGAAGGAAAATGGACTTTCTTTATCATTAGAAAAAACACATATGGTACTTTTTAATTCGGGGCATAACCCAGAAAAACTGCCTGATTTCACTATTGGTGGCAGTGTCATTAATTATTCGCAAAGCGTAAGGTTTCTAGGTGTATATTTATCATCCAAACTTACGTGGAATCAACATATAGACTATATATTAAATAAAGCCAGAAAAGCTTTAAATTTTCTCAAAATTATTAGTAAACAGCGATGGGGTCAGGACACAAAACCACTTTTATGTCTTGCTAATTCCTTAGTTCGTTCGCGTTTAACCTACGGCCAGGAATCTTTCTTTAGTGCACCAAAACATTTGTTAAACAAGCTACAAAGTATAGATTGTAAAGCCTTTAAACTGGCACTAGGAGTGCCGACTCATGCTTACAATCTTGGGTCATATAAAGAAGCAGGAGTTCTTCCTCTTGATGAACATAGGAAAATCTCTGCAGCTAAGTTTGTATTAAAATCCTTTGCACATAACTCATTCTGTAATGAAGAAACAAAGATGAATTCTAAGCATGACTTTGTTAACAGGGCTAAGACAATACACTGTTTGCAACCAATTAATTCGTTTGTCTCCGACATGATTAATTCTACAGAATTAAAAAGTAAAAAAATAGCAATTAAGCCATCTTTTTTACCTGTACCATCTTGGGAACAAATTAAACCTACTTTTGATATTGATCATACAGAATTGAGCAAAAGTCAATCTCCAAACGTTCTGAAAAATTTAGTTAATGATCACATGGAAAATTACTATAGTGATTACATTAAAATATTCACAGATGGATCTGTACTTAATGGCAATGCAGGTTCAGCATTTGTAATTCCTACTATGAAAACAGTCAAACAATATCATATAGGTAATCACTATTCAGTTTTTACTGCAGAGTTGTCAGCTATTTTAATGGCTTTACAGCATATTGAGGAGTTACCTATGAATAGTTGTAAAATTTTACTCTGTGTAGATTCTAAATCGGCATTACAAGCAATCAAACATCAAAATGCCAAAAAACGTCTTGAAATGATACTAGAAATCAGACATGTAATTCATCAATTGGCATTTAAAGACATTAGTGTGACTTTTTACTGGGTTCCTTCCCATTGCGGAATATATGCCAATGAACTGGTTGACAGAGCAGCTAAAAATGCAGGACGTAATACTGAAGGGGCAATTCTAATTAACATAAATCTAGATCTGCACGAGTATTATAATCACATTGAAAAACTAGCGAGAGATAAGTTTGATAACATGCTGAAGACATCAGATAGCCAATATTCACACAACTGTATAAAAAGCGTGAGCACAATAAATTCCAAATTAATTTTAAATCACATATCTGATACAAGTTCAAGGCATATTAGTTCTCTGATGTTCAAAATTCGTTTAAATGCCTTTAAAACAAAATTTTCTAAAGATATTAAATGTGTATGTGGAAATCAAATTTCCATTAGCCATCTGATTTTACACTGCCCTAGTATCAAAGAATTAATGACGAAAACTACAGGGGATTTACTGACTCGTCAAATACCATTAACTGTTCAGGAAGTGTTAAATGACTTCCATCTTCTTAAATGTTTTTCAGAAGTTTTACACCTTAGTCCTATTGGTCTTTTCCTTTGAATAGTTAATTTATTGTTCGATTCAATTGTTGTTATACTAATCTTCTGTTAATTGTTAAGTCGCGTTTGATATAGATGGTAAACCTCACTTCCTTTCTACTAATTCTGTCATTTTCAACAATTCATACCCCATATAAAGCTTGCTCATTATATAGAATTGTAGGTGTAGGTATGTAGGAAAAACACATAATCTTTACTACCACACACTCTCTAAACAATATCAACGCATGCATAAACAATCTCTTCTTTCATACCTTTATTTCTCCTATCCCCCCCCCCCCCCTCCTTTCCCGTCTAATATCACTTAAGGGTGAACAGACGTAAAACTAAAGAACGAACATATACATATATATATATATATATATATTTTGTGTGTGTGTGTGTGTGTGTGTGTGTGTGTGTGTGTGTGTGTGTGTGTGTGTGTGTAGTCAATTATACATAAATATACAAAAAATGTAGTCGTCAAGCTATGCATATAAAAACAAACGAGTATATCGATTAATCTTGTTAAATAATAGAACATACAAAAACGCTTTGCACACCTATTGAAAAAAAAACAAACAAACAAACAAAAAAACTACTTCACACATATGCAGAAATGCATACTGGCTGTATGGACATGCCAAAACCAGACATTGCCGAAGAAAGAGTTGGGTTTGAAGGCCATACTTGAAAACAGCCAAGGGCACTAGATTGCCGGGTGTTGTTAGGGAAGTCTGTTCGGTGTCTTTAGGGCTTGGAAAGAAAAAAAGACACTGAGAAAAAAAAGAAGAAAAATGATACAAAGAAACCTTTTACGATTGTAAAATAGACTTGAACAAACAGAAGCAATATAAAGTTAGCAGCTTCCAGGACAAAGACAGCGACTGTGTCAGGCAGAATTAAGACATCATAAAAAGATCGATTTCTCATTGCTGTGAATGCAGCCGGAGACAGAGCAAAGGAGATTCAAGTGTGCTAAGTACATTAAACGAAGACGACTACCCCCCCCCCTCTGTCTCTGTCTCTGTCTGTCTGTCTGTCTGTCTGTCTGTCTGTCTATCTGTCTGTCTGTCTGTCTGTCTGTCTCTCTCTCTCTCTCTCTTCTCTCTCTCTCTCTCAGCAAGGTTGGTGACAGACTGGATAACACATCAACCACATATGGCTCTTGATTAAGTGTCGGAAAGACAAACGTAATTGTCAGTTATAACATTATCATCAGCACTTATACAATTATCAATGGACAAAAGATAGGGACTATTCAATAGCACACGTGTGGGATCTGTCATTTCAAATGGGGGATCTCAATCATACAATCTTTTAAAGGCAGCAAAGACATCAGCATTGCCCAGAGAACAGTATGGAAGAAAGATGACACTTTCTTAAAACACAACATTGGCTTCAGTGTAAACTGACAAATTTTCATGTATGTGAAGACCCACACAGCAGATGTGGAAAATCCAGCCCATTGAGATGAAAAGTTATTGCAAGGTACAAAACACAAGTAAATGTTGATCATAACAAATGTCTTATGCCATTGAACAGCACATCAGATCTTTTGGCACAGTCAAGCGAGAGCTTGCCGGCAGAAGGCCTTAAAACGCGTTCAACGCCTATCTTGCGCTGAAGTGATTGAAGATAAGTGATTGCTCGTTCATTTTCGTTGTTAACATTGTTTTGGTTCTTGCCTGAAGAAGACCTTAGTGGTCGAAACCCGTCGTGTTTTGTTTTGTGATTCGTTTGTCCACTTTTTTGTGGCGATTCGCTAACATTTATTTAAGATTTGTAGGTAAGAGTTCGCTCTATTGTGCTTTCATATGGTTCAGTGAGTTCAATCACGATCAATCGTTCTGATGAACCTGAGTGGAGTGCAATGTCCCGATCGCATGCTTCTTTTTCTAACGATTCGTGGATGGGTGCTACAAACTTGAAGGTCTGCTGTGCACACCCAGTCATCCATTCCATCCGGAAAACCATAGTGTCATTCTCTTGATGTCACAGCTGTTCCAGACCACGATTTGTGGCCTTTCGTAGTGTAGATCGGCATTGCTGGGGCTTCTGTTGGCATTATGTTTCCTCTGGCAGTGCTTAAAGCATGTGTCATTTCTTTAAGCACATAAGTGTGTCTCTCTGTGTACATTCCTTGGGTTAGTGCTGCTTGGCACGAATTCTGGGCATGTTCCACTCTTTATGTTTCACTCTTTATTTGTCCAGGTAGAGCGGACACGTAGAGTCATCAGGGTTTTTTTTATTTCCCCTGGTTTGAATTTCAGAATAGGAGGTCTTTTACCTATCTGGGAATAACGCTGATTTTAAGAGACACCATTTACCATATTTCATTTATGCTGAGCCATTGTTAGAGTGTGTGTTCTCACGCAGTCCAGTTGGCCTTGCTAGACTGTGGACTGTCTTGGCACCCTCGTGTTTCTTTACCCCCGTCTCTCTTTGCTTTCCCTTGTGCCTTTCACCACTACGTCATTTTGTTTACTTCAGCCCCTGTCTATTGTTCTGCGGGTGTTCTGTTATTTCCCTGATCTTAAGATTTTCCTTTGCCATGTTAACTGCCTTCTGAATTTTCTATTTTCTTCCAGTATCTAACTTGGGCCAGACTGATTTCACAACCTAATCTCCCAAATCATCACCAAAGTTAGCAGCTTAGATTTACTTACTTTGTTCTCCTACAGAATGGACTTCAGAGCTAACTTCAGCTTTGTATCGCGCCGGTATTGTGCAACGTCAGTGAGACTAGAAGGGACACCGATCCATCTCCTTGTGTGCTTGTTGATTTTGGCCTACATTGATTGCAGTGTACTAGTGCTGACATCGTATAAGTGCAGAGGCCTGAGAAACTTCGGGATCTGCCCTGCGAACACAAGATCTTGTGTTTATCAGGGAGGCCACACTGGTCTCTTACCTGCAGGCTTTCATCTTCCCTCTGCTTGGTTTAGTTCTATCTCTTTTTGTATTTCAAGGTGCCATTATACCATCTAAGCACTTGGCTGGTTCTCCTGTCACTGTTGGAATGACTTATCTGGATAAGCGTTCCAACCACATTTACTTTTCACAGGAAGAGCCTTGGTGATTACTTCGACTTGGAACTCATTCTCAGTGAAGCAGCTAACCCGTCTAACTGCTTCAGAATATCATGTTTCATTTCCTTTTGTGGAAAGCTTTGTTGCCTCATCTATGAAGGCTTTCAGAGGGGGCATTTGCTATCCATTCCCGAGCTCTGTTGAACCTGTTTTGCTCATGGCTGCTTTCAAAATGACCTTAAAACCAACATAAAAATACTGAAGACATTACACAGCTCAGTGCTATGTCATCCTCTAGATTGATTCAGTCTTCCATATATTCCTGTATGGAAAACCGCACTGAGAAGCCATGGACGTGCTTCTTGAGCAATTCAAGTGTTCATGGGACATGATACATCTTCACGGCCAATGAAATCATCTTGTATGGAACTGATCCATATGCATTTGCCCAGTGGCGGCACACCACGTCCAGGTCTCTTTTCTCTGCCTTAGATCTTTGGTTTTATTCCTAAATCATAGTGACATGTTCTGCACAGCCACGCACTCCAAAGATGACACTTTAATGGTCTGACAAACCCGAGCACTTATTTTGTGTGAAACAATTAGCCAGCCTCACAGCTATAACAGAGAAGATTTCCCCCTCCACGTACTGAGGTGACTGGTCTACACCGGCTGATATCACTCGCAGGTTGCTCTTTGAGAAAGTAAACTCCATCAGCTTTCATGCATTGGTCACTGAGCTTCATATTCCTTCACGCTGATCTAATCAGTTTCTGAAGCCTTACTAGGACTTAGGGCCTTCCGTACACAGCGGATAGGGAATTTACCTGGGTCCGGCCAAAGACTTACCTTAAGCTTTCTGAACCACTTTTCTTTACCTCCAGTGTTTGTGGCTTATCCATGGGTTTTTTTTCTCTAGCACTGCAAGTCGCACCAGTCCAGACTTCAAGCTGTGCTTCGCTCTCAGAGTGGGAACGTGATTTTTTTCCGAAGGGCTGATCAGAAGTTTTCTGTCCGCTGTGAGTGTTCTTGATTCGGGGAAGGGGTCTCTGAAGAAGCAATCGTTGGTTTTCTTCCATTTTCTCCTCCTCCTTGCTGATTCAGATTTGTGGTGGGTATTGTGTTGTGATTTCATGTGTATTCACCGACGGTTCCAAGTCTGAAAATGGAGTGGCATGTGCAGCCTATTGCCCTTGTGTTCCTTTTCAGATATCATTACAACATATTCCATCAGATGCGTCTGTTTACTCTGCAGAACTTACAGCCCTGGTCCTAGCACTGAAGATAATCTCTCAATCTACAAAGAAGGACTTTCTGGTTTTGTCTGATTCGCTGTCAGCTTTGGAGGTCATACCTGGCCGTAACCTTCAGCATCTCGAACTTCTACACTTTTTTAAAATAACTTTTTACCACGTTGAAAACCGAAGGTCACACCATCGTTCTGGCTTGGGTTCCTAGTCACGTTGGCATCAGAGGGAATGAAATGGCTGATTGCTTGGCCAAGAATGCCACAACAGGGAAACTGTCCCTGCACAGATCTGAAACCAAAAATTAATGCTTATGTCAGAGACCTCTGGCAGGAGGATTGGAATACACAGACGGATAACAAACTCTTTCAGATCCGTCCAAAACTAAGTGTTCCTCTCATCCACATCTGGTGGTCGTAAAGAAGAAACGATTTTATGCCGGCTGCACACCGACCATTCGTGTTTTACTCATTCATTCCTTCTAAAGAGTGAAGAAGCTCCGTAGTGCATTCCATGTCATGTGCCACTCACTATGAAACATATTCTTTTAGAGTGTTGGGACTTGCATGATGTGAGACACAAACATTTTACATCAGATTCCATGAAAACGTTGTTCAGAGATGTTCCACCTGATGCGATCTTTGAATTCGTGAAAGAGATTAACATTTTTCATCGGATCTGAGATTTTATAGTGGAAAGATTTTTTAACAACATTTCGGGTAGGTTTTTAGAAGATGTATTTTAAGGAGTTGTGTGAATGAATGACTTGTGTGTTGATTTTAATTTAACGTGGTGACAGCCCTGATAGGGCCCTTTGCAGTCGGCTGGGCTATAAGCAACATTACCTTACCTTACCTTAGGTGTTTCCAGAGACTCTCTAACTCTTTCTTTTAAAATCTTTTAAAGCCTTCTCTTTTTCAGTTTTTGTTTCGCTCTTTGATGTTCTCCATCGCTAGCATCTGCCTTTTTGATGAGGTGTCTTTACTTTTGATTGTTTTACTCCAAAGATGTCTCCAAATATAGCTAGCTTATGCTTTCAGTGTACTCTTTCCTATCATATCATCCAGTTTGTCGACATCTTCTTCAATTTTTCTCATTCCTCTTTTGCACTTGCAGTTTGCAGGTTGAGTTTCTGCGGCTGGCATCGAGAGCACACACACACACACACACACAACACACACACACACACACACACACACACACACACACACACACACAACACACACACACACACACACACACACACACACACACACACACACCACACACGCACACGCACACACACACACACACACACACACACACACACACACACGCATATATATATATATATATATTATATACATATATATATATAAACATGGACATGAACATGAACATTAACATGAACATTAATTCATTTTCATAGAATTGAAGAGTGCTCACCTATTCCGGATAGGAGCATATTATAAGATTTCTTGAGTCTCCGAACTACAACGTTGTTTCAAGCTTTCGCTCTCATCAGGTTCTAGAAGTTATTAGATGGCGTAATTTATCAGATGACATATTTTATCAGATGACGTGATATATTGTCTACGTTTTATATGTGTGACGTTCTGATAGGGTCTTTCTGTGTGTCATTTATGTTACGTTTGCTAGGAGGAACTTTCGTCTATGTGGGCATGCGCTGATCATCTCCGCTCTTGAGTTCAAAGTTGCCATGCCTGGTTTGCAGAGTATGTAGTACTTCTCTGTTGTGCACAAGTTGCATCTTTTGCTGGAGGAGGAATACGACCTGGCTCTTCGGACTATCTTCCAGGAAATGTCGTAGTCAATATTGTTTTCTTTTAGTGTCCATATGTGTTTACTTAATTCTGTCTGGTTTTTGTACCTTTCTTGTTTGAATGATTGTTTATGGTTTGCGTATCTGGTTTTGAATGTTGTTTCTGTCATTCCAATGTAGGTCTCTGTTTTCTGCGTGTTTTTCTCCGTGACAGTTGCTTGGTATACAATGTTCTGGCTTTGGCAGTTATTTTGAAGTGGACATTCATCTCTTTTTCTCTTTTGTTGTTTTTGGTTTTTCTTGTTTCCTGTTCTGTTTTTTGTTCTTCATAGGATAGTTTGTGGTTGTGTCCGCTGTTTTTTAGGGCTTGTTGGTATTCGTTTGCTGCTTCATTGAATACTGTCTTTGTAGCGGACAGTGTAGAGAGTCGTTTGTTGATTCCTTTGAGTATATTTCGCTTTACTGATGGTGGGTGGTTGCTCTTTACGTTGACGTAGAGTGGTACGTCGTTTGGTTTTTTGAATGGTTTGAACGTGTTTTCCTTTAGATCGAGGGTGATGTCGAGGTAGTTGACGACTTTCTTGTTTGCTTCTATGGTAATTTGCATGTTGTGCTTTTTGTGCTAAAAAACAGCGGACACAACCACAAACTATCCTATGAAGAACAAAAAACAGAACAGGAAACAAGAAAAACCAAAAACAACAAACAAAAAAACAAAACCAGAGGAAGGAAAAGAGACATCATATGGTTCAACCCACCATTCGAAGGAACCGTCAAAACCAATGTTGGTAAAGAATTCTTCAAGATAGTAGAAGAATCATTCCCCCCAAACCACAAACTACACAAAATCTTCAACCGCAACACCGTAAAGTTGTCCTATTCATGCATGCCAAACATCAAGCAGATCATAGAAAGCAACAACAAGAAAAAACTCCACCAGGAAAAAAGGAGCAACACAAATCAAGAAAGCAACTGCAACTGCCGGAAAAGAGATGAATGTCCACTTCAAAATAACTGCCAAAGCCAGAACATTGTATACCAAGCAACTGTCACGGAGAAAAACACGCAGAAAACAGAGACCTACATTGGAATGACAGAAACAACATTCAAAACCAGATACGCAAACCATAAACAATCATTCAAACAAGAAAGGTACAAAAACCAGACAGAATTAAGTAAACACATATGGACACTAAAAGAAAACAATATTGACTACGACATTTCCTGGAAGATAGTCCGAAGAGCCAGGTCGTACTCCTCCTCCAGCAAAAGATGCAACTTGTGCACAACAGAGAAGTACTACATACTCTGCAAACCAGGCATGGCAACTTTGAACTCAAGAGCGGAGATGATCAGCGCATGCCCACATAGACGAAAGTTCCTCCTAGCAAACGTAACATAAATGACACACAGAAAGACCCTATCAGAACGTCACACATATAAAACGTAGACAATATATCACGTCATCTGATAAAATATGTCATCTGATAAATTACGCCATCTAATAACTTCTAGAACCTGATGAGAGCGAAAGCTTGAAACAACGTTGTAGTTCGGAGACTCAAGAAATCTTATATATATATATATATATATATATATACACACACACACGCGCACACACACACACACACACACACACACACACAACGCATCATCCAGAAAGTTGCAAACTTTGTAACATTTACTGAACAAACTTATTCACATTCAAACATGTATATTTAAACGACTGTTATTGTCTAATAGTTGTAAATTTGATTGGCTGTTATCAACGGTCTGCATCATGGTGGTTGTTCTGGATGATGATTTCTAGTTTCATTTCTCATGAACGTTTAAAACCTCATTGCCAACTCCAATGCCAATGTAGTCAGTCTGGATGAGTAGTGTTGCTACCATGATAGCAAAACGACATAAAGATTGAACGACACGAAGATCTAAATTTCAACTTTAAATTTACCCAACAGAAACCTGATGTTCCCCAGCTGACTCCCCAGGACCTGTGGAACTGCTCTGTACCCTGGTTCGAGGAATTCATGGAGCACCTGACACTCTGTGACCTGGTGACTGAGTGTTATGGGGGAGAGGATGAAGACAATTGTGGCTATGACGTGTGTTCCCCCCTTGGGTTTTCCATAGACGGAAGGTAAGTAAGTAGGTACTACTACTACTATGACTACGACTACCAATACAACGATTACGACCACTACTACTACAACAACATCGGGTATGCTCTACTACTGGTATGTTCTATGGCTACTGATATGCTCTACAAATTCTGGTGTATCTTATCTATAACAATATTGTCACGACATTGCTGTATCAGCTGAGGCTGGGTGTGTTAAAATTACCCAATCACATAGTCAATTGTATTTAAGTCAGTAAAGTATGACCAATGAGACCAAACTGCAGTAAACATGGATCCTGTTTCAGTACCCTTCATATCAGCCTCGGTCAGTTATCAGATGTTATGTAACCACAGCTTTATTAAAGCTCACACATGTAAAGTGGGTGTTTCTAACGGCTTTTAAGGCTGCGATAAGTCAACAGACACCTGCCTGACGTGATCACCTAAGGTTTACATTAATTTGGCGTGGACAGCAGGGGCGCATCGGTGATCACCATAAGTTTTCGTCTCTGCTTTGTCCAGTTTTCTGGCGATCGGCCGTCCTATGCATTTAACCTCAGGTGTTTTCACAGTATAGAAATTAAACAGAAATGTAGCTTTTGCTTTGGTTTATAGGAATTCCAAAGAGCAACAACTTTGCAGCCAAACCATGGTGCTGAATGGGACCCTGCCATGCTTGTGACTTTGTTGATGTCTTCATGGGCAGCTTAGATAATAAACTCATGCAGGGTTGCCCAGTCTCTTTGCTTTCCTCTCTGTTTGAACCTGAACAGCGCAAAGAGCTTAAATACCGAGATTGGAGAAGGTATCGAGACCATGGTATCACCATTCTTCTCAACAGTGAAGACCGGGAATCATTCTGCAAACACCTGGATGAACTGAATCCGCCAAATATTAAGTGGACCGTAAAATTTGAGAAACAGGTAGTATATCTGGATATTATATTATACTGGGTATTTATATAGCGCCTATCCTCGGTCACAGACCAAGCTCTAAGCGCTTTACAATAAACACACTACCTCACTCACTCAACGGGCTGCTTACCCAGGTAGAGTCGGCCGAAGAGCAGCCTACTGGGCGCTCATTCAGTCGTTTCCCGTACCATTCAAATATCAGTCACTCATTTTCATTTATCTCATTTATTCCTCCAGTTTCTCACATAGGATGCATGCGATGTTTATACATGTCCTCCATTTCCACCAGTACACAATGGCACACGATAACAGTAAGTGACAATTTTATGGCTTGGTAAGAAATACCAGGCGGCTATCTTCAATCTACATCAATTTTGCCAGGGCAGCGGGGAACCCCCCCTGCTCTTTTCGATTTTTCAACTGCCGTGGGTTTTTTAACGTGTGCAGGGGGCTGGAAGGCACACGGGTCAGACTCGCTTATAGTCCCCATCCGATGGACTTGACGTTCAGTTCGATTTGTCATTCAAACTGGGAAAGAAAGGGCGAGAAAGGCAGGGCTCGAACCCACGCACTTCTCACACGTTGGATTGGCAGGCGAACGTCTTAACCACTTTGCAACCTTTCTTCCTTTGGATATGAAACTTTCAACAGTTGATGGTGTCATAAAGACAGATATCTTTATCAAACATTGCCATAGTTACCTTCCAAAGAACAGTTGTCATCCTCCTGCAGTTTTCAAGGGTCTTCTAACAGGTGTTGGCACTTGGTTTAGAATGTTATGCAGCGAAGACGATAGACTGCAAGACAGACTCAGGTAGTATGCCAAGTATTTTACAATCGCTGGTTGGAAATTTGAGGCAGCACTTGAACAACTCAAAAGGGGAGCTAGCAGAGACCAAGGTGTTCTCATCAGATAAGAGAGAAAACCCAAACCCAAGAGATTTGCCTGGGTCACTCAATATGACCTATGGTTACCATCTAAGAGACAAACTATTAGACAAAATGTACACATCCTGCATTCCAATCCAAAAAGTGGGACCATTGTCCCTGAAGAAATGCTCATTGGTGCTGATAGAAGACGCAACTTGGCAGAAATGTACAAACCTACAGTACCACGTCGCCATCCTCTCCATGGACCCATGAACAGACCTGGATTTTTTGTATGCTGTGCCCACTGATATGACCTTTGTGCACATTCCAGTGACCTGATAGGGCTTAGACGCCCGTGGGATGGGCGCTACTGACCCATTAGGCAGAACCTCACCTGTTCGACAAAAAATACCATCTACATCATCAGATGCCAGAACCACCCAGACTTACGGTATGTTGGGTCCATCGAGGATCTCAAAAGGTGGGCCAATCATAAATCAGACTGCAACAGGAAAATGGTCCAGTGATGTGGGGTTGCCAGACACCTCGCCCAGACTGAGCACCCTGAAGGTAAGGCTCTGCCCTTTCTTTCCATCTATCCCATCAAACAAGTTACATCTGAAGACAAACTCCCAGACAGGAAGACTTAACTGGCAAGCCAATTTGTGGACTGTCTAAGGGTCTTAACTCCCATACAGAACTCAACAGTATGCAAAGGATGAGAAACAGGATCCTGTATTAGGAAGGTGCGATACTCAGGATTTAGTAGATCCCTCTGAAAATGCATGGGCTCTATTACATTACTCCAAGGCTGGACACTATATGTAATTACAGCTGCACATTTAATTTAATAGGAGAGTGACCTGCCTTTGGATAGTTATAACCGACTCAGGATCCAACAGCAGCAGCTCGCAGTTAGAATTCTCCGTTGTTGTGATTAAGTTGTTAAGGTTTTGAGTTATTTTTGACAAAGCTTCAAGAATTAGTGATCACTTCTATATATTGAGTGCAGTGTTTTCGACAGTTCGCTCAGATAGCCATTTTCTTTGTCGTGCTGAGCCTTTGGCAACTTACTTACCGTCGTTGTGCCGGCGACTGCTGTAAGGATCCGTTCAGCTCTGTGTTGATGGACTAGAGGAGTCCCGCTGCGCTTTTTAGAGTCGTGTAACTGTTTCTGGGGTTTCTTTCTTCTTCCTATTTTTAAAATATTATCTCTTTGGCTCCTAAGTGTTTTTCCCCTGTGTTGTAAGTAAAATAGAAAATAATATGACGTGTTTTCTAAACTGATGCAGTTTTCTACTGTGATGTGAGTAGTATTGATGTCATTTCAGCCATGGAGATGAAAATACGATCTCCGGTTCCTGATAAAGCCTTTTGATAGGAGAAAGATTGAATAATACACAAAAATGAACTCTGTGGGCGGTGTTGACGATTAATATTATATATATATATATATATATATATATATATATAAGCTGAACAACTACGTAGTGGGGGAAAACAAGTGCAGACTAACAATTCTTTCTAGCAATGACTTGGCGAGGATTTGAACTTAAAGGAAAAAAAAAAAGGAGGGATGAGGGCTATTAAAAATAAAGAAAAAATGGAAACATAAAGTAAAGAAAACATATTATGAATATGAAAACCACTCGCTAGATGCATGAGGGAACCATCGTAATACATCTTGAAGACAGATCCAATTATATTGCCTCCTCCTGGGCCTTTCGTCCGCTGGATCGGACTCATCAGGGAAACACGGCTCATTGTGACTGTGCTCTTGACGTCAAATAGAGACACACCACAGTCCATAATTTTGTGGTGTTCTCACCACCAAGGGTTCAAAAAAGAACCCAACAGCACCCCCAAAGCAGCCAGCCAAGGGTAGTAAATAAAACAAAACTAAAGGGTGGAGAGAAAAAAGTTGCTAAAAAAATAAAAGCATTATGCAAACAGTATAAAATGTAATGGACAATCTTTGAACCTATGCTTGAGGAATCCATTCAAGGATGCAAGGGAGATTAAAAGATATGGAACAGTCTGTGTGGTCAGCTCTGCTGTTCAATTAAACCACTTAACTTTAAAACCAATTTCTCTAAGAGCAACCCTACTATCACCGCGCCTATTGTCAATTGGATACTTTAAGAACACACGCGTGTTTTGTTTAGTTATATAAATGTGCATCCTTTTTAAATCCTTTTTTAAAAATCTATTTAAAATGGAGCCTTTTAAATATAATGAAAGTGCCACTTACGATGTAGGAGGGGTTTATGAGCCCAAATCTTTGGACTTCAGTGCCCTAACCATTGCAGTGGATGAATCATATGGCTTCCTAGTCAGACTTGTAAACCCACTAACTAGATATTTAAATCCTCCAATAACGAGTGATAGAGTGCCATCAGCATGGTCAACTCACCCCATGGCTTTTTACCAGAATCAGTTAAATTTTGCAGTTTACTGCTCAACCACCGGCTGCGGTGTTTCATATGCAAACCACTTATACCACCCAAATCTCTTAGTAAGGTCAGTATATAACTTTCATGTTTATTACCAGTATAGACGCATACTAACTGAACTACAGGTGTGCCTCCCCAACGACAACGCGTTTAATCCATTCAACAGCCCAATGGACAATAATGCATATGAAAGAATCTGCAACGAATTTAACATTAAACCTTCAACTGACTTTAGACAAAAGTTAGACCGCAATCACGGGTTAGGCACATTGTATTTGTGGGGCACACATAGAGAATATAATTTTGACTACTGGCCTGGTCACACCTCTTTGCAACCAAACAAACAAGTTAGATTGGGATCAATAGAACAAAAACACCCCAATGCTTGGGCAACATTTATCTTAGATGAAAGTAAAGGCCTAACAATGCCAGGAGTGCAAAGACTTAATGACTCCATACGTACGTACGTTTGGTGTCTATTAGGAGCGCAAGCACAGACCAAGTCTAGCATAGTGGATCAATCTACAGGCTTTGACGCCAGAAAACAATTTCTAGCCAATTTAGAAGATGCTATTAACTCTGCTGTTGATTTGCCTTCGAGCATACAAAGGTACCAAAACGTTCTTTCACATGCTAGGTCAAAGGTTGACTTTGTTGTGGGCCATGGATTATACATGCTGCCTTCTGACCTTAGACTACAGATTGGCATGATACAGAATTATAATAATGAAATTCTCATAGCCGGAGACGATCAAAACTTAGGACACAATCAAGGCTTAAACACAAGGCCCGCACCAGCCATTTTAAAAAAAGCATCTAGCCCTCAACAGCCAGAAAGCGACCCACCACCAGCTATAAGCAGCCCACAGCCAGAAAGCAGTCCACCGCCTGTTGATGTACCTCACCCCGACAGACACACTAGCGAAAAGACAGCCCTTGTTGTGTTTTTAACTTTTACTGGACTGGCTATACTTTATTTCACTAAAAATTAAACCGGCAGCCAGCACCCCCAAAGTCCACAGATGGTCGGCCATATAACCAACCACTTTGCCTATAGTAGACAAAACCCAACTAACAACACTGCCTATTATGCCAGGCAGAGCATCAAGTGCTTTGGCAGCTAACTTCTTTAATAAGTTTGCTAGGTGGTGTAATTGTTTTCTAATCCAACTTTTACCAGGCTGAGGCGTTGGAGGCGCTACTGGCCCTGTTGGTGCACCGCCGGTTAATGCATAAACCAGTGTAGAGATAGCAAACCCAACGGCTGTTAATATACTAACTATTGTAATCCCCTGCTCTCTGAACAGAGTCCTTATTCTTTCTGCTAAGGTAGTATTTTCATAAAGTATTCTGTTTATAGTTTCTCTGATTCTGTTTGTTTGTGACGCTAGCTGTGCTCTGTTAGTAGACAGCGTTTCTAACCTGGCTGCCCTTAGTGACATTAAATCCTCTATTTTCTGTTGTATTCTGGCCTTTACTTCTAACCCTAAATTGTTATCATCTGCATCAGCCAGTTTAATTTTTTCTTCTTCTATCTCTCTATCCAACTCACCAAGTTTTGCCAAGTTGTTTTTTTAGCTCGCCATTTATTCTCCGTTGAGCAGCATCAAGACCCCTGATTTCACGCAGAGCAGCTTTAAGATCCCTGAGTTCACGCTCAGGCAATGGAGGATCATCAATTGTTTGTAAAGCTGCTTCTTCATCAGGACTCAGCTCACCTTCTCTTTGACTAGGCGATGTTTTTAACTGTGTTTCTCCACTAAAACTCGTCTCAAGTTCTGCTATTGCTTCATCTGTTCTTTGACTTAATTCTTGAAGAGGTATGTTTTGCATTTCAGATCGTGTTGGCAACCTCCGCTCCAAGTTCTGTAAAGCACTAACAGCCTCAGGACTTACTTCTAAAAAGTTTAAGTCATCTGCCTTATTAGCGGTGAGTCTGCCTCTAATTGTGCGTAGGCTTACAAACTTGTTTGGGTGTAACTTCCAAGTAACTTGTGCAGGGCCATCTCTACCCTCTTTTATAAACAAATGACCGTCCTTTTCTTCAAAATCGTTAGGATCAAATAAGTCCAGTAGCTTTCGCCCTATACTTCTATAGAATGATTCAATTCGGTGTCGCAATAGTTTTTGACGCAGTCTAGGGAGTAAAGAACCCGCTCCTTGGCTTGCTTCTGCCTCTTCAACTTCATCTTGCATTGAACGGCCCGGTTCTGTTTCATCTTCATCTTCTTCAATGGGATCAGGCACGTCATAATCTTCATCAGCCATATTTATATATTTATTATTTTTTGTTTTTATAAAAAATGAACTCATACGGCTGCGACCTTGATCCATACAGAAAAGCGAAGGAGTCCCACGGCATAAAAGGTATAAAACAGACTGTGCGTGTTGTAAATAATCCATCAACAATTGAGCCCAATGAAAAATTAACAATAAGATTTAGTGACCTTGGGCCTGACGATGTTATAATGCCAGGCACTGCCAAGCTGTCATTCAAAATATAAATATTGAGTCAGCGGATCTTAATGCCACTGTCGTTGCTAACCTGGGCAGGGCCATCATTAAAAATATGGTAATTAAACTGAAGGTAGAGAAGTCTTCTCACTGAGTAGCGCAGACATTTTTAATCTCTATTCTGATCTGTGGCTGCCTAGAACAGAAAGAAAAGACAAAATCTTTCAGGGGATCCAGAGCCCAAACGGTCTTAAGCACAGGCTTAATGCTGCGGATGCAAAGGAAGACGAGGGAGACCAGGCAATAGCGCGAGCATTTAAGAACAGATTTTGCATCCCTCTAGATTTTGAACTGTTAAAAACCCACCAGCCATATTACCAAGGCGCACTAAGAGACAGACTTACTTACGAACTGACATTCAATGACAGTGGGTCTGTTATTCTATCAGATGATCCTCAAGCCAAATACACTGTTAGTAACATCTCTCTTAATTTTGACGTTGTTACTAACCCTGAACTGGCTAGAACAATCTTAAACCAGTACAAAAGCAAGACGGTTGTTTACTTTGAAAGAGTTTTACACCACAGTCTAGCGATTTAAAACAAGCAAGACGCTGTCTGGGAAATAGCTATAAGCTATTCTTTAAGGTCCCTAAAGGGGGTTCTCTTGCTATTTACTAAACCCTCAGCTCCTTTTAAGAGAGAATCTGAGGTGTTTTACAACCCCAAAATTGAGCAGTTGTCTTGCACAGTAGATGGCAAGCCTTTTCAGCTGTATTCAGCCGGACTTTTACCTGACCAACACTTTGATGAGATAAGAAAGTTGTTTGCTGGAGGCAGACAGACAAGCCCCACAGCCGATCATGTGTGTAAAAAACTTCACCTTCACGATGTAAGACTCGAAGATTATCTAACAGACAAATATGGATTATGGCTGGATTTTAGATCCACGTATGACAACAGACTGCACGGGAGTGGAAGAAGGGTAGGGTCAGATGGCATACTCATACAGATTAATAAGGAAAAGGAGGAGAATGGCCAGATACAAATGCACGTTTTTGTGGTTTATGACGCCCAGCTGAACATTGAAGAAAATAGACTGAAAGAAATAGCCTATTAAAACAGATGGATAGTTTGAACTTTTTGCCTAAAGACCCGCACTGTTCGCTTATTTGTGGGATTACTGGGTGTGGGAAAACTGTCTTCGTGCTTGATTTGTTACAAACAGTCTACAGATTTCATTATGAGTACATTGTTATATTCTGCACAACCATTAAGCACAACAAGTCTTACAAAGAAAGGCAGTTTGTTTGGACAGACGAAAAAATATTTTTAGTTGATCCTACTGACAAGCTAAGCGACTGTTTAGAACATTATTATAGGCTATTTGAGGGAACTGAAACGCTGTTTATTATTGATGACTGTTCAGCTGAACAAGACATTGTTAAAAAAAAGGACTCTGTCTAAGCTAGCCTTTAGCGGAAGACACGCATTAGTTTCTGTGTGGCTCTTAACTCAAAAATACAATGCCGTCTTAAAAGACTTTAGATCGCAGTTAAAATCAGTCATCTTATTCTATACTAAGGACAAGGATAGTTTTGAAGAATGTTTAAGTGAAAACTATATAATCAGGGACAGGGATGAACTAAAAAAAAATAAAAGAGCAGTTAGAAAAATCTAAGCACGCTAAACTATGCTTGCGGACTGACCCACCAGTTCAATACGTCTGCTTATTATAGATTGTTTATAACAAATTGTTTATAATAAATTGTTTATATTAAAAAGAATGTCTCGAGGGCCAGAATCAAAATAAGAGTTAGCTCCTAAATGCGTTGCAGTAGAGCTAAAAGATCTAGCAGACACAGCCGAGTTTGATCTGATAGGAGTGCCAGGAAATGTTTATGGATTTGAGTACACCGACGATAGTGTTTACAAACGAACAGAAATTGAAGGTAAAAAACGGCAGCAATATCCTACCCTGGAAGAGATAAGAAATCTAAGGGCAAACGATTTTGGCAAACACGAATACAAACTTCATAAACGAGAGAATGCCTGGGCGTTGCTTCCTAACATTAACTGGGATTTAAAGTTTGAACTACGAAGCCCCAATGTATACTTTGATAAGAAATACAATTTTAGAAAAGCTTTGAATGAAGGACACCTTCTTATTAGCCTAGTACCAGGATTACAACAGAAAAAGCAGATTGAAATAACTAAGCAGGGCCCTGAATATATGCTGCGGAGAAAGAAGTCCTTAGCTGAAGTGGGGGATGACACCGTCGGCTTAGAATTTAACCCAAAACTACAACCACTGCCTAGAAAAATGACGATGCTTTTTCGCTTATTTATTACTCCAAGGGAGTCTGATCCTAGTTTGCCAGAACCTACGTTAATCAGAGGCGTACAAGTAAAGTCTGAAAAATTGGACGGCCCTCTTAGGTTTGTTATTGCTATTACTAAAAATGGGGATGAAATAAAGACTTTTGTATCTTCTGACAAAGTTACTGTGATGGTTGACAATGCTAAACTAACAGTACTTGATTTTATTTTTATAAAGTATGTTGATTTTATTGGGTTTTACTCTGTTGATGAAGTGCTGCCAGAAGGGTTAATAAGAAGATATGTACAGGATTAAAAAAAATAATCTTGTTTAAAAATGGAAGACGGTCAACAGTTTAGATTAAAGCACATGACTGAGCTTGAAGAGGAAATAGAAAGTGATTTGAACAAGTATAGGGTTACTAGAAAGAAATATGCTAAAGCTTTAAATGCCCTTTCTTATATAATCACCGGCTCATCAGTTGTAGCCAGCTTAAGCACTGGGTCTAGTGTTGCTCTTTTGGCTACTGGAGTTGGGACACCGATGTCCATAGCTTTTGGATGTGTTGGTTTGGGTTTAGGTGCCATGTCCACGATTGTAAGTGCTGTTTTAAAAAAGCTAACGCCCAAATTACAAAAGCACACTGCCATTGTAGCCCTAGCAACAGCAAAACTTCATTCATTAAGGCTGATTATAAGCAATACATTACTGGATGGAAAAGTAACAGACGAAGAATTTAAACGAGCCATGGCTGACGGCGATGATTACAGACGACAAAAAATTGACCTCCAAAAGAAATGGAGAAAGACTTTTACTTCACAACAGGTAGACGCCGAAGCAATCAGACAGAACATTGCAAAGCAGAACATTGCAAAGCAGAACATTGCAAAGCAGAACATTGCAAACGATCAACTAACCCCAAAATAGGTTAAAAATGAGTCTGATTTAATTATTGTATTACTTATATATTTGATCTTAAAAATGACGACCAAAGTAGTTACAGAGCTTAAAAATATATGCTGCGCCTTAGAGTTAATGATGGAGCGGGGGGCTAATGAAGAAGAGTTAAGAAACAAGTTTGACGAATTAATTGCGGATCTTTTTGAGCACACAGATATTCGTGAAAGTGTAACCAACGTAATCAGTAAAATGCCAGATTCTTGGCCCAACCCAGTTATAAAGTGTGTTGCAATTTTAGTTAATATTATGGCTCCTGATGACGCTGAATTGTCTATTTTTACTAACTCTGAAGGAGTAGCTATTCAATGTAATTAATATTAGCTACATTTTAGTATTACCTCAAATTAGTAAATATTAGCTAAATTTTATTATTTATTTTTTTGTATTACTTATATATTTGATCTTAAAAATGACGATCGCAAAGACGCTGAATGAGATATTTGCCGAACCGGTGGGCAATATGTTTAGTGAATTAGACATGGACATCATTAGCCCCTCAAGCGTTCATGAAAGCGTAACACATGCCATTTCTAAAATCCCAGAGTCTCTTCAAATTGGCCCACCAGTAAAAGTGTTGTTGGCCATTCTGATTGAATATATAACCCCCGATGATAGTAGTATACTAGTCTGGGTTTCAACTAGACAGAAAGAAGTAATCAGCTATCACGACTTTAATTCTGAATGGGCTGATTACATGCTTACACAGATTAACCATGCAAGTGAAGAAGCGAAATTACGCGGCTCCGGCTGGTCTGAAGGAACAGTCCTTGAAATCAGATTAAGACAAACAAAGTTCTATCCTATAGTTGGCAATTCTTACATCCCTCTCCCCAGAGAGTTAGAGTTAAAACGAGCAGTCTTAAACATACATAATTCAGATAACTTATGTTTCATGTGGTGTATTTTGGCGCATTTACACCCTGTTAAAAATCATGCAAACAGAGTCTCCAATTATAAACCTTATCTTCATGAACTGAACTTTAATAACATAAACTTTCCAGTAAGCATAGACAGTTTAAGCCGGTTTGAAGAGCAAAACAAACCAATAACCGTAAACGTATACACATGGTCTGTAGTAGACAATCTAGTCCCTCTAAGGATCTCTCCCAATGCTCCCACTTTTGGCGAATCCCTTAACAAGCATGTAGACTTGATTCTGTTTACAGATGGTTCCAAGAGCCATTATGTATTAATCAGATCAATTAGCAGACTTATGGCTTATACATCAAAGGACAAATCTAAACAAGAGCTTTGTAGAAGGTGTTTGGTCAGAATCCCATCTATAGAGGCAGCTGCTGAACATAAGAAACATTGTAAAAGTTTTGTAGACTGTAAAACCAAACTTCTTTCGCCCCCACCGGGGTCTAAAGTTAGTTTTAAAAACATACACAAAGTGCAGATGAGACCATACGTAGTTTACGCTGACTTTGAAGCGATTTTGCCACAGTACTATGGCCCTCAACAAAAAACAACCTTATTATCTCACCATCAAGGCCCTCAACAAGCAGAAGAACAAAAAACAGCTTTATTAACCCACCATCAGATTTGTTGTTATGCTTTTATTATTGTTAGATCAGATGGCCACCATACAACACCCGAGATTTACAGAGGCCCCAATGCAGCCGGTCGATTTTTACAACACATGAAACAACTTCGTAATCAATTCTCCAATCATCTGAATCTCTCAGACATTAGGATGACTCCCGAAGACCAAAGGCGCTATGAATCATCTACACACTGTTGGATATGCAAATGCAAGTTATTTTGTGACACTGTGAGAGACCACGATCACATTACTGGAAAATTCAGAGGAGCTGCGCACAGGAGTTGTAATCTTCAGCTTAAGGCCGACCCCAAAAAATGGAAATTGCCAATCTTCTTTCATAACTTACGAGGCTATGATTCTCACTTTATCATGCAAGCAATAACTTCTGAATGTAAGAGGGTTAGCTGCATTGCACAATCATCAGAAAAGTACATGACCTTTACTGTAGACTGTTTATCCTTCTATGACTCTGCCCAACATCTGATGGGGAGCTTAAGCAAACTAGCAGAATCTCTACAAGAGTGCCCAATAACTAAAAAATATTTTAACTCGGCTTTAGTACGTAAAGGCATTTACCCTTATGAATACATGAACTCGTGGGACAGGTTTGATGAGCCGGCCTTGCCAGCAAAGGAAGACTTTTACAGCCGCCTTACAGGCAAAAGCATAACTGACTCTGACTATGAATACGCACAGAAAGCCTGGACAGAATTACACTGTCGAACAATGGGCGATTATCACGATCAATATTTATTGGCTGACGTGTGTTTATTGGCAGACGTCTTTCAGAATTACAGATCTACATGCATGAAACATTACGGTCTAGATTCATCGCATTACATTTCTGCCCCGGGGTTGTCTTGGGACGCATTCTTAAAGTCTACAAACATTAAGATTGACTTAATATCTGATCTGGCTCCACTCCAGATGATTGAGGATGGGCTGAGGGGAGGCATTAGCATGGCCTCGCACCCTTACTGCAAAGCCAACAACAAGTACTTAGATGACTATGATCCCACTAAACCATCTAACTATCTAATGTATTTAGACGCTAACAATCTGTATGGGTGGGCCATGAGCCAGGCACTGCCATTACGTAACTTTAAAATGTTCGTAGGACCTCATAACGTTAATAAAATGTTGAGTTATCTACCGCGTCTTACGCCTGATTATCCAATAGGATTAATCTTAGAGGTAGACTTAGAATATCCTACAGAGTTGCATGACCTCCATAATGATTATCCCCTAGCGGCAGAAAGATTAAAGATGAGTCCCACAGAACCGCCCAAACTCGTGCCTAATCTTCGACACAAGACTAAGTACGTATGTCATTACAGACTGCTGCAGTTTTACTTAAGACACGGACTAAAACTTACCGCCGTTCACAGAATAATAGAATTTGAACAAGAGCCCTTTATGAGGCCATACATCATGAAGAATACTGATCTTAGGACTGAGGCTACTGACGCTTCAGAAAAAGACTTTTTTAAACTAATGAACAACAGTTGTTTTGGCAAGACCATGGAAAACCCACACAAGCGTAAAGATGTAAGATTAGTTACAAAAGAAAAACAAGCAATTAAGCTGGTCTCTAAACCTAACTACCAAGACTTTAGAAGATTTAGCGACAGCCTGGTTGGCATTGTGATGAAGAAACAGAATGTGAAGTTGGACAAGCCGGTGTTTATCGGGTTTTTCTGTGTTAGAGCTGTCAAAATTGTTAATGCTTGAGTTTCTGTATGACTACTTTAAGCCGCTGTACCCAAAGTCTAGAGTCCTTTACACAGACACTGACTCTTTTATTCTGGATGTTCCAACAGAAGATTTTTATAAGGATTTAGAAGCGGAGGTGGCCAAAGGAGCTGACGGCTGGTACGACACATGCGACTATCCTAAAGACAGTCCTTTACATTCAACTGTAAATAAGAAAGTGATTGGAAAGATGAAGGATGAACTTAATGGGACGGTTATACAAGAATATGTTGGTCTGCGGTCAAAGATGTATAGCGTTGCTAGCCAGACTTCTGTAATGAAGAAGGCTAAGGGCATAAGTAAAGAAGTTATAAAAAAAAAAAATATATAAGTCACGACAACTACAAGCAGGCTCTCTTTGAAAACAAAGTATTTCATCACACAAATGTTAATCTGCGCTCTACTCTTCATCAAGTAAACACAACTGCTGTTAATAAGAAATCACTAGTCTCTAACAATAACAAGCGAACTTACGTTAATCCTGAGTTTTCATACGCTATAGGCCACTGGAGAACTGACTTAAGTTAAGATCTTAACTAGTACTTAACTAGTACTTAACTAGTACTTTACTTAAGATCTTAACTAGTACTTTACTTAAGACCTTAACTAGTACTTAACATGACTTGCACTTTACTTACACTTTACTTACACTTAACTTGTTATAACTGACCTAACTTGTACTTAACCAGTACTTAACTTGTACTTAACAACACATTAAAAAAACTAATTCAGTAAAAATAATGGGTTTACAGAAGGGGGTTGTGCTTTTTTTTGCAGAGGCTGGTTCTTCTTCTTTTACTGTTTTTGTGGGGGTTTGTGACTTTGTTGCTAAGTATGGGGTTAGACACTTGTATGCCAAAAGCCCCCCACCAACAACAACACACCCCAGTACATAATAATACATCTTATAGTTTGATTGTGTTGTTGTTGGTGACGGCGGCGGTGTTGGTGGCGATGTTGTATTACTATCTACCAATTTTTGTTTTGCTGCTTGGTTTGCTTTTTGCAGTCTGTTCCATTCAGCTAGTTTACGACCGGCCTCAACACGCCCAGGACTTTTAGCTTTAGTAACACTACTCACTTGTGGGACACTCACTTGTGGGACACTCACTTGTGGGACATTCTGTGGTTCCATATTCTGCTCCTGTGGAGTCTTCTTCTCCTGCTCGCTCATTTTTTTTTAATATGATTAAAATTAATATGATTAAAATTAATATGATTAAAAGTAATTAATCCTATGATGAATGGGCATAACAACGTCCCAAATCTATAATACATGTCACATGCAAGAGATTCTAGGGACTTGGTTAAAACCGGATCTTGTGTTAAGTCATATTTTAAATCTTCTTCTGAATCAATCGGCGCTATCTTGCCTACTAACTTAGCATATAAACTAATCATTGTCTGTCCCACCGATCTAACCATTTTTGATCCTAGCTGTGCTTCGTACCTGGCGTAATACTTCTCAACGTCTGATGTAGACAATTGCTGAATCTGTTCAATACTTAGTTCAGTGCCTAAATACTGCCTGGTTTTCCCACATGCAGCCAGAGAGTATAATCTTTCT
Organism: Conus canariensis; assembly: GCA_033310375.1. Taxonomy (NCBI): domain Eukaryota; kingdom Metazoa; phylum Mollusca; class Gastropoda; order Neogastropoda; family Conidae; genus Conus; species Conus canariensis. Next base: position 32,849,531 of record CM065724.1, read on the forward strand.
TTATGACAGAGGTTTGGATCTGCTGCCTCCTCACACTTTAATAGCTCGTCGCAATCCATTTTTTAAAGCCCTTTTTAAAAGCAATAAAAAAAATAAAACCATGAGTTTAACGCTGGTTAATTATGCAGTGCCCATTTTTGGCGTCATATACTTTACCATGTCAGACCATAGCATTCAACGGCAGTTAGCCAGCTCTGTCAGGCCGAATTTTTTCCGTGGCCAATGCAGTCATAAGACAGTCACGTGATGTCACCCCACTTCCGGCCCCGGAAGAAGCCAGTGTCAACTTCCTATAAGACATTCATCTTCGGCCTGCCGTCAAAGCAAGATAAGTCTTGTGCTCTGTCTCGCCTATACTTGCCTTTGTGTTAACTTTGCTGTGTTTTGTTCTATACTTGATTCAGTTGTGGCTTGCAAATGTGAGGCTCTTGGTGGGAGCGTATTTATCAAAAGATTTGTCTCTTTTACCGGCACTCTCGGGAGCGTATTTATTAAAAGATTTGTCTCTTTTACCGGCACTCCCGCGACTTTGTTACTCGCGATCGTCGGCACCGCTCGCCGGTCGTGTTCCCCCACCATATTGCCGAGCCTCGGTTCAGCACGCATTTTGTGCTGGTTCCGGCTTGCACTAGACCCTGAGTATTTTTGCCGTGTGAGGCTCTTGGTGGGAGCGTATTTATTAAAAGATTTGTCTCTTTTACCGGCACTCTCGGGAGCGTATTTATTAAAGATTTGTCTCTTTTACCGGCACTCTCGCGACTTTGTTACTCGCGATCGTCGGCACCGCTCGCCGGTCGTGTTCCCCCACCATATTGCCGAGCCTCGGGTTCAGCACGCATTTTGTGCTGGTTCCGCATATTAAGGTTTAGGGCTCAATAACTATCACACCTGTACTCTTTACCCTTCACAGGTAGAACGTGTTCGAGTAAGGGTGTGTGACACTGATCTGCTTATTAAGATTTAGTGCCCAAGAACTATCACACCTATACACAGTGATACTCCACGTGTAGAGATTGCTATTAATAGCCATACCAGTCACACGACCGGTGGCGTGTACGGGTAGTTCGAGTTTTCAGTCGATCTCTCGAGCACTTTGCACGACACCACACGGACGATCGAGGTTAATTGATTTTCTCGATCGGCCACCTTGTCTCCTCTTTGCGGTCGTGTGTTCCGGGTTTGCTCTATCCACCTGTGCCCAACATGGTGAAGGACACCGCCGGGTCGAGCCACTCCACTGCTCGGAGTTCGCTCAATTTCCCGGAGAACCCGCGGGTCGATTCCATCTCGGAGCAATCCGTTCGCACTGATGAACGTACGGTTCGGGTAGACAGAGACGACTTCTCCGCGGAAGGGACGCGTGATCTTCCTCGTCTACCAAACCGACGGACGCACGACCGCGGCGTCCCAAGGCTGATAGGCAAGCGGCCACCATTTCAAAATGCCTTTCATTTGATCTGCCTGCTAGTCTAAGGGCAAAGCTCCCCTCAAGGTGCTGCCCAGAAAGTCTAATGGCAAGGCTCCCCTCAAGGGGCCCGGCCGAGCAAAGACTAGCCAACGGAATTCGCCCTCCCCCACCCCTTCTCCATCGGCCAGCTTGCCCTCTAGCCTACGGACTCGCTCGGAGACTTCTAACTATCATGCTGAGTCACGCGAATCTCGGCCCCCGGGGCACCTTGCCGAGCCGCGGACCAGCACGGGTGACGGATCTGGGATGGAATCACCATCCGTCACTCGCCTTGATGAGTCACGTATCTCTTTTTCCCCCCAAATTGATACGTGCACTCATAGCGCTCGGCCCCACCGGGCACAGGTGCAGCCAACACCTGAGCTCGAGGAGCGCTTCGACTCCGGAAGCAGCCTTATGGTCACCCCGACGCACGACCTCGGTGGTGTCCATAATCCTGGGCGTGCGGGCACGCCGCGAGTCCCCTAGGCGCATTCCCCTCTGGGACCTTTTTACGGTCCTCGATGCCCTCAGAAAAACCCCTTTTGAACCCATTGCTTCTATTCCTTTTGACCTCCTCTCCTTTAAGACCACCTTTCTCCTCGCCCTGGCCTCGGCCAGAAGACGAAGTGAGATTCACGCCCTCAGCGGTGACCCCACAGATATCGCCTTCCACAGGGACGGCTCAGTCTCTCTCAAGTTCCTTCCGGAGTTCTGACATCTTGGGAAAGGGAGAAAAAGATGGAGACATGGACCTTTGCCCCTCCAGGTGTCTCAGGTACTACTGGGAACGCACACGCCCCAGGCGCTCCTCCCAGAGACGACTCCTTATCTCCCTCAACCCCAACAATACTAGAGATATCTCGGCGGGAACTATCTCCAGGTGGCTCTCCAAGACGGTGAGATCTACCTACGCTCAGGCGTACAAGGATCTCCCTGTCCTATCACCCAGGGCCCACGAGGTCAGAGCACTGGCCACTTCCACAGCGTTCCAGTACTCTGTCCCCGTGCGCCACCTGCTGGAGGCAGCCTACTGGCGTTCGGAAAATCCCTTCATTAATTTTTACCTGAGGGATATCCGCATGACCAGAGCTGATGGGTCTAAGGGGATTTCCTTTGTGGCGGCCAATGCAGCCATATCGGTCAACCCCAAGAACCACTAGGGCGCTCGCCCTCCTCCGATTCCTTTAAATTCTGCTATGGTCTGACATGGTAAAGTATATGACGCCAAAATGGGGAGTTTGTGTTATACTCCCTGTTTGGCTAGTATACTTACCATGTCAGACTCTAATTCCCTCCCTACCTTCCCCTCTGGCGCCAAGGTTCTCGGGGTCACCATACACCAGGCCTCGCTGAATGACTTATAGGAAGTTGACACTGGCTTCTTCCGGGGCCGGAAGTGGGGTGACATCACGTGACTGTCTTATGACTGCATTGGCCACGGAAAAAATTCGGCCTGACAGAGCTGGCTAACTGCCGTTGAATGCTATGGTCTGACATGGTAAGTATACTAGCCAAACAGGGAGTATAACACAAACTCCCCATGTTGGTGTTATAGTTTATTCAACCCTAGCAAAATGTTTGTTAAGAATAAAACCGCCCAACATGGAAAAGATAGAAGATTCGCCGAAACTAGTTGTAACCTTATTTTTAGCTCTAGCAACAAAAGATTGTCTGATTAAAAAGCACATAGACAGTCTTTCATATTATGATTATTTTAATTATTTTTTTAGTTAATAAAAAACATGAGCACTGCAAAGATTATTAATACTATTTACCACTCTGCTGTAATCAGCGGTCTTAGTATAGGGTACAGCGTGTTAGCAAAAAACATGTTTAAAATGAGGCCGGCTGATCTAGGAAGGTTAGACATTGAGGATATTGTGAAGGTTATAGCTGTAATAACGGCGGGGATTGCCTCAAAAGACTTTCTTGTTACACAGGGGATTATCCCAGAAAACATCAATGCATAGAAATATTGATTTATAAAAAAAAGATTCATTCTAAAAAATATTGATTTATAAAAAAGATTCATTCATTTATAAAAAGATGTCTGGATTAGTTCTGATGGTGGGAGGAGCTATTGTTAATGCGTTGGCTTTCTCTGGCAGCAATTATATGTTTAGTAAATTGCGGTCTGATGAAGAGAAAGAACGCCATAACAAGGCACTGGAAGAGTTAGCTAAGGCAAAAGACGCTTACGAAAAAAGGAGGATTGCTCACTTAGACTTTATTAATAAAAAGTTAAGAGAACAGGGACATGCAGAGCACACATTTACAGACGTTGACGACGCAATGAATGAATATTACTTAGTGACAGGAAAGAAGTTTCTAACATCGTCACCGCCAGAACTGTCTGACTTTTATGAACCATCTGAGGATCAGAAAATGGTAGAAATAGGCTTTATTATAGGCGCTATGGGAGCAATCTTTCTTCTTGCATATTCAATCTAAAAACACAGTTAAAATGTAATTAAAAAAACAGTCCCTTCTTATGGACGATACGAAGTACAAAATATTTATTCTCCTAGAGGGTATTGGAAAGGAAAGGCTGCTATTGATAAACTGAGTAAAGCTGCTAGGATGTCTGAATCAGAAGCAAAAAACTGGCTTTCAAAACAAGCGATCTGGCAAATATATCTGCCTACCCCAAAAAGAATAATAAGGCCTCGATTTGTTAACTCAGTTCCTAATGACACCCACCAGATGGACTTGTTGTATCTTCCACATGACAAAGTTAGAAGAAAAAAGTTTAAATATGCTCTTACGGTTGTTGACATGGCTTCAAGGTATAAAGATGCTGAGCCTTTAACGGATAAAAGCTCAACTGCTGTGGATGTGGCTTTACAACAAATATACATGCGAGGCCCATTAAAGTATCCTAGGCTGATTCAGGTTGATGATGGGAAAGAGTTTAAAGGAGCTGTAAACCAACTGTTTTTAAGACGCCGGGTTACAGTTAAGAGAGGGATCCCAGGCAACCATCGCTCACAGGCTCTAGTAGAAAACTTTAATAAGAATCTAGCTGAACGTCTGTTTACCTATCAATATCACAGAGACCTTATGGACAAAACACGCAACACAGAATGGGTCAGAAGGATGCCAGCAGTCTTACGCGCCATGAACAATGAAGAATTTAAAGCAACAGGCCTTAAACCGCTAGTCGCAATCAAATTAAAAAAATAAGTATTACTGAAGACATCCAAAGTAATCAAAAACTCTTACCTTTTGGACTAAAAGTAAGATACTTGTATGCGCCTAGAGAGGCAGAAGGCGATGTTAGAATTAGAGCCACAGACCCCATATGGAGTAGACGTATATGAAGTTGAAAGAATTATGAAAACAGCCCCTCCTGTGTATTATTTAAGAGAGACTCTTTCTTCTAAAAAGCCTGCCCCTAAAAGATCGTTTGTTCGCGAAGAGTTGCAAGTTGTTCCGCCAAACACAGTGCCTATAAGTTAATCAGAGAGAATGTCTAAATGTGTGGGTTGCGATCCCCATCTCATTTTGCTCGCAAACCCCGCTTTTCACTGCATTAAATTTTTTTTAATTTTTGTAGGTTTTAGCTGTTTTTGGATTTTAAGACGGGGTTTAATCATGTGAAAAGCGGGGTTTGTGGGCAAAATGAGATGATGATCTAGAACCCGTGTTTATACATTCTCTGTCTGGCAGGAAAGACTTGCAGGAAGGAATACATGTTGCAAAAGAAATCCTGACGATCAGGGTGCTAGTGGGACACACATAAACCAACTAGCAGGGGTTGGATGAATAGAGCAATATGGCAATACAGTGTGTGGAAGACAGAAGAAGATTCCAAGAGAATCTAGAAAGCAGTCCAACAATGCCAAAAGGGGCAATGGACTATGTGGGAAAATGGAGTACAAAGACGTCCCAGTGTTACGGATGGGTGCTTGGTGCGTGTGTGTCTGTGTGTCTGATTCTCCCAGAAATATGGATGCATGTTTGCACTTTCCTACCACACACACACACACTCAACCACACATAGACAGCCAGGCAACACAACCGTAATTCTTTTCTTCTTTTTTCTATGTCGCCAGGGCCATCCAACACATTCAAAACATCATCATCAAACATCAATAAACGTGAATAACACAAATGGAGCACACCCCAACTTTGGGTGTACAATATATATATAATATATATATATATATATATATATATATGTGTGTGTGTGTGTGTGTGTGTGTGTGTGTGTGTGTGTGTGTGTGTGTGTGTGGCACACACACCAACAGTCTGTCACAGGCACTGTCTGGCCTGGTTTCACAGTCCGCGACTGAAACTATTCGCACGCAAAAGAGTGCAGAATGATAAAGCAGCTCTACACGAGTCACTAATCTGGCACAAGCGTGCTACAAGGAGGCGCAGCTGCAAGTAGGGGGCAGACACTGGTGAAGAATAAAGACGACGCGACGACACTGCGACTGTCAGTTGGGGTAGTGACTTGCAAGCGTCAGTGAAATGATGCAGCGACTGTCAGTAACGGTAGTGACTTGCAAACGTCGGCGAAACGATGAAGTGACGTCTCTGCCCTCAAGGAAGTAACCACTTCCTACACCCAAAAAACTGTGACTCAGTCCGATCACACTAAGCAGCACTCTACTACTTTTGAGGCACCAGCCTCCACAGTCAAGAGGTGTGGCTCTGTTGCTGCACAGCAACGAGGGTCTCACAACGCGCAAGATCGACGACACGAAGGGTCTCACGACGCGCAGGAACGACGCTGACGCTGCAGGTCGTTGTCAACACAGGCAGTGGTTCTGACTAGGCAGGGCCAGCGCAGAGCGCAGCGGGTGAACAGGACTTAGGGTCTCAAACCCGAAGCGACGACTTTACTCGCAGAAGAGGCGCTGGCTCAGCTGGCTTGTCGGGTCAATACTGGCATGCACCAGCCTCTCGCACACCCGGCACAGTGGAAAATGGGGACACACAACAGGCCCTGGACCCGAGGTAGGAACAACCAGTTCCCAAGGACACCAGGGTCGAACTCAACCTGGAGGAATTGAGAAAACTTCTTTGAGTATCTAGCCTACTATCCATAGTCTTTTAATCAGACTCACAGTTAATAATGGCTTCCTATTTTTTATCGTAAACAGAGCACTTTATCTACAGCCAAAATTTGACAAGGTTTCAACTAAATGAAACACTTCACTTCTTTCAAAATTATTATCTCAAAAGTTCAACACGCTGAGAAGTCATCTTTCTTCAAAATCATAACCTTTGCGTTAGCGAGGAAAGACTACCATATAGACCTTTTCGTAATGAGCGATAGCATAACCAAAGATTTCCACATAGACCCTCACAATGAGCGAAAGTATAATTAGTGTATCATTACCTTCTCTCATCTTGCTCATAAACAAAAGGTTTTGATCATTTCACAAGATCATAACAATGTTTTAACATTTTACACGATCACTACCTCTCAAGAGAAAACGTTTTCATTCATCTTTCTTTTTTCATTTTTATTAAAAGCAACTATTCCTCATTATCAATATCCATCTCACATACATGACACAGTCTTTGCGCATTCTTGTTTAGCACCAGGTAGATGTTCACATAACATCACATCACATAACATAGCATAAGCTGGCTTTAAATAACTCTCAACATGCTTTCGATACATTCCCATTTATCCATCAGTGATTAATACATAAGGGAAAGGTTATTAGTCACTGATATCCATCAGCAATACATGCATATAAGAAAGGTCTCAATTTAGATTCCCACATCGGAATCTAGAAGGATTTCCGTTTGGCATCCCAAGTATAAATCCCAAGTATGGTACGATGTAAATTATGTATTGTGATATATTGCTTCATAAGATCCAAAAACTCAAGAGTCTGGAATCCAGCACGAATTTTGGATGATCTAGCCGTCCGACCAAAATTCTGGAGTTTACAAAAAACAGCTCTCAAGATATCCAGAAGATCATTCAGTAAGCAAAATGTCATCAAAAAAGCTTACTGCTCCACACTCATGAAGTTTTAGTGCACGCATCATTCTGGCAAAAGAAGCTGGGGCGTTTTGTACTCCAAATGGCATTTTCGTCCATTGAAACAGTCCAAAAGGTGTCTGAAAAGTTGTTTTTTTCCTTGTCTGCTTCAGCCATCGGGATTTGCCAATACCCTTTAGTTAAGTCTATTTTGACAAAATACTTTCCTTCTGACAGTTGACAAAGAAGTTCCTCAATGTCTGGGATAGGTTCTGCATCAAACACAGTGATTTTGTTTAACTTCCTGTAGTCGATGCAAAACATCACCGAGCCATCAGGTTTGTCCACCAGTACAATTGGCGAGCTGTATGGTGACGAGGACGGTTCAATAACTTTCAACCCGAGCATAACTTGAATCTCTCTTTCGACAACCTGTTTCTTCGCAAATGGGAGGGGGTATGGTTTGACTCGGACTGGGTTTTCCGTACTCAACTCAATAGTATGGGGTTCAATTGTTGTCACTGTCCCTGGGGTTTCCGTCAGAACATCCTGAAAGTCCTTCAAAATACCTTCCAATTGTTCTTTCTGAATCAAAGATAAATCATCACACAAAACAACATCATGATAAGTTTCTCCCTTGACAGAAAGAGTGGGCAGAGGTACAGTATCATCTATACTGGTAGATGTTAACAATCCCACATTCGTTGTTTGCACAGTCTTTGCTCTGTCTCTGTATGTGACATCAGGTACAAAATCAGAACCAATGATTTCTGTAACAGCCACATCTGTTCCAGACACTGGACATATCCATTCAATTGACTCGTTAATGGCAACATTTGTACGTTCAACATACTTTTTTAGCATGTTTACATGGAATACCTTTTCATCATTTGCCATTTTCACTTTGTAGTTCACTCCAGAAAGTTTGTTGTCGTGTCCAGGTACATGCCTGTAGAGATGTCGGAGTCCGGTATGTACGTCGGCTTGTCCGTTGATATGTCAGAGACAGTCTGCTTTGGAGTAGAAAGTATAGTCATCAGTGTCTCGTCGCTTCTCTGCATAGTCTTCAAAACATCTGGCGTAACTTTTAGTTCATCCAGTTTTGAAACCTTGAGTGGTTTTGTTGGTTTTCCCTGCTTTACAACTTTTGATCTTGTACTGATGAAACAAGGAATGAAAGATCCTCCGGCACCACCATGTACTGTCGCAACACCTGGTGGATTTCCCAAAATCAAATCGCAAACTGGATTCTCAATAACACAGGTGGTAAGCGACCCGGAGTAGTATGGTGTATCGACGGACATTTTTGCAAGTGGAAAAGTTTCAATTTTTCCACCAAACGATCCGCATCACTGAACGCTGTCAAGATAATGGTCCGGTAGAACAAAAGATTTCCTTACACCAGCTGTGGTGCAACCTGTATCTCGCAAAACAGAACCTTGTAAATCATTAATGGCACAATCCCCCAAAAGAAGACTATCAATGGACTGATCTGGCGCCAAAACAAGACCTTCTTCACATGTAGTGGAAACAAATCCAGTCTTTGTTCCACTTCCTTTGAAAGGACAGTTCCGTTTTAAATGGAATTTGCCCTCACAAAAATGGCAACGCATGGTTTGATCGATGGACAACTGGTAACTGTTAGTCTGTGAACCTCGACCTTGTCCACGCACTGGACCAAAGGGTCTGCGCGGTTGTTGTTCACCACGCCCTCGGAAAGGAAAAGGTCTTTCCGGTGGTGAGTATTGGTACTGACGGAAATCGCCAGAACCGACATGGCCCTGACCGCGGAAAGGTCTTTGTCTGTTGCCAAAAGACGTGTAACCGTGAGGACCTTGGAATGAAGCGCGATTTCCTCTTCTATAGTTTCCTTGTCCACAATGTATTTGATATGCCGCGTGAGACTCGAAAAGGGACGAATCCCCCTTGCGGGCAACACCTTTATCTGGATGAGCAATACAGTACTGATCCGCCATCTGACACATTTCGTCAACGTTATCGAACTGTCTTTCTTTAAGAAATGTGGCCAAATCTTTGCTGACGCTCTGAAAAAGTTGCGCTCGAAGTAGCAAATCTCGCAGTGATTCGAAAGTCTTACTCATCTTTGTTAGCTCTATCCATCTGTCTAAACAATGACTCATTCTTATTAAAAAAAAGATGGAAATGATTCTCCCTTGTCAGGACGAACTGATCGGAAACGCTCACGAAAACGGTCAGCTGAGCATTGAAACTTCTTTAAGAGTTCTTTTTTAATTGGTCCCAAGTCAACCCTTCTTTTGCCGCGAGTGTGTGCCAAAGCGCTTCCCTTAATTAGCGACGCGATAAACAATGTCCACTTTTCCTTCGGCCAACCAGAAGATGTAGCGTGGTTCTCGAACCGAAAAAGAAAACTGTCAATGTCGTCGGTTTTTTTTTCGAACGGCGGCAACTTCGGGATAAATGCTGACTTCTGATGAAATGTACTCGCGGAACCGACCGGTGGAGGTGGTGGAGGTTCTCTCAATGCCTGTAATTTTTTTTTAATTTCCACACCAGTCTCTAATTCAAGTTGTCTCATTTTAAACTGCCGTTCCTTTTCCTTATCCTCTGTCTCTAGTTTTCTTTGATTTTGTTCCATCTCTTTCTGTAGTTTTTTTTTCTTCAAACTCTATTTTTTTAAAGATTTTCTTGTCGTTCTTTATCTTTTTCTTCTCGTTCTTTACTTTTTTCTTCTAGTTGTTTCTGTTTCCTGACTCTCTCTCTCTCTATCTGCCCTGCCCATTCATTGTTGGACATAGTTTGCTAATTTATCACCTTCAAAGCCTAAACGCTCGGCCTGTCGTACATATTTATCAAAATTTTCCATCATGAATAGTTACCACAAACAAAGAAGAAACAATGACTAAATATGAGTAAAACAAAGCGATATGTGATGTTATATATGTTTAAAAAAAAAACCCAACTTTGTTACAGTATGTACAAATAAAGAATTTAAATGCCAGAATAAACAGGAAAGTAATAAAGGGTTACAAAAGAAAACCACTTATAAGAATTGACAATGTGATCTTTCCAAAAGAGATTGTCACCAATAATCTTTCCTAAAGGAAAAAAGACAGCTAAAAAATCCGGTACTAATATCTTTTTTCCCAATGAAAAGAAAACCGACAAAATATAAAGTTTTTCCCGGAAATAAATTTTTATAATGTTTATGTTCTTAACTGTTCTTATTGTAGTTGTTACTTTCTTACTTAGTTTCTTGGTAAAACAAAATAGATGAGTTCACAAAACAAATTAATCACAGTTTCTTGGTAAAACAAAATAGATGAGTTCACAAAACAAATTAATGAGCCTAAACAATGAGTGAATATAAAATTACAAAACAAACGAATCAACGAACAATTAAAAAGAGGGGGAGAAAACGTACACTAACGGAAATCCTACCTAAAAGATGACAATGATGAAAAGAAGCTAGATAGGTGCCTATTGAAGAGAAGGTTTGGAGATTTTTTGTAAAGGGGGTGAAAAGGAAATGAAAGAATAGACAGGTCCGGTATAGATACGGGAAATCAGAAAAAGCGAAAGAGGCCCTCAGGCAGCACCCTAATGGCAACTGTCTCCCGTAAAGCTGGAGACGGGGAAGTATTCAAATAATAATACACACAATATACTAACAATACAATGCAATAAACAAACAAACAAACCAAAAAAAAACAACCCAAAAGATAATCAAGAAAAAGATGTTTACTTGGACTGAGCGGTAATCAACTCCACCACCTACACTAGTTGAGTGACGGAGGTGAAGTCGGTCCGACACTCAGAGGGGTAAGGGGAAAATCCAAATGAAACGATAGGAAAGGGAAATAAATAAATATTAATGGGAGAGGGAGGGACTATCGACTCCCCAACGCCATGCCCCCCCCCCCCCCCCCCCCCCCCCCCCCCCCCCCCCCCCCGCTAAAAATCAGAGCAGGAAGAGGCTGGGGCTATCAGTCCTGGGGAAGGGGTCAAAACAAATCCTAATACTCCAGGGGAAGAACAGCGACTCCTCAACGCCCTGCCCCCTTGCTGCCAGGTAAGCGCAAGAGGAGGCTGGGCTATCGGTCCTGAGGGGGGGGGGGGGGGGGGGGGGGGAAGGGTCAAAAAGAAATCCTACCAAAAAAACCCAAAAAAACAAAAAACCCTTAAAGGGGTCATCACCCATAAATAGCATGTTTGGCTTGTTCAAAAGTATGATCGAGTGTGTTTCGATGTACGTGTTACTTTTCTTCTGGAACTCACTTCTATCCGTGTTTCGGGTCGTGCAAGTAGCCAAATCGTGACTCACCACGAGCACAGTACGGAAAGAGACGAGAGTCAGGGATTCCGCAAGTGACGTATAAATGCCAACACCTCGAGGCGATAATGGCAGATGCTCCCAGGTACGAGTATTTTGTACATGTACACGCATACGCATGACACAGATAGTGCATGATATACACATGTATAATAATAATAATGGTTTCTTATATAGCGCTTAATCAAACGAATTTCTCTAAGCGCTTTACAAAATCATACTACATTCACCCTTCTCATATACAATAATACACCTTACACCCAACTACAAATACTATTACTACAGTAACTGACAAATCCTAATCCTACAAATATGACATTCACTTATTTTCAAGTATCAGTACAAAATCTAAATCCTGTAACGTTCAATCATACAACAAATACATATAATAGAAAACATACACATACACTACATTTGAAAAGGCCCAGACGGCTATGAGTTAGGTTGTACCCCCCCCCCCCCACACACACACACACACAGCATTGACTAATTATGAGAAAATAGATGGGTTTTAAGTTTAGACTTGAAAGAAGAGATAGAATCTGAATATCTGAGAGAGTCTGGCAGTCTGTTCCACGTCGCTGGAGCTTGAAAAGAGAAAGATCTTTCACCAGTAGCAGTCCTGAAGCGAGTCATTCGTAGAAGGCGGTCGTCAGCACAGGAGCGTAGTTGTCGAGAGGGGGTGTAGATTTTAAGGAGATCTGAGAGATAAGAAGGTCCATTTTCAAAGAGAGCAGAGAAAGTGAGAGTTGAGATTTTGTACGAGATACGGTTTGAGACAGATAGCCAGTGAAGGGAGTGAAGTAGAGGCGAAATGTGATCATATTTCCTGCTCTAACAGACGACTCGGGCTGCGTGATTTTGGATTCGCTGTAATCTTTCTATCAGATATTTTGGAAGGCCGGCCAAAAGTGAGTTGCAGTAATCTATTCTAGATAAGACAAAGGCACAAATGAGAGTTTTTGTAGCATCTGTAGAGAGAAGGTGACGTACGGAGCTGATTCTTCTTAGTTCTAAATAAGCAATCTTGCAAATATTTGAAACCTGTTTCTCATGTACATACATACATACATCTGTTCACACACACACACACACACACACACACACACACACACACACACACACACACACACACATTACCGTAGTATGTAAATAACTTTAAAATGATTATGTGATAAACCACATTTTATTCAGTTGTTTAGATCTATCAGATAATGCCTTTTCCTTTGAACAGGAGTTTGTCAGCTACTGCATCATCACACTAATTCTCTTCCCTGCTGTAGGAATCTTTTTAATAACTGTTCACTTTCAGTCTCTCTCCCCCCCCCCCCCCCCATCCTTTTTTTACATTCCTCGTTTTCAATCTCACTCTCTCCACTTAAATTCTGAAGTCCCACAATGACAATTAGAATCTGAGGGGTCTTTTACAATATATTGCAGTCAAAGATTATGGCTGTTATTTTAAAAAAAACTGATGCGTGACGTGCCGTACATCAGATCTAAGCTCATTATTCTCTTACTCACCAGGGTAGTTTATAGCATACAGACATACCACACTGCATGTATCTTAAAATGCACACTAATCACCATCCTGTATCCAAATACTGATAAATAATTCACTTACTAAAGCATGTGGTTGTTGGGCGGAAACTTGAACTTGCAGGGGTGCCTGATGTTCAGCAATGTCCTGAAAAATAAAAACCCAAACTATTATTCAATGGAGTTCAAGAAGTTGTTTTTTGTGGACATGGACACTTTCTTGTTAATAAGAATCATAACTTCAGTTTTGTTGGAAACAGCAACAGCATGGAAAAAAATATCAGTCACAAACATGCAACAGTTCCAGTGGCAGCAGGCAGTGTGACTGACTGACTGCCACTGACTCTGGCATGTGTGACTGAAAGTAACAATGTATGTTTCAGTTTGATGCCAACACTCTACAAAATCGAACAACTATCTTTACAACCAACCCACGCACTGAGAATGAAATGAAACACAAAAAGATCAACCACCCATTCCACAAACCTTACCTTCTTTACGTCTCTGAGTTTGGTTCTCTTGCTCCTGACAGAATCCATGCCACTGTTCGTTTGGGGCTTGCACTTGCAGCTGGCGAATGAACAGAGAGTGCTTTAATACATTTTTCTGTTATAATAGTTGGCACAGCATCCTCTTTCAGCTGTCTTCGGATCCGAATTCCAGCTTCCACCTTTACCTTCCAGGTGTGTTGGTCTTGGAAACTGTACTCTTCGAAGTGACGACCGCAAATGCCATGATAACTGTCCCGAAGAACAAAATCTTTCCTTGTTGTGGTGACAAAATTTATCCACAATCGCCTAAACTGGCTGGAAGCACCTGGAAAAGCATGAACGCTTACTCTTTGCTTATTTCCTGATGAAATTCCGCAACCAGACACAGCACATATTCGCCCCATCTCACTTCAGCCGAACACGAAGAGCGACTTGGCTTTTCGACGTCATCAATCGGGAAGCCCCCCTTTTATCGAAATCGAGGCTCTCCTTCCTGTTTTAGCCTTTCGCTTTCCCAATCCGCAGGAAATGCTGCTCTCACTGCAAGATGAGAGTACAGGCGGCCGATTCGGGGCTTGGTTTCGCAATACGACCACATACCAAAACCGTGTATTTGGTCAAAATAGATTTGTAAAATTGGGTGAGAACCCCCTTTAACAGAGTAGAACAACCAAAAGAAATCTCAAACACCCGAAAACACACATACAAAAACAAATGAAAAAAAAAAAAACTGCAAACTTTTCCAAATTCGCTACAACGTTTTCTTATTTCAGATTTACATATTCCCAGTTTTTTATATTTAACACTGGTATGATCAATATCCCTGTCAATAAGTTATTCATTTTTGTACAGAATCATACTTTTTGTTTCTGTTTTTATGTTGTGTTTTATTAGATATTGTCAAGTTTCCAGTAACTTTTTGTTAGTCCACGTTTGTGTTCAATTCAGTTACAGCTTTGTGGTCAGATTTGGGAATGATCAAATGTTCGCATGATACACAACCATGTAAGATGCTTTCAGTTATAAGACAATTGTCAAGTCGATGGGGTGTAACTGACCTAGCCCATGCTTTACATAATCAGTTTGTTTGATTTTTTTACCACGAAATAATCTATAATTGTCACTCGTTTGTAGTTCCTTTTTTTTAGCTCATTGAAATCCCGCATTTCATTTTCACGACGAGGCCTGCCTAATGCATATAAAGAGCGTTGCTGAAGACATAGATAAAATGTCTAAACATAAGCTGTTTTGTCACTATGTTATTAACTAGTTTATGAAGATCGGCTTTTTAGCATTATTGTTTGGAGCATACATGTTTGCTAAGTAGAAGTCGAAATTATCTTCTGAGACTGAAACTATTAAGATTCTGTTGCGTGCCCTTTCTAATCTTATTTTCCCAGTGAATTGTTTTTCGTCTAAGATCACTTTTCCCTCGGTCCTGTTGCTATGTCTGTTAAAAAAAAAAGATATTGCCTCGCTATTGCTTTCCCTACGCAGAGAATTCCTTATCGTTTACATGATCTTGCCAACAAAGTCAAACTTGCCGTTTTTTCAAATAACGAAGAACTGTTTTATTTGAACCTATTTCTGTAATCCTCTGTAATTCAGTGAACTATGCGTGTTGTATCCTTTGAACGGTTTAGTCTCTTCAGTGTAGTAACCATTGTCTGCTTATCCGTTTGTCTTTATCTGTTTTATAGTGGACGCCATCATATTTCAAATTTACAAAGACAATAATTATTTTCCAAAATCCGCGTCGACATTGACGGATCATTAGGGCAGTCATCATGTGACATTTCATGGTGGCGGGAACGTCCTCCGTCTGTTTTGCTTGGTTATTTATCTCTCTTTCGTCAGGACTGGCAGCCCCCAGGAACAACTCTTTTTAGAACTGGTGAACGGTGGCAAGGTGCAGTCCACATCTCCAGGGAGGAACCCGAAGCATTCTGCCGTGTGCCAGATCGTCCTCTCTCCTGGCGCATTTTTCCACCTTCATTTTTCTCCTCACTTTGTGCATCACACTCCTGCTCCTTTCTCTCTCATCCCCACTCTCCTCTCTAGCGCTTACATACCCTTCAGCTCATCAGTCACACACACATGCACACACACACACACACACACACACACACACACACACACACACACACACACACACACACACACACTCCCTCTCAATCTCTCTCTCTCTCTCTCTCTCTCTCTCTCTCTCTCTCTCTCTCTGTCTTCCAGGCTGATCGATCGTAGTGAGGTCAGACGCAAAATCCCTTTTTTATGCCCCCTCTTTGCGTGGCCCTGCACTCAGCGTCTTTCAACCTAACACATGTGTGGTGATTCTCCTCCCGACAGTTGGAGCACACTTAACGGTAGATCTTGGCATTAAAAGAATTGCTTAACAAGCTTTCTCGAGGGGCACAAACGGAACTAAATTAAACACAAAGCGTCGTCCAATGAGTAATTGTGTCAGTTTATTGTCACTTGCCTCATTCTTTCACGAGAGAAAGGAGCAAAGTTTACACTCCAGCTTCAAGAGATAAGTGCTTAGTGTCACTGTCAGCGAGATATATGTTTTTTCAAGATTGATTGTCAAGCAAAAACAGCCTGCTTTGATTTTTTAAGATATTGAGTTAATTCTGAAGACCAATGACTGAATCAGATATTGGAATAACCTCATCAGCTAATAGTAACCCTTCTGGTTGTTGGAGAGGCAAGGGCATGTACTGATGGGCTCAAAAGCACCCTGTCCAGGGGGTTCTCCATCTTCCTGTCCGGAGGTATTTTCACCTTCCTGTCCGGAGGTATCTTCACATTGAGGTAAGTCGATGTTAGGCTCAGCTGAAGTGTCCGGCAGTTCTGGAAATTTTTGAAGATGTCGATTTCGTCTGATGACCCCACATGGAGAAGTGATGATATATGATCTGCCACTGGAGTCTGCTGGACACATAACTCGCCCGTAATCTGTCCATTTTTTCTGCTTGTTGGTTTTGACGTGAACAGCATCATCTGGTTGCAGTGCAGGTAAGTCACGCACTCCATGTCTTTGGTTGTAGTACTTTCTGTAGTCATGCTTTGCTTTGATGTCAGTAAGACGAATGACTCTATCGTTATGGTTCACTGGCTGAAGATTTATGCTCAGGACTGGTACTTTGGTGCGGAGCTGTCTCCCCATTAGGGCAACTGATGGACTGACTCCTGTGGCTGAATGTGGAGTTGTTCGATATATTAACAACGCCACATCGGGATCAGCTTGGGCGAGGAGCGTCTTGGCAGTTTTCACAGCCGGCTCAGCAGCACCATTTGCTTGTGGGAAATGCGGGCTTGAAGTGTGATGCACAAAACCGTACTCCTCTGCAAACATGAAGAAGTCTCTAGAATTGAAGGGAGGACCATTGTCACTCACGATGACATCGGGTATATCATGAACAGAGAAAAGTTGTTTGAAACGGAGTACAACGCCACTTGTTAAGGATTTGATAAGCTGTATTTCTGTCCATCTTGAGTAGTAGTCGGTAACAACAAGGTACATTTTGCCCTGGTACTTCCAGAAATCAGCACCTAGTTTTGACCAAGGTCATTGAGGGAGTTTTGTTGGTCGCATAGGCTCCTGTCTCTGGGCTGGTCTGTTCTCTTGGCAACTCTGACAGTTTTCAACAAGGTGTTTCAGGTCACATCTGATTCCAGGCCAGAAAACTGTCAGCTTTGCAAACTCAAGGCACCTCTTGAAACCTTGGTGACTTTCATGAAGCTTGTGCATCATTTCTTTCTGTTGACTGGATGGGACAACAATTCGATCTTGAAATATGACAATTCCATTGATTACAGAAATATCAGATTTCACTTTCTGGTAAGGTCGTAGTGAAGACGGGACGTTTGTTGGCCATCCTTGTTTGCAGTACTTATCATCATTTGAAGATAGCTGTCTTCACTGGTGGCCTTTTGTGCAGACTCTTGTCGATTGTCACTGATTGGCCATGATGAACACGTTCAAATGGGCCGTGGATGAAAACGGTAACCCAGCAGAATCTGACGTAGATTTTGATGTTCTTATGCATAAGTTTGATGAATATTTTTTTTACCAAATCGTAATATTATTCATGATCATTCCATGTTTAGCTCTAGAACACAACTGGAAGGAGAATCTGTTGAAGAATTTGTCAGAGCGCTGAACATTTTAGTAAAACAATCTCACCTCTGACACCATATCAGGTAGCCGTATGTATGCGTGGTTGGACTGTGGTGGTGGTTCATGCAAATCACACACGGAGACGTAGCGATACGGTCTGCAGGATTTTACTCAGCTCTCTCGAAACGTTGTTGTTCGTAACAACCTCCAGGGAAACAACCCTGATGTATGGCAACCAATAGTTGGCAACCAAGAGTTGCGCATCTTACTGACAGGGGGGTTAAGAAGGAAAAAAAGGGGGTGGGGTGGGGAAGGTGGGGGAGGTGTGGGGAGGAGACGGTGTATATATAATATATCTATTCCGTTAGAATATGAAAATGAAAGATAAAAATTAAATAGAACCATTGCCTATTAGAATCTTAGTAGCTGTAACAGGGGCTTACAGAGGGAAATGGTGATATCCATCTAGCAATACTAGCCAAACGGCACGACAGTTTAGGTGGGGATGGAATTGGTGGTGTAGGCGCATACATGTGCATGTACATGCATGCAAATATATGCACATGCATATGTGTGTGTGTGTGTGTGTGTGTGTGTGTGTGTGTGTGTGTGTGTGTGTGTGTGTGTGTGTGTGTGTGTGCGTGATATTGGGAGAGTAGAAGGACATAGTCTATGACTATGTCTGTTGCTCTTCCTGCCTGCCTTTTCCTTGCTCTCTCTCCTCTCTCTCCCCCCCCCCCCCCCCCGCTCCATTTCCTTTTGACCCCCCCAACCCCCCACTCAATTTCTTTAAACTCTGCTGGCACTGAGCGAGACTTGCATCCCTCCTCTCCGGGTTATGTGTGACCGAGGTTGTGATGGTTGCGGAGGTTGCGGCGGCTACTATTATAACAATTGATGAAGGGGCTTTATGTGTTGGATTCGTTGGGTTATGTGTGTGTGTGTGTGTGTGTGTGTGTGTGTGTGTGTGTGTGTGTGTGTGTGTGTGTGTGTGTGTGTGTGTCTGTGTGTGTGCGTGTGTGTGTGTGTCTGTGTAGATGAGAGTGTGTGTATGTGCAAATGAGTTAGTTTTAGATGGTATGTATATAGTATTAGTTGGTTGGTTTTAATAATGTTGTAGTATCAAAATTATTTTGTGCAGTGTAGATATATTGGCGGTTGGCTGTGTATGATGGGTGGAGTGTGTGTGGGTGTGTTCGTGGTGGATGTAGTGGAGTAGGAGTAATGCAGTGAGTGTATGTGTATGTAAGATTTGCTTTGTATGCTATTTAGTGTGAGTGAGTGTGTGTGTTGTGTGTGTGTGTGTGTGTGTGTGTGTGTGTGTGTGTGTGTGTGTGTGCATGCGTGTGTGTGTGTGTGTGTGTGTGTGTGTGTGTGTGTGTGTGTGTGTGAATGTGTGTATGTGTGTGAATGTGTGTGAGTGTGGTTTGCTGGGTGGTGCATATTTGACTGTGTATATGTGTGTGTGGAAGGAACGATAGAAATGTAAAAATGTAAAAAGTGTAAAATGGATGGGAGCGCCAATGGTGTGATAACTTATTGTTTTTTGAATATTGTTTTTCGAATGTGCAGATTCCTGATGAAGGCTGAAAAGCCAAAATTTGTAAATAAAATGAGGTGGATGAAACAGGCATGGGCATGTGGACTTCTTTATTTGTCATATATATATATATATATATATATATATATATATATATATATATATAGATGTGTGTGTGTGCGCGCGCGCATATGTGTGTGTGTGTGTGTGTGTGTGTGTGTGTGTGTGTGTGTGTGTGTGTGTGTGTGTGTGTGTGTGAACGCATTGAAATGAACACGTTAAAAGATCACTATCAACAGAACAGCAATTTTTGTTACCACCGGTAATGTTTTAACTTCCAAACACTTAAACAGAATAAAAAACCCTCTACCCAATCTACCTTAATCGCATTTGTCTGACAAAACGTTCTCCCTCTCTCTCTCTCTTTCTTTCTCCCCTCCGGGGGTTGCAACCTTGCCGTGGTCGGAAAGGCTTGCGCGGTCCCGTGATCCCTTAGGCTTTGCTGGCGGGGGCATCAATACTTGATGGTAGGCTAGGTTTTGAAAATGCTTCTAGGCCTGAAAAGTGAAGTTGCTGTCTGGCCTAAGCACAACGCGGTAAGGAGTTGATGCCCCTGGTAGGGCCTCCCATGTCAGATAGGCTAAGGGTGAGGACCCTGACTAATAGTAAACCACCTTTTTCCTTTTCTTGTTTTCTGCCTTTCTTATTTGGCTATTTTCTATCTTCATCTCCCCTTCAAGTCTTCTTTTCCACACTCTTTTTCTCTCTGTGGTCTTCTTAAGATCCGCCGCGTTTGCCGTGCGGTGCGACCTGTGATGGAGGGGAATGAGATCCTGGTGATTGAGAGGGCAAGCGCCCTTAACACATCACTTTGGCTCGGACCTCTCCCAGACAGGAGGTACACTCTGGCCCAGGTGTATCAATCGGCTCTCCTACATGGGGCTGGGTCAAGACAGGCAGTTCTCTGGCTGGCCAAGGTAACCCCTGCAGTGCTCAGCTCTCTGACCCCGGGAGTTGAGCATGATCAGGGGGGATAGGGTTGGTGGGTTTCTGTCTGTTGTATATCTCTCCTGAAGCCTGGAAGGGGTCAAGACAATGACTTCTTGGCCCTGGCCCCTTAGTTGGACTCCATGGTGGGTGGGTAAGGGAGAGATGAAATTTCACACATAAAAAATGGCTTCTTCACCAAAACATCCTCCCCCCAAAAAAAGAAAAGTCAATTTAATTTTAAGAAGGCTGTCGCAGGAGTCTGATGCGGACTCAGATTCCGATACAGAAACAAGAAATATATCAGGATTTTGGTCCTCTTGGCTGATAATGGAAAGTACGGAGCAGGACAAACCAATTTCTGCACTAAGCCCGTTTGCAATACAGAAGGGCTTCCAAGGTATTGCAGGAGACCCACAGTCCAAAAAAGACTCCGAAATGGTACCTTTCTTATCCAGCGCAAGAATAAGAAACAATCAGAGCAGCTGCTGAAAGCTACAAAACTGGTAGACAGAGAGATGCCGGTGACTCCCCATAAACAGCTGAATTCCTCTAAGGGAGTCATTCGATGCCCAGATCTTAGAGGTGTCTCAGAGGCAGAGATCAAGGCGGAACTTGCATCCCAGGGTGTGACAGATTGCATAGGGTGACACTCCGTAAAGGTGCAGAAAGAGTGCCCACCAACACCCTCTTTCTGACATTCTGCAACCCTTTGTTACATCCGGTCATTAAAGTAGGATACTTGAATGTCCGTGTCCAACTATATGTTCCGTCTCCGATGCGATGTTTCAAATGCCAGAAATTTGGTCAAGTCAGAGATCGCTGTTCTAGGGAGGAGGTGTGCGGTGTTTGTTGCAAGGCAACCCATGATGGGCCGTGTAAAGATCCGGCTCATTGTGCAAACTGCGGTGGCGACGACCCCTCCTCTTCACGCAACTGCCCAGTTTGAATCCAGGAGTCCAACATCCAGAAAGTTAAAACAGAAAATAAAATCTCCTTTTTTGAGGCGCGTAAACAGGTTGTTGGTAGTCAGACGTCAATAGTGTCTTCATATGCTTCGGCTATAAAGAAAGTTTCAACCCGTTCAGTCTGCTGCCAGACTAATGAATTCATTTTCACCAAAACATTGCCAGGTAAAGCGTCAAACTCTGGTGGAAGCAAAGCCACCACCTCCCAACCCAAAGTGGGTGCCCCTGGTGGGGGCAATAAATCCATCACCCTTCAGACTGCCCAGCAGTCTACTCCATCTGCTGCTGGGCAGAATAAAAAGCCAGCTCTCCCGCCTCGAACATCTGTGAGCAGTGCCCGTGCGGGCAAGGGAGTTCAACCGAGTGTGGAGATGGTGGAGATGAGAAAGAAACCTCACCATCTCCAAAATCCAGGCCGTCTTCACCTGTGGGCAAGTCTGCCAGCAGGTCTGGAGACCAGAACAGTTCAGTACAACTTAATAACAAATTCGCTCCATTGGATGCAGATGATGACTCGGAGATGAACTGATTTGTCTCTTATTCATCCTCTGCACCATGGACAGTAAAATAATCCATTGGAATATCCGTAGCTTAAATTCAAACTTTGAGGAGCTGCAGCTTCTGTGTCAAACAATAAAGCCTTCCATCGTAGCTCTTCAGGAAACTAAAATTCAAAGCCAGAAGACCTTCACTCTTTCTGGCGTCAGTATTCTTTCCAAGCCTGCACAACCATCCACATTGGGACTAACGGGCGGTGTTGCCCTTCTTATACACAAAACTCTGTTGTTTAGTCCTGTCGCTCTGACTACTCCCCTTCAGGCAGTAGCTGCGAGAGTCACTCTCCATAAAACTGTTACAATTTGCTAACTATATCTGCCACCTTCTGTCCCTGTTTGTCGTCAGGACCTTGTCAGTCTGATCGGAGAACTTCCTCGACCTTTTTTGCTGTTGGGTGATTTTAATGGACACAATCCTCTGTGGGGTAGTGTGAATTCGTCATCCAGAAGTCTGCTTCTTGAAGATGTCCTTTCAGACTTTGATTTGTGTTGTCTGAACGATGGAACTCCAACTTACCTACACTCTTCCTCAGGTTCACTTTCATGTTTAGATTTATTGATATGTGACCCCTCGCTGGTCCTGGACTATGAGTGGTCTGTCCATGATGATCTGCATGGAAGTGACCATTTCCCTGTTCTCTTAAAACCTGTATTAACTGAAAACGCCCCTGTTTCACAACATCTTTATTATAAGAAGGCTAACTGGAATCTTTTTGCTGCCAGTGTTTCAAAAGAATTCCAGGAAATTGATTTTCTTTAGAGTCCAGACCCTGCAGAATCTCTGACCAATACTGTGATAAACTGTGCTAAAACCTGTATTCCAATGTCTTCCGACAAACTCCAACTGCCCAAAACACCTTGGTTTAATTCTGACTGCCAACAAATCTTAAAAGTACGCAAACAGGCTCAGCGTCGGGTATACCAAAGACCTTCAGGTCCCAACGCTCGAGCCCATCAGAAACCCTGTGCCAAATCGAGACACACTTTCAAAATCAGTAAACGTCAGTCTTGGAGAAACTTCTGCTCCGGGCTGACATCTAAAACTTCAAAGAAAAAAGTTTGGAACATAATCAAATCAAAGGGAAGAACACCAACCCCTCCATTCATCACCTGAAACTTGCCGATGCTCTGATAACTGACAAACAAGCTGTTGCCAATCTGCTGGCCTCCACCATCCAACAGAACTCCTCATCTTCAAATAAATCTGCAGCCTTTTTAAGAAACAAACAAATCAGAGAGAAATCTTCATACAATTTCACATTAGACAACTCTGAAGCCTACAATCTTCCTTTTTCAATCAATGAACTAAAATCAGCTTTGCAAACCTGCAATGATTCTGCCCCTGTCTGGATGATATTCATTATCAGGTTTTGAAACATTTTCCAGAAAGCTGTCTCCAGACCCTTCTTAAAGTATACAACCATATCTGGACCACAGGGTGCTTTTCGCCCTCCTGGCGGAAAGCCCTGATCATTCCAATTCCTAAGCCTGGAAAGGACCTTACCAACCCTTCAAACTGTCGTCCAATAGCTCTGAACAGCTGCCTCTGTAAGCTGATGGAAAAGATGGTCAACTCCCGTCTGATGTTCCGAAAGTACCACTCGACAGTTGATCATTTAGTCCGTCTGGAAACCACCATCCGCAACGCCTTTGTCAATAAGCAGCATGTGGTCGCTATCTTTTTTTTACCTAGAAAAAGCGTATGACACCACCCGGAAATCAGGAATCCTTATGGACCTGCACAGACTTGGTTTTCGTGGTCACTTGCCTCTGTTTATTCAAAACTTTCTGGCTGATCGGCAGTTCCAGGTGCGTATTGGCACCACGCTTTCTGACATCCATGGGCAGGAGTTGAGTGTACCTCAAGGGACCATCCTTTCTCCTGCCCTTTTCAGCATCAAAATCAACGACATTGTCAAATCGGTAAGCCAGGATTCTGAGTCCTCTCTGTTCGTTGACGACTTCACGCTGTACGCAGTTGGAGCTTCTTACGCCAGCGTACAGCGTCGACTCCAACTTTGTGTCAACAAGATCCAACAGTGGGCCGAGGAAAACGGGTTTACCTTCTCAAATACCAAAATTCAGTCAATCCACTTCCACAATTTTCTCCAGTTTTTTGCAGATCCCGAGATTCGTTTGGTTAAGTCCACCATTCCAGCTGTGAAAGAAGCCAAATTTCTGGGTGTTATTTTTGATGAAAAATTGAACTTTAAAAGTCATATCCAACACGTAAAAACTGCATGTCAGAAAGCACTGAACATTCTGCGAGTTGTGGCGCACACAGATTGGGGCGCTGACAGGAA
>CM065724.1:32878744-32888744 GCA_033310375.1 Conus canariensis
AAATCTGTTGCTGATAAGAGTCTTGGTCTGACTCTAATATGTGTATCCAGAATGCGATAGTCTGGGTTATCACTTTAAAAGTAATCGGGAATCTTCCCAGTTCGCCCAAAACCGGTAATGTCATTGCTTTTCTATGAACTCTTAATAATTGCCTGCAGAATTTAATGTGTGCAGTTTCATGCGGGAATTTGTTTGCAAGGCAGGTTTTGAACAAATGCTGCATTTTCTTTTCTCGACATATTTCATCTTTGTATTGGTAAGAGGATGGGAACCACACCTCCGACCCATATGTGAAGATGGGAGAGACTAACGAGTCAAATAGGGTTGTAACTGTTCTCATATTTACATTTTGACCATAAAACGTTCTCTTCAAGGTATGTGCGGCTTTATTCCCCTGTCTTGCTAAGTGTTCTTGGGCTTCTGTAAAATGTCCGTTTTTATGGAAAATGACTCCAAGATATTTATATTGATCTACTGTTTCAATTATGTTTTCACCGCAATTGAAGAATAGTGGTACCTTTGGATCTGATTTGGTGAATACAACGACCTTTGTTTTCTCTGTGTTGATTTTCATTCCCCAGTCTAAACAGTAGTTGTGTAACTGGTTTAATTTACGCTGAAGTCCCTGTTTTGAAGTCGAGAGGATAGCTAAATCATCTGCATACAAAAGACACGGAATTTCGACTTGTTTTAGATCGGAAATTCTTGGGGAATCATGGTCTCTGAGATATCCGACAATGTCATTTATGAATATGTTAAATAAGGTCGGGCTAAGGGTATTACCTTGGAGGACACCTATTTGTATTAATATTTCCTTAGTGAAACCAGATTGGTTTCTTGTACAAACTGTAGCCCCGTTGTACATGTCCTGTATGATTTGGTAGCATTTACCAGTTATTCCCGCTTGCATCATTTTCATCAGTAGGGCTTCGTGCCATATATTATCAAATGCTTTGCTGAAGTCAACAAAACAACAGTAAAGCCTTTTAGTTCTGTCTTTTAGTACCTTATCAACTAGTTTTGACAATATGAATATTTGATCAGTGGTCCGTGATCCTTTCTGAACCCTGCTTGCTCCTTTGCCAAGAGGTGGTTTGCCTCAAGATAATTCATTATCCTTTCATTTATTATGTTGCAAAACACTTTTCCCAGCGAACTATTCAAAGTTATGCCTCTGTAATTGTTGGGGTTGGACTGGCCGCCTGACTTATAGACTGGGACTGTGATTCCTGTTTTCCAGAGGTCCGGGTATTTTTCTGATTTTAAGATTAAGTTAAACGCGTCTTTCAGAAGAGGAGCGATTTCAGGTAACATTGCTTTAAGCATTTCGTTTCTGATTCCATCTTTGCCTGGGGATTTTTTATTTTTCAGCTTTCTGACCGCGTTCCTTACCTCCGTTTCTAATATTTCATAATCTAACTCTGAATTCCTAGAAGGACGATTATTTGACCTCTTAAATGCTACTAACATGTCATCAACTGTTTGTTTTCGTTTTTCTGCGATCTTCTGTTTCTCACCTATTAGTGTTTTGAGATGTTCAAACCATTTGTTCGCGCTGAGTCAATTTTCTTGACCATAAATTTCATGATCGTATGTTTGCAGTTCCCGAACAGTTTTCCATATTGAATTGGGATCAGTTTCTAGGGCTTCGTTTAGGGAATTAAGGAGTTTGTTCCGATATATTTTCTTGGTTTTCTTTAAAAGTCGTTTATATATTTTACATTGTGAATAGTATTTTTGCCTTAGTTGTTTATTTTGGGGGTTTCTGTTGACCGCGTTCAGTAGTGATCTTATCTCTCTTCTTTGGGAATGACAGTCTCTGTCAAACCACTTCTTCTTTCTATGTTTAGTTTTTTTTTCTATCCGTCTTTGTCTAAGCGCCATCTTTGCTGTGGTTGAAAATATATTCGTTATCTGTTCAATAGTCGTATTTATGTCGATGTCATGTTCATTTGTTGCAAGTTGTGTCACAATGTCGGTCTTGATTTTTTGGATCATGGTGCGTATGTTGGGCATTTTAGAGTTTGCTACTACTTTTTCGGCAGACTTTTCATTCCACTGAAATATTAGATAGTCTTCTTTTGTATTTATTGTAGAATTTCTATGAAATAGGTCTTTACGTAACTGTTGTTCATCGTGGGTTGTGAGAGAGGCTTGTCTTTTGTGTAATGTATTTTCATTTTCTATGGGCAGTTGGATCAATAACTCTAGTGGGCAGTGGGCAGAATGTCGTGTCAAGTCAGTTACTTTCATGTTTAACACATGTCTAAGCAAATATTGTGAGCAAAGGAAATAATCTACTACGCTGCTTCCCTGTGAATTATGACAAGTGTACAATCCTGCAAGATCTCCAAGCACTCTTCCATTCAAAACACACATTTGATTTTCAATACACATGTTACATAAACGACGTCCGTTCTTATTAGTTAAGAGGTCCATCGACTGTCTTTTTATGACATTATCAAAATGGTAGTCAGCAGGTAAATCATAATAATTCTTCTCATTGTCCAGGCTAATGAAGTCGGCTTGATTGCCTGTCCTTGCATTAAAGTCACCACACAGGAGGACATTGCCTTTTGTTGTTAGTTCTTCAATGTCACTTTCTAATGAGTCCCATATGCGTCTAGTGTAGTCCTTGCCAAAGGAAGAATGTTCCGGTGGAATATATACACAACCTAAATATACATCTCTCTTTTCTGCGGTTTTAACTGTACATGCTGTTTTAATATGTAACCATGCAACATCGCTGTTATTTCTTGGTAGGAATTTTATATACTTTCTGTACTGCTCTTTTATGTAGACAGAGATACCCCCCGAAGCCCTTGGGGCTTTCCCCCTTTTTGGTCGATAATAATGAACCCCTGCTGCAAAACCAGGTAAAGATAATTCATTGGCTTTTTCTATATCAAGATGGGTCTCTTGTAAAAACACAATGTCATATTTAGACAGGATTGCTACGACACTTTTATCAAGGAGTTTGTTAATCTTTAAGCCGTCATCAGTCCCCTTGTAACCTCTAATATTCCATGATAGCACACGTAACGGAAAAGTTGTTTGTAATATTTTGCGTACGAAATAATGTGCAATACATCTATGGGAAAATAGCTTATACACCACACTCGCGGACTAAGAGCTAATAGAAGCCGCTGTGGGCACGGTTTGAGTTGTGGGGAGGGAAAGGCCGACTGTGATATTGCCGAGGGCGTATGTTGTCTCGTCTGTCATTGCCGTGGTGGTCCCGACGGTCGTCTCGGCGATCATTTTGGTAGGTTTCTCGTCGGTTGTGTCGGTAGTAGGGTTGGCGGTCATCTCGGCGTTCGTCTCGGCGGTCGTACCCGTGGTAATGTTCGTTGATGTCACGGCGGTCACCTCGGCGGTAATATCGGTTGTCGCATCGGGCAGCATGGCTGTAGGCTTCCCGTCGGCCATATCTGCGTCCATCCCGACGGTCTTCCATGCGACGACCGAGCCAACGGTAATCGTCATGACCAGGTTGGTGATCGGGCTGGTTGAGGCGCCCGAAATGTTGGCGTGTCGTGTCACCGTGGTATGTGGTAGCACCTTTGTGCTGTCGGTAGAAGCCCTGGTGGTGGCGTGGTCTGCTGTCGGCTTCTCTCTCTCTCTGGTCTCGGAAGGGTCGTCTGCGTCGCTGTTTGGGTTTTTCCCAGAACAGGTCCGCGAGTTGTCTGCCCAGGTTGCCTGCCAGGATGCTGGTGCCCTTATCAGTGGGGTGGATAGCGTCCCTCATCAGCCGCTTGTCCCATACTTTCAGGTTGTTGTGGGAAACGAAGCTGACTCGCTTCTCACCAGTAAACGTAGATGAGTTCAAGGCGTTGAAAAGGTCAGCCTTTGTCTGCAGCTCTTCGTCGTTCAGTGGAGCTACTTTGCTGATGACCACTCTGATCTGATCATTGTTCCGGAGAATGTTTCTCACCAGGGACTCCAGATTTCCACTGGCAGTCTGAGGAGTGGCACTCTTAAGGTCGTTGACACCAGTATGTATGGCCACTGCTGTCATGTTGTGCAGGCTGTGTTTGTGACAGTCACCAATGGTAGGCGTCTTCCCAGTGGTCACTGTGAGGCCATAGGACTGGCCCAGGCGTTTCCCGTCAATTCTGTTTAACACAGAATCATGCAGTAGTAGCACTTTGGGAAGAGCGCCCTCCTCACGGTCGCTGTCTTCTGTGTCGTTATCGCTACCACTGTCTGTGGATGATGAAGAAGATGAAGACGATGAGGATGGCGATGATTGTCACCGATCGGCGGTACTAAACTAGTACGTCCACGTGTTTAAGAGTGGTGGTGGTTCAAGGTAGAGAGCGCGTGCGCGTATGCGTGCGAGCGTGCATGTATGCGTGCATGTATGTGTGCTTATTGTGTGTGTGTGTGTGTGTGTGTGCGTGTGTGGCGCGCGCGCGGGGTAAGACTGGGGTTTAGTTAGCTGAGGTTAGGCTAAGTTCCTCAGGGTTAGGTAGTAAGGTTAGGCTAGGTAGGGGGGCAGGTGAAGTAGGACATACAGTATTTTTGCCTTCCAGTCTTCATTTATTGAGGGAGTGGTAGGAGGAAGTTGGTTTCGTTCCCGATTGTTACCCTTTTGTTACTTTGGTTCTACACCAGAGAAGGCGGGGCAGGATATCGGCTGTTGTTGTGTTGTCAAGTCTGTGAGTTGTTGTGGTAAATTGTCGTGTTGTTGCACGAGCAACAACTAGTCCGTTGGTCAGGCGTGTCAGCTCTGCGGAGGCATACACTGCTCTGACCAATCGTTGTTTTGTGTGGTGAGTAGAATTCGCTTGATTCCGACCAGGGCGGAATGTGTTGGGGTAGCTTCATTTCGGTCCCTGGTGTTCGTCGGAGGACGTGCTCCTTGTAGGTGCGGCGGCAGCGCCGGTAGTTTTTGAAGAGTGACTTCGAGTCATATAGTTAGTGCCAGGTCCTCGTCGGGTTTGGGTGCCCTTGGCCTGTGCTGAGTCGGTGTCGTCCTTGTTGGCAGCCACTGTCAGCCAGTTGCAGAACTGGTGTGGTTGATCGTCTGTATGTCCAGGTTGGTGATCTGTTAGGTTCGTTGTGCTGTAGTTCGTTGTGTTGTCTTGTATTATGGCGAGTTGTACTGTAGTTGTCTCAGGTTGGGATTAGTTGTATGGTGTTCGTTGCGTATACTGGTTGTCTGGTATGATGTTGTCTTGGTTCCGTGATTGGAATTTGTTGTCAGCCGGTTTGTGTTACCTCGTTTCGGTATATTCTGTAAGTAGTGTACATAGTGGTTCCTGAGTTCGATTGTCATGTGACAGTTTGGCTAGACAATGTGGGTTCGATATAATAACCGTTGATGGGCGGTGATGTAGATATTGTTTGTGGTTTGTCTAGGTTAATTTCCGTGTGTTCAATGAGAAGGTAATACGAGTTGCTTTTTGTTGAGGATCATAATATGAGTCAGGTGCGGATGTGTCTGCGTGAATCATAAAGGGATTGTGCTCAATTTCAGTCATAAATAGTAATAGTTCGTTGAAATTGATTTACGATTTCGTAGTTGACCTGCACAGCATTGGAATCGGTTAACTGTGCAGTAGGGCCAAGGCGGATTTGTGGTCGAGTGGTTTATACTGGAGTACGGTAGTGACTATTCAACTTATATTGGTGTCTTCTCACTTTCGTTACGAGTCATGGTTCTCGACGCGGGTGTCGTGCGCGTGCAGACTGTATCTGTGGCGTACGCATTTGGTACAGGACAGTGAGTCCATATGGTTAGAAGTTTTGTAAGAAAGTGACAGTCGTCACACGTGCAGGGATGTATGTATTTGTGACAGAACGGGGTTGGAGAAAGATATCTTAGGTTGTGGGGAGGCAGCCCAGTTATGAATTTTGGTAGTCGGAAAGAAGGGAAAGGTAAAGTTTAAGACGAGTAGCTTAGCAGTCGGTAGGATGAAAACGGATAATGTGCAGCATGTAATATTGTATGAAGTGTGGTTGTGTTGACATGACAAGGATTAACCACTGGGTTATCTGACAAGAGATGACCTGAGAGTGAGGTGCTGGATGGACATTTTGGCGAACAAATCATGTTGTTTTTGATATATGGTTATAATTGACAGTGCAAAGAGGGGTAATAATGTGAAGGATTGTGGCTGCGAGCCGATTCTCTTGTGTGAACATGCTGGAACTGTGAACCGCTAAGAATTGATAAGGTTTTTTTTTTTTTTTTTTTTCCCCTCTGAGAGATGTGTATTACTACTGGTTATTGTGTGGAGACATTTCCTTGTGAAATTGGCCATTTCCTAGATTATTTAGTATGTCCTAAGGGGGCCCATGGAGTCCGTGTTGGATCGCTTAGATTGGTTTATTTCTCCGAGAATTGGGTGTGATTCATAATTTCATATGTAATAGCGTGGATGGGCTCAGGGAGAATATTGTTTTACCGCTGTTGTAAGGGTTGGCAGGAAATGGATCTGATAACCCCAAAGTGAGTAATGGGTTGGGGGATGTGTTCGAAATTCAAGGGGTCACTCTCATGCCCGAGTGGGAAGTAGGCAAGGGAGATGGAGAGTTAAAGCTTTACCAAGTAGCCTATGTGCCTTGATGACTCGTGTAGTAGCAACATTACAGTAGGGGCCTACAGTTGTGTCAGCAGGTATCCTGTTCCGTCCTGAGGCTGGGGCCAGACCACCGCAGTCTACTGCCGCGTGCCGGCAGGTGAGCGGCGCTTTCCAGTGCCTGTTGTTTTTCCCGGGAGAGGGAGACCACCCAGGCCGTCTGCCTTCTGTGGGGCAGCTCTCCTCCAGCTACCGGTGCTCTTCCGGGAGTTCTCCGGCACTGGTTCCTCGTCCCTGTTCAGGCGTCCTGTGAGAGGGCGCTGCACCAGGCCTTTTTCACCCTTGGTGTCCGGCGGGGCCTTCAGAGGAGGAGGCGTCCTACGAGCCCCGGACCCGTCGAGAGGGCGTCTGGTGTGTGTACGTTGGGTGTCGTGCCCATCGCAGGGAGGAGTCAGATTGCGGGAAGCCACGGTCAGCGCCGGGGTGCAGAGTCTTCGGGGAGGGTGTCGGCCCGCGGAGGAGCCACGGTCAGCGCCGGGGTGCAGAGTCTTCCGGGGAGGTGTCAGCCTGTGAGGGGCCACGTACAGCGCCGAGGACTGGAGCTTTCTGGGCCGGGATGGGTGGTCCCATGTTTTTGGTAGAAGGGGTGTAGCGTTAGGCAGTAGGGTTAGGGGTGTTAGCTACTGCCTCCTTTCAGGACGTAGTGGCCAGCACAGTGTAGGGTACTGGTCGATGCCTCCCTTAGGGACGCAGCGATCAGTGCAGTAGTGGTCCCGGGTGAAAAGAGAAGGGTGAGTCCTGGGGAGAGGTATGGGTGGTAGCAGTAGTTAAGAATTTAGAGTCCCTTGGGTAAATCCTCGTCCCTAGTAGTTAGTCACCACGTGTGCGGGCTATCGCTGTGTCCCAGGTTACAGTGATATACCGCAACTGGTGTGTTAGGTTAGGTTAGGGTTTTCTAAGTCATTATAGTAGAGTAGGGTAAGTCAGTGGGAATTAAGATACTTGTGTGCAGTTGTGGATGTGCGTGAGTGGTGGCGCCATGGAGTGTGTGTGAAATAAAGAAGCGGGCGTGATTGTAAAACTGTGTGCTGTGTTGTCTGACCTAGTGTGTGATAGGCGTGGGTAAGGGTGGTAGGGCCGTCCGGCTTAGCGACCGTGACAATGATACTGCTGAAAGTGAGATGTGTTGCTCTTGTAGAGGCTGGTCTTTTTCTTTCCACACCGCCTCTATCGTGGCGTTGCCAGTGGGGTCATTTCCGGTTTTTGTGGTCGCCTTGACGCTCTGGGTCTCCTCCGGAAGTGGGGGATTAGAGGTGTGGGGTGATGGTACCTCATGTAGTGGCGGTGTGGGGGCGGGAGAAGGGTTTGTTGAGGCAGGGGAGGGGGTGGTATTTACGGGGTGAGGTGGGCGCTGGTCATCTTTGCCAGATGTGGGGAAGGGACGGTTTGGGTGATGTTTCCTTCCCTGCTGTCGCCAGGCCGCCATAAGCTGGCCAATTTCCTCACGCCTGGCCCTCTCACACTGAAACATTTGTTCGGCCAGTGTGTTCACAGCACCCTCCAGGTTTCGAAGTGTGCTGTTTGCCCGTTGTGTGAAGGCTTCGAAACTCTTGTGTAACCAGGCCCGACATGAGTGGTGGTGTGTTGTCTGGCACAGCGTTGTCAGAGGCACTGGCTAATTGTGCAACAATCTCTCTTCTACACTTTCTGTCCCGTACACTATTTGGGCATACAGTTTGCATGTATATCTTCTCGAGCTTCGAGCGAAAATAAGAATTTGGTATACAGGTAATTCTGTGCACTCCCAGCTAACTTTACGGCCACACTCCGTACATTTTAGAGAACGGCCTGTATCATGCACACTGTCACAAACACAAGGCATTGTCATGGTGTACTCCCCCTCCCCCTCGTTGTATGCTACTGTTTTCGGCATTGTTTGCTCTTGATCAGTCACCATGTCCTCTCCACTGAACACTGTAGGGTCGTGGTGTCCGGCCAACCTCATGGCTTCTCTGGCTTGATTTAGCGTGTCGTACGCCTTGTGCACCGCTTTGGGGAAGCCAGTCACTGACTTCGATGCGAGGTTCCACGAGGTGAAAATTCCAGTTTGCCGTCCCACACTGACTGCATAAAACTTTTGCTTATCTTTTTTTGCACCACGACTGCCTGTCATATTCACTGAATGCAAGACACGTGAAATATATCGGCTCTGTAGTCCGGTCGTGTGTGGTAGGTCACTTTTTCCCAAGACGTATTTATAGGAGCTGCTGCTTAGTCGCCATCTTCGATCAGTGATGTGTGTGTGTGTGTGTGTGCGTGCGTGCGTGCGTGCGTGCGTGCGCGCGTGCGCGTGTGTGCGTGTGTGTGTGTGTGTAATTGTGCGCGCGTATGCACGTGCGCCCACGTGTGTGTACGTGCATGTGCGCGCTTGCACGCAAGTAGGTTCATATGTTATTGTGTGTGTGTGTGTGTGTCTGTGTGTCTGTGTGTCTGTGTCTGTGTGTGTGTGTGTGTCTGTGTGTGTATGTGGGTGTGTGTGTGTGTGTGTGTGGGGGGGTGTGTGTGTGACCGCTTGTGTGTGTCACAAAGAGAGAGAGAGAGAGAGAGAGAGAGAGAGAGAGAGAGCCACCGTTAGTATATCCGCTCAGGCACGTGTGTGTGTGTGTGCGTGTGCGTGTGCGTGTGCGTGCGTGTGCGTGTGTGTGTGTGTGTGTGTGTGTGTGCGTGTGTGTGTGTGTGTGTGTGTGTGTGTGTGTGTGTGTAACTTAGTGTGGCTTTGTATGAAGTGGTCGAAATGTTTCGTGGGAGTAATGCCGCTAATCGAAAATAAGTTTTTCTTTTAAATTTCTAAACGTGATTTCTATATTCTGAGGGACAACAGGGACAAATAAATTACAAGACAAAGCACGACGCGTTTCGACCTCTTTGATTTTCTTCAGGCAAGATAAACTACGGACCTGGAAAGAAGATTCAAAGTCACGGAGACGATATGTTGCCGCAAGATACTAAACATCAGCTATACTGATCATATCACCAGTCAGCAGGTCCGTCAAAGCATCAGGCAGCACATCGGAACGTACGAAGATCTTGACATTTGCTAGGAAAAGAAGACAGCTTTGGTAGGATCCTGTAACAAGATCTGATGGCCTTGCTAAAACAACTGTTAAGGAACTTGTGAAAAAGAGACACGGACGAGAAGAAGAAGAAGAAGAAGAAGAAGAAGAAGAAGAAGAAGAAGAGAAGAAGAAGAAGAAGAAGGAGGAAAACAACAACAACAATAACGACAACAACAACAAAAACACCAATAACATCAACAAACATACAAGCAAACAAAGCGATTGATTGGTAACATTGCGGAGAGGACATAGAAAACATTTGCAAAGACCGGGGCCATTGCACCAAACCGAGAAAATTAGAGGAACCTGCTGAACTGTTCTGCAAAGTGGTACCCAAGTGACTCTCAAGGAGTTACC
>CM065724.1:32893744-32941244 GCA_033310375.1 Conus canariensis
TTAAAGGAATTAAACAGAGAGAGAGAGAGAGAGAGAGAGAGAGAGAGAGAGAGGCAGACAGACAGAGACAGAGACAGAGAGAGACAGAGACATAGAGAGACAGAGAGACAGACTTGGGGCAAGAAAAAAAAAAAAACACGAAACAACAACAAAAACTGTATAACACGCATACGATGGGACGTAATCCCTGACAGGTACGTCACGGCTTATCCGAGGTTGTTTCCTTTTGCCTCTAACCTCTTAGCAAAGTGAAAGTGTTGGATGGGAAATCAACGCCCAATCAGCCGCAGGCATTTAGGGACAATCTGTTTGTTTTAGACGGAACGTAGCATTTTCCTGGCTGCTACGTCGTAGCGGTGTGGCATCTATCTGACACAATGGCAAGAACATAGAGCTTTTGGAGACTGGGTCCTGTCCTTTGAGGGTTCCTGGACGGATGTCTAGGTCGATGCTTGAGGTTGTTTTCATGCGCTGCTGTGGGCGGACGACCATACCTTCTAATCTCTCTGCGTCCTCATCGACGTTTGGCTCCTCGGTACCCCATTCAGGCTGTTTCCAGGCTGGGCAGTCACGTCCCTCGCGAGACCATGGAAAGGGAAGCAGGATGACTTTGGACAGAGCACTGTTCTTCTTCAGGGTATACGGCCACAATCATCCAATTGATTTTTGCGCCGTTTTGTGGGGGCTGCGATGAAAGAAAAACAAAATAGAAAGCGATAGACCTCAAAGTGAGGATAAAAACCTAGTCCTGCTCTAAGCGGGTTCTCCGGCAGGCTACTGTTACTTCACTTTTCGCCCTTCCGAGCTAGCCGGTCCCTTGCTGATCTAAGACAGCAGGGCCCCAAAAATAAAGAACAAAACAAAAAGCTATTGGGGTAAGAGTGGGGAGGGGGATGGGGGGGGGGGGGGAAGGGACCTATTATCCAACTAACTACTGACTGGGGGGCACCCTAGACTTAAAGGTGTCCAAGGTGTCCGCGGCCACAGCTGTTTCAGGCAGGTTGTTCCAATCACGTATCGTTCTGGGGAAGAAGGAAGCTTGTCGATATTGGGTTTTACACAGAATCTGGTTGAGCTGGCGGGAGTGCTTCCTTCTTTGTCTGGGAGAGGCTGGCACGATGCAGCTTTTGTCGACGATCGCCTCACCGTTCATTATTTTCCGTAGCATGACAAGCCTAGCTACCTTGCGTCTGTGCTGCAGAGTCGGCCATTGCAGTTTGTCGATCATCGCGGTGACACTAGATGTGTTGTGGTACCGGTTGACCACAAACCGTGCTGCTCGTCTCTGGACAGCTTCAATCTTATTGATGTTGCCTTGGGTATGCGGGTCCCATACAGTGCACGCGTACTCCAAGATCGGTCTGACAAAAGTCTTATAGGCTGTTTCTTTGAGGCGCACTGCTGGGATCTTCAGGTTTCTTCTAAGGAAGCCGAGGGTCTTGTTGGCTTTAGCACAGATGGCGTTGATGTGCAGGTCCCAGCTTAGGTCACTTGTGATGGTAACGCCTAGATACTTGGAGGCAGAGACAGTTTCTAGAATATGGTTGTGGAGGGTTTAGTCGGATTTTGCAGGAGAAGATGATTTTGTAACTGGGAGAGTAGTACATTTTCCAGGATGGAATGCCATGCCCAGCTGTGCTCCCATGCTTCTAACTTCTTGAGGTCTTCCTGAAGTAAGCTTTGGTCGGTTTTTGAGGCCTTCAACCGGTAGACAGCTGTGTCATCAGCAAACAGGCGTGTCAATGAGGAGAGTTCTTCTGGCAAGTCATTAATGTACGCCAAGAAAAGCGCCGGCCCTAAAACAGAGCCTTGTGGGACCCCAGATTGCACACTGACCCGGCTGGAAGCTGCGCCATCCACTACCACCGATTGTTGCCGGTCTTTCAAGAATGCTCCTATCCATTTGTTGATCTTTCCCAGGACACCGTAATGTTTCAGTTTGTGGATAAGGAGGCTGTGGTTCACTCTATCGAAAGCTTTCGCAAAGTCCATTATGATGACATCTGCCTGGTTTCCTTTTTCTAGAATTCCAAACAGTTCTTCTGTAAAATTAAGTAGTTGTGTTTCACAGGACCGAAACTTGTGAAAGCCGTGTTGTTCTGGACATAAGATTTCGTTGGATTCTAAGTGAGACATGAGAGCGCTGACGATGACGTGTTCCAGGACTTTGCAGGGGATACAAGTCAGAGAGACTGGGCGGTAGTTAGATGGGTCATAGTGTTCTCCCTTCTTGAATATTGGTGCAACGTTTGCATATCTCCAATCAGAAGGGACATAACCAGCGTCAAGAGAGGACTGATAGATCATAGTAAGGATTGGGGATATTTCAGGGGCAAGGTCTTTCAGGATGCGAGGACTGATGTTGTCAGGGCCACAGGCTTTATAAGGGTTGAGTTTGGAAAGGAGTTTCTGAATGCCTTGTTCAGTAATCAAGACATCAGAGAGGGTTGAGCTGGGAGAAATGTCAGACATCTTGTACTTAGCGCGAAACTCTTCATCTGTGTACTCGCGTCCCTCACTGAACACTGACTGGAACTGCTTGTTGAGAGCCTTCGCCTTTGCGGTGGGATCCGTCACAAGCTTTCCATCGACTTTCAGGGGTGCGACGCCAGAGTTGGAGCTGCGCTGGTGCTTGACAAAGGTGTAGAATCGCTTGTTCAGGGGTGAACCTTATGCCGACTCAGGATCACCTGCGACTGACCTATGGACATATTCCCAGTACGAGCGTCTTATCATGCGCTGCTTCTGTCTTCTGAGTTGTTTATGTTTTTCGTCTAGTTGAGGGATACCTTGTTTTTGTCTTTCTCTTGTAGACTCTGACATGGCGCTTGGCAATCTTACGGATGTCAGCTGTGATCCACGGTTTACAGACCCTGGTACGCGCTGTTTTGTGGGGGACATTGGTCTGGACTGTTGCGATGAGGGTGTCCTTGAACTTGGTCCAAAGATCCTCTGTGGTGAGGTTGTTTTCATCGCTCACCAGCGCCGAGTGCAGGTCCTTCATGTCCTTCCTCATCGCCTCCCAGTTGGCCTTATCGTAGAGGGGGATCTGTCTTGGAGACGCTTGATACGTGGTGGGCTTAAGGAGAATTCACAATAGGGGATGTCATGATCCGACAAGCCAGGAATGACTTCAACCCTAGGGATGAGATGCGGGCAGTTGGTAATAAGAAGATCTAGCGTGCTATGGGTTCCTTTCTTTTTGTCTATTCTTGTGGTTTCTAGCACTAGTTGTTGCATACCATGGTCATGCAGTAGGTCTCTGAACTTTCTGTGGAGTTCAACACAATTAGTACCAGGTTTGAGTGTCAAAGTGTTCCAGTCCCAACCAGGAAAGTTGAAATCCCCTCCCATAAGGATGTATGCATTCGGGATCCTAGCCGCCCTGTCTAGTGACTCGCCCAGTTTCGCAAGGCTGGGTACATCTGCGGTCCTGGGGCGGTAAAACGCGCACAGGTAGAGAGTTTTCCTGCCAAGCAGTTTAACACCAACCCATACGATCTCGCAGTCTGTAGACAGTTCTGGGACGATAAAATTCTCCAGGTTGGATCTGACAGCCTCCAGGACACCGCCTCCGTGTTTATCTCTGTCTTTGCGGTATAAAGTGTACATATCAGGGATGACTTCATTGTCGGAGATTGAGCTATCTAACCAAGTTTCACAGGCTATAATAATGTCCGGTTTGGTACTGTCCATAAGATCAATTGTTTCTGCTCGTTTTCCTCTTCTGGACTGAAAGTTGATGTTTAGGACACGTAAAGGTCTATTTTTGGATTTGTTCTGTTGGTTTGCTCTCGTGGGAGTAGACATGTGGTTAGGCTTGAAGGTGATTTCAGTTGGCGTAGTTGAGGAGATATCAGAATCAACATGAAGGTTTGAAATAGAACTGTCAGGCCAATCAACTCCATGAAGGTCAAAAGCTGTAGTTCCATTGCGGCTGCCACAAATGGCGCAGTGCCACGAGATGTCCTCATGATGAAGTTCTTCATATTTCAGTGTTGGGATGCTTTGGCAGCGGGCATGATACCACATGCCACACGTATCGCAGGCAACACCTCTTTCCGACCAGCTGACAGAGATGTCGCAGGTTCCACAGGGGTAATGCGAGTCATTCCCACCAGAAGATTGAGACGATGGTCCAGGGTTCGGCTCAGGCGCGTAGGAAAGTAGTAGTAACAGAGTACATAGATATAAGGGCACAAGCTGGTTTTTGTAAGACAGAAATCTGTGGTTGTTCTTCTTCCAGCTGTCTGCAAGAGCTTGAGTGAACAGGCACAAACCAGATGAACAAATGCGGACGACTGTCTTATCAGAGAAGTTGAAGCTCACAACTTGATCAACATGGGGGGTATAAACACCACGCACAAAAAATTTCCATGAAAAAGCAATACAAGACAAGTGTCAGGAGAGTAAAGTTGAATTGCGGCATGATGAATCATGTACAAGTCATAGTTTCCAGAGACGGTAGATGGAAAAATCGATGGCCGACAAATGTAAACAAAGTGTAAAAGTACTCACCTCGGGGAAATTTTGTTTAAGTCAAAATTTTCAGAAAGCGTGGACCAAAAAGAACCTAAACACGTTTTCAGATTAAAAAGGGGTATTAGCTATGCAAAAACTAAACACTGTCATGGTCTAAAAGACACGAAAATTGGCAAAAAAAAAAATTGAGAAAATTTGGAGCTCAAAAAAGGATACTGCCTAACCGGAAGTACGCAACCCCCATGTTTCACACCTTCGCAGGAATGTGTCGCCCCATGTGCACGAGTGAGCTCTTTTACCCCAGCCTTCCAGAGCTGGTAGGCGCTGAACACAATAGGGGACCGGAATAGCTCAGTTGGTAGAGCGCCAGACTCGGAATCTTGGTGATCATGGGGCTGCGGGTTCGAATCTCCGCCGGACCGTTTCGGTACAGGGGAATTTGTTTCTTCGGAGTTAACAATGGTTCCGACTCCATTTCCTAAATAGTCCTTCGAATGAGACTATAAACCGAGGTTCCGTGTGTGAACGCACGCATAACATCTTGCACACACGTAAAATCCCATCACCAACTTTCGAAAGAGGAGGCCGGTTTGGCCGTTGGCATGGATGACACGTTTCACATAGCATGCATTCTGCGTGAAAATTTGAAAGAATGAAGAAGGTAAGGAAAGTGAGTGAACAATATTGACTGAATGAACCGCCGGCAGGCAGCTCTTCAGTTGGCACTATCCAGGTAGGCAGCCCGTTGCGTACACGAGAGTGAATTGTCAGCGCCTAAAACCTTAAACGCTATGTGTTAT
Source organism: Conus canariensis (assembly GCA_033310375.1). NCBI lineage: Eukaryota > Metazoa > Mollusca > Gastropoda > Neogastropoda > Conidae > Conus > Conus canariensis. The sequence goes on from CM065724.1 coordinate 32,899,027, forward strand.
TATTATGATTATTGTTATCCTTATCATTATTTATCATTTTATTATTATTATTATTATTATTATTATTACTATTATTGTTGTTGTTGTTGTCATTATTATTATTATTATTATTATTATTATTAATATTATTATCATCATCATCATCATTATAAACACAGCGCTAGAGCCGAAACACCATGAAGTTCTGCCTCACCGAAATCTCAGGGGGTGCAGCGTTCCATCACCAAGACGTCCCACTCCGCCAAGAGCCGTCCTGCGGATAGACAAGTCCAACATCACTGACTAGTCGATTGCCAACGACATAGTTCACGAAATAGCTTGTTTGCTGACTGATTAGCCAACGTCTTGGTCAACATGAGTAATTTGTTTTTCAGAGACTGGCGTCATAGCGCCTTCAAAAGGGAAGAAAACCAATAGCAGGAAAGGAGGACAAGGAAAGAGGGGAGAGAAAGAAAAAGAAAAAAAAAAAGTAACTTGATGTACCTGGTAGGACTTCAACATACTATTTATGGAAAAACATAGTTTCTACCCTTAATTATGCTTTTTCACTGAAATCATCTCTCTCTTTTGCAGATTGTTCACGCATCTTCTTGTTGGTGATGTGATTGTTGCCTCCCCTCCATTCCTCCCATTTTTTTTCTTCTTCTGTTGTCTTTTGATGTTCCTTTAAAACACATCCCAACTCTGTGGTGAAACGTGTAGTATGCTGCAAATGTATTGTCGATCTTACATTTGATCACAGTATAAGCATAGCCTAGGGCTTGTTGTTGCTCATTTGTCCTGATGACTGTGAAGATATTTTGCTTATTTGTTTATTGAACAAACGTTATTTAAGCCACGTCCACCGCCACTCGCATGGCGAAAAGGCAGGCTGCGCCGCCCATGTCGTTATCCTGCCGCTTGATGACCTTCAGGAGTAGTTTCATACCCCAGTCCTTCACCTTGCGCAATGTCACCTTTTTTTCTTTTCTTTTTTTAACCTATTGCGAGAGATGCCCCCATTAATGAAACGCACCCGCGGGCCCTGCCCTAATCTTTTCCTTCCTGTTATTCCCAATCCTTTTCCATCTCCTCAACTTCCATCTCCCTACAGACTGAATGACGGCGTGAAAAAGGATACGGAGAGAGAATGCTATTTTTGCTGCTAACAAGACAAATGAATAAGCAAACAAGACGGAAACAACAAAGAAATAAATATATAAGTACATAAATTAAAGAATAAATGAACGAATGAATGAATGAATCAATCAATAGGTCAATCAATTAATCAATTAACTGACACACAAAGAATGAATGAATGAATGAATCAAGCAATCGATCAATCAATTAATCAGTTGACTGACACACAAAGAAAGAAACAAAAGAAAGAAAGAAAGAAAAAAAAAACATGTCACAGTATGGGCATACAAAATGTGGAGAAAAGTAGGTTCAACAAAAGTTAAGTGACTCTGGCAGTCCAGGAGCTTGTAAACCACACACATACACTCACATATACACAAACACGCACGTGCGAGCGCGCACAGCACAGCACACCACACCACACCAAAAGCCTTCTTCTCTAAGAAAGAAAAAAAAAAGCTCAGATCTGGATAACATTTGTCGCACTCTTTAGTCTACACACACACACACACACACACACACACACACACACACACACACCACACACACACACACACACTCTCTCTCTCTCTCTCTCTCTCTCTCTCTCTCTCTCTCTCCTCTCTCTCTCTCTCTCTCTCTCTCTCTCTCTCTCAGAGCTGATAAGATATGGACATGGCAATACAGGTCTCTATTATAATGCACTCTTCCTTTCCTCTTTCCTATTTTTCTACCAAACAGAGAGAGAGAGAGAGAGAGAGAGAGAGAGAGAGACAGACAGACAGACAGACAGACAGACAGACAGACACACAGACAGACAGACAGACAGACAAACAGAGACAGACAGACAGACAGACAGACAGATAGGCACACAAACAGAGAGAGACAGACAAACAGACAAACAGAAAAACAAGAGAGAGATAGACAGACAGACAGATAGGGACAGAGAGAGAGAGAGAGAGAGAGAGAGAGAGAGAGAGAGAGAGAGAGAGAGAGAGAGAGAGAGAGAGAGAATACGAATAGGAATACGAATACGAATGTTTAATCAGTTTTCAGGCCAAGGCCCCATTCTGAAGGGGCATACATACAATCGAACAAAATAAATTAATTCAAGGTACACGTAGAAAAAGAATGTAAAGAAATTCATGACAATAATTGAAATGTATCATTAAATGAGGTATTAGGTAGCAGCGCGCAGTCTTTTCTGTGCTTCATATATGTATACACAGCCAAATGTGAGAGGATATGTTCTTTTCTTGTCGACAACAGTAATACTACCTTGAAATGGCATGGGTCGGTAAGATACTTTTGTTGGATAAGTTTTGTTCTGAGACTATGTAGAGCAGGACAACATAACAAAAATGAACTTCATCTTCCCTTGTTGCACCACATAAACGGCATATCAATTCAACGTCGGCAGGGTTGGAATGTCTTATACGATGGCAGGCAATATCAGAACCACCAAATCTAAATTTAGCCAATGTGCTCATAACATATCGATTCATTTTTGTATTAACATATGGTTCTAAGTCATGAGTAGTCTTAAAATTTCTGTACTGTATAAATAAATCGCTATGATGAACATGTTCATGCCCGTCCTGCCATCTACAGTCAATAATCCTCTCTTTAAAACATTTCAAAAACCCACATACGTCCTGAACCCCCTGGTTATTCCAAACAATTCCAAACCCATAAGAATTCAAACACTGTCGTACCCTGGAAGCCCATGCCTTCTTACCATTATCATCTAGAAACAAGAAAATCTTGTACGGTTTAAAAGGAATTCTACATTCATCCATTCTAGTCAGCTTCTGCTAATATTTAACGCATTTTACATACGAGTTTAGATAAAGTGGATACCTTCCTAATTCTCCGTTCTCTCATTCTCATTAGGAGTTCTGATGTCAACATTTAAAAAACGCTTTAATGTATATAAATGAACTTTCTCTATAATTGCACTTGTTTCGAAAGCCCAGATCTCAGGTCCATACTGCAATATTAGCTGAACTTGTGAGCCAAACAACTTAGAAAAAAACACGAAATGAGTTGTACAAAATATGAAGGATAGCTATTGCTGCTTTCTTCGCTCTGTTTACAATATCTTGGCATGCAAAATTGAACCGAAGTTTTGTTGTGAAGTATGTCCCAAGGTATTTGTACGCATTAACTGCGCTAAATACCCTCCTTTCCGAAATACAACAATATTAGTTTTACTAATATTAACTTTTAATTAGTAAATTTAACGAGACTTACCTGTAAGTTGAGGTTAAATTGGAATTATCTAGAGTCTAGTGATGGGAATGAGCAATTACGTGAGATGTGATGCGCGCGCATCTAGCCAGTATTTAGACACGAATTACCTCTAAAATAAATTCAACAGACAATACCTGGGAGGGTAAGCGAGAATCATCCAGAGCCGAGATGGGAGGGCACGTAATTGCTCATTCCCATCACTAGACTCTAGATAATTCCAATTTAACCTCAACTTACAGGTAAGTCTCGTTAAATTTACTAATTATCAATCGTCTAGCGATTGGTCATTCACAATGACGTGAGACTTCAGAGTTAGAGGTCATGAGTACTGAATCAATCATAAAAGCAATATAAACAAGTCGATGGATTTTCTTTGTCCATATTTAATTACACAAGAGCTGTAAAGTTTCTGGTAATTCAAAAACAATTTGTAATTTGGCATGCAATCACTTTCAATCGGTCACTGGGTCAAACTGTTAAATGAAACATCAGTCAGTCACTGGGTCAAAACTGGACCCTGCAGCATTTCTACTTCTTATTTACAAAACTGTCTAGAACTGATTGTCCCAAAGATTTTTGAAGCACGGGTTTGCAGTAGAACTTGGTAAAAGTGGTCTGTCAAGACCACCCAGCCGCTCTCATTATGCAGTCAATAGGCACATCTCTGCTGAATGCTGCTGAAGTGCTAGCTGCTCTGGTGCTGTGAGCAGAAAAAGGGCTCATATCCACCCCGGCTAACCTCAAAACAGTTTTAATCCACCTGGATATAGTGTCTCTTGAGACTTCACTGTGGGGTTTGACAAATGAAATGAAGAGTTGTTTCCCTTTCCTTAGAGTCTTTGTCACTCTTAAATACTGTCTAAGGTGGGTAACAATACACAATTTTTTATTTACAAATGACTCTAGTTCTAACGGCTGCACATGTGACCCTGGTTTAGTTTGCTTCAGTACAGTACTAAACACTAAGACACACTTGTCATCTTTAAATCTGACATCATCACATTTTAATGTGTGGATTGTTTGACCCCTCTGACCAGACAGCAGGGCTAACAACATAACCAGTCTAAGGGTCAACTGCTTAAGAGTCATCTTTCCTACGTCTGGCCAGCCAGCTAAGTATTGTAGTACACTATCCACATCCCATGTATCATGATATTTGGGAATGGAGGGTCTTTCTTCAAACACCCCTTTCACTAGGCGACACACTAATGGGTGACTGCCTACTGCCTCGGAGCCTGGCCTGTGCAAGTAAGCTGAAACTGCACTCCGGGCTAATTTTACTGTACTGTGACTAGCCCCAGAATCATACATTTCTGCCAGAAAATTTATTACGTGGACATAAGTTGGTGTTTTTATTCCCTTGCTATCTACAAAAGTTTTCCACCTTCTTATGTAAGAGCCATATGCTTTCTGGGTAGAGTTTCTCCAAGAGCTCATAACCAAATCAGCGGCCCCACTGCTTAGACCAGAGCTGGTTAAAGAACACCTGAGATCCTGCAAACTAGCAGGTGAAGCCTCTTCTGTTGAATCAGGCGATGGACTGCATCTGGGTGGCTGGGGAGATGCAACAGGCTTTTTTTCTGTAGGTCAGACGCACTGGCTCTGCAGTCAACAGTCGCAACAGTACTGGATATCATGGCTGAGTTGGCCAATCTGGGACCACCAGCACACCTGAGCTCTGATCCCTCTGCACTTTCTGGAGGAATCGGGTGACAACGCTGAAAGGAGGAAAAGCATAGAAATTTATGTCTCTCCAAGTTACACTGAAAGCATCAATAGCTTCTGCATCTGGATCTGGCCTGAAAGAGATGAATCTTTTCATTTGCGCATTCAGCCTAGAAGCAAACAAATCTATGTCAGGTGCTGCATTCAGCTGTCTAAGAGCAGCTTGCAGAAGGTCATTGTTCAGCTTCCATTCAGTGTCCAGATTTACCTTCCTGGATTCTGCATCAGCCATCACATTTTCCACTCCTGGTATGTGGGCTGCACTGACAAAGATATTGTATTCAATGCACCAAGACCAGATCTGAAATGTTAAATAATTACAGGAGTCAGAGTGAGATGTACCCATGTGGTTTAAGCATGCTATGGCTGTGGTATTGTCCAGCATGAGCCTTACATGTTTCCCTTGAAGCTGCCTCTGGAAAGATTTCAAGGCAAAAAATGCAGCTTTTAATTCTAAGTAATTTATATGAAATTTCCTTTCTGCTGGTGACCACACTCCTCCTGAAGAGACTTCTGCACAAACACAGCCCCAGCCATGAAGGCTTGCATCAGAATAGATCACAATGTCTGGATCTCTGCAACAGACATCATTGAAAGCATCAGGAATACTGTCAATCCACCATGTCAACTCCTTTTTTCCAGCTTTAGATATCTCCATCACCTGGTCAAAATGTCCTTTGCTTTTCTTCAGAGCTCTGCACTTATCTTTTTCTAACTGCCTGTAATGCAGGGGCCCAAATTTAACAGCGGGAAAGCTGGCCACCATTAACCCAATGACTTTTGCCAAATCTCTTATGGATATCTCAGCTGCCTTCAGCAGGTTCTTGCATCTTAGAAGCATTTTCTCTTTCCTTTCTGAGGTCAAAGTGACCGTCATTGAGACTGAGTCAATGATCACTCCTAAATACTGAATCACAGTAGTTGGCTGAAAAACTGACTTTGTGGGATGTACAACAAATCCTAGCTTATGTAATATGTCCAGTGTGTCCATAACATTTTCCTGGCACTGTCCTTTGAAATGCCCATAAGCAAGGAATCATCCAAGAAAGCTGTTGAGATATGTCCTTTCAATCTCAAGGTAGCAAGAACTGGCTTCATTATTTTTGTGAACAAACGTGGTGCCAATGCAAATCCATTTGGGAGCGCATTGTATTCGAAAATTTTTCCTTTCCATTTAAATCTCAGCAGCTTTCTGTGTTCCTTGCAAATGGGTACAGAGCAGTAAGCATCTTTCAAGTCCAATGATGCCATATAGCAGTTTTTGCTAACCAAACCCAAGGCCGTAGCCAAAGTGTCCATCTTAAAATGGTGATATGTTATTTCTTCATTTAGACTTTTTAGGTTTAGGATCATTCTCTGTGATCCATCTTTTTTCTGCCGAGTGAAGATTGGTGACAACACTTCTCCATGAGTGTGCTCACACTCGGTTATAACTTTTTTCCTAATCAATTTGTCAATTTCTTCATCAATAACAGCTGTTTCTGCAGCATTCATTCTGAATGAGTATGAGGATGGACATGACAAAGTAACTAAATCTTCCAGATTACAATCAGTCTCAATTTCAGCCCCAGTCACTGATTTTAGGATGTTGGGATCTGATGTCAGCTTAACCCAATTTTCTGTAAATTTAGCCAATCTTCCTGCTTCAAACTCTTCTGCTTCAAGTGTCAGTAACTGAACAATGCTGTCTAACTGTGCATCAAAATCCCTTACCTCAGTTACTGAGACTGAGAGAAGCTGTTCCTCTGGTTGCGCCCTTTGGGAAAGCTGTTGTAGCGATGCCCTTGTGTCTGTGGTTTTGGGTACTGATAGCCCCCACGTCTGGCTGGGAAATGCTTGTTCGAGACGGCCCCTAAAAGAGACCCTTTCCTGTTGCCCCCATTTCCGTCATACTGTAAGCGACTAAATTTGGGGTTGTTTCCCTTTTTCCCAGCAGAGAAGGCCTTGTAGCCTATCTTCTCCATTTCGTTTATATCTTTGAGGGTGGATGCAAGATTGTCGCCAAACAAATGTTCCGTAACGGCAATCGTTTCGTCGCACAAGCGCGGATTGACCGGTGGACACATCGCTTGACGACGAAACACAGACAGCTCATGGGTGGCGTGCCCTAGCAACGCAATTGCATCTGTGCTGTTCCGTATTACTTCTGCATTTTGTCGCGAAGCCTCGCGGTTGTTGCCTTGATAATGGCGCGTCGTGCGTGTGCAATCTTCAGATCCGATTTGCGTTGATCTGTTGAAAGTTTGGACCATGCCTCCTTGTTTACCATTGGCACAACTAATTTTTCACAATTGTCCGGTCGATTGTGCGCCTCAAATTTGTCCTTCTGGACCTTTTCGCTCAGCTTTCGGCTAAAACGCGCATTGACTATTGTTGCCAAGCCATCAATGACCTTTGAACCTAGCATTTCTTTTCCACTGAGCTCTTGTTCGATTTCATCGAACAACTGAGCGTTGTCTTTCTTAGATGTGCTAGAGTAGAAGTACTGGCATTTCCTTCAATCAGTGCCTTTTCACACTGCTGTAAATCTAACTCTTCTTGATCCTCTTGTAAAACAAGGACATCGCGTTCGTCATATTCGACGTCAGAATCGTTTCCGCTCATGTCTCCGGCATCGAGTTTACGTTTTAACGAAGTTCTCAAAAGAGTTTCAAATTCATCAAACCTCTTTTCCCACTTCGCATCCAAACTTTGCGCTACATCTTGAAGCCTGTCCTCTAATTTTTCCTCCAGTTTGGAATCTCTCAAGTCCTTACCTTCAACGGCCGGCCTTTCATCTTGATCATGTGAGGCCATGGTGCCAGACTTGGTACCGGTACCGGGCTGAAAGCCGGCAATTACGATATTGTTGATCTGAGCAGCAACACGAAATCTGGCTGATAAAAAGTCACTGAAAGGACTCAGCCTTGCTATCTTTAACTAATAAAGTTAAAAAAGAATAAAAAGGAATGGACTGACCTCATGAAACGATGTTATTTCTTTTGGAGGAAAAAGCACGTGTCTTGTCTCTGGCATGATACAAGCATCACTGGCTAGATGCGCGTGCATCACATCTCACGTCATTGTGAATGACCAATCGCTAGACGATTGATAATTCCAGTCTGTTTTCAAGACAGAGACAGACAGACAGACAGAGAGACGGACAGAGAGACAGACAAAGACAGAGACAGAGACAGAGAGAGTTGAAAGAAAGATTGGCAACAGGGGCAAATTGCGCAGTATCGAGTATAAAACTGTTTGACAGCTTTCATTTTTTGTAATACCGCGTTAGCGATACGTGGTGAGAAAGGCTGGCCAAAAGAGCGTAATCGACACGAAGCAATGTAGTGACGTAGCGTTGTTTGGACGCAGCAACAGAGAACAGTAGGACGGGAAGAGATGCTAGTAGCAGTATCACTTTTGTAGATGTAGGGCTATGCAGACATGGTGATAAAACTAAATGTATAGTTTAATTTAGAAAGAGAGGGTGTTAGTTACCGCCAATGACATTGACAAACAAAGCACATGACAAGACACGATGCATTTCAACCTCTTGGGTCTTCTTCAGGCGAAAAAATAAATCACATTTAACATTTAAGACAGTACACACAAAGAACGAAAAATGACTCATCTGTTGTTGTCCATGTGATGGGGAGAATAGCTGCTAGGCGGAAATGACAAGGGGGATTATGGGAGAGGAAAAGGAGGGGGGTTGCGTGGGGGGAGGGGGGGGCTGTGTGATACGATAGGGTTGTGTGTCTAGTTTAGTGGGGTGGTGTGATATCTTTGAGACGGTTGTGGTAATGGTGGATTGATAATAATGGTAAGGGGGGGGGGGGGGGGAGGGGGGGAGGGAAACTGGAAAAAAAATCATATATAGAAGGGGTAAATAAGTACATGAACAGAAGAAACTTAAAAAAAAAAAAAGAAGAAGAAGAAGAAGAAGAGGAAAGTTTAGGTGAATAAAATAAATGATTTCGCTGGGTGATGAAAGAGGTGGTGGTAGTTATGCGTGGGTAGATGTGAAAGGTGTGTGGGTAATGTTAATAAGGGAGGGAAGGGGACGGAAGATAAATGGGTGATAAGGTATGAAGGGGGGGGGGGGGGGGGGGGGGGGGGGTATGAGGGGGGGGGGGGGGGGGGGGGGGGGAAAAAAAAGGAGGAGGGTAATGTATTTGGGTGTGTGGGGGGGGGGGGGGAGGGAGGGGGGCGAGGTGAAGGAGAGCTCATATCTCTTCATCCACTATAGTGAGATGGTGGGTGGGTGGGGGTGGGGGTAGGAGGTTGGGAGGTTCATATAAATAGTGTTGTTTCAAAAAGTAAACAATGCTGTGGATGATGTTCATTGTAACAGGTGAAATATGTGTTGGCATCAATATGTGATGTTTGTTGAGAGAAGATGCAGTGATCAATGAAAAACAGGGTATCATGTGTTGCACACACACACACACACACACACACACACACACACACACACACAACACACACACGCACGCACGCACGCACGCACGCACGCACGCAACACACACACACACACACACACACACACACACACACACACACAAGGGGGGGGGATGTGGGTGGGTGGGTGGGGGACAACATGTAAACAATGTTCTGGGTGAGTTAAGATCATGTGATTATACTGAGACTAACTGTGGAAAGTTTTCACACACATATTCTCACACACATACACTCATTCCCCCCCCCCAAAAAAGTGTAAAAATTATTATCATCAATCAGTCACTGATGGGTGATGATCATATGAGATCAACGGTAGTATAGGAAGAGATTCTTCTCCGTTCCCTTAGGCAGGAATGGTGGAGGTACTGGCAAGGGCTTCTGTATGGTGAAGGCCCTCCAGTGGTCAATAAAGTTTTGCATTCATCAGTGTGTTGGCAGGCCAGGATTGCTCTTTTGGTGTTGTTGGGACTGTTAAATGTATAGTGATACAGACCCGAGCAACTGGACATTTTCCATTAAAGACCTTAAGTGTGTCGTAAGTTGCGAGCTTTTTGCTTTAGTTTTGATTGATGCTCGCAGATTGTTACAGCCAGGAGTGGAGTTTTCTGTGCATTTAGTAAGGCTTCCTGAAAGCTCGCTGGCTTCATGGTTTGTGGTGTTTGGTAGAATGTTTAACATTCAATTGCTTATTATACCTTAACTGATTAAAAATTGCAAGAAAAAAGAACAAAACAAAAAAAGAGAATAAAAGAAACAAACCAACCTTTGAATTTTGAGCAAAGACATTGTAATGGCATATCTGGCTATACATTTCATCGTGTTTATATAAAGAGCTGGCTGGACATTCTTTAGTAAAAAAAAAAAAGATAGTAATAACAGTTATTCTTTTTTTTTACAAGTGAAAATCTCTTGGCAAGAACCGAAGAAAAATGTTTGCCAAGGATTTCTCTTTTAAATCTGTCTCTCTTTCTTCCTGGCTCTCAGTCGCTGTAGCACTCGCTGTCGGCAGACAACTCTTTGCTTTTCCACTGCAATGCTTCTGGCATACAAATAGGGATTCAACAGAGATGGTAGGGGCGTCAGAAGCAGGATCATCCCCGTGTGAACGTCTTTGGAAACATGCAGTCCTAACGCGGACAGCAAATGGACAAAACCGATGACCATTCGACTCAACAGGCTGATGGAACAGATTGGTATAAATCGTCTAGCGATATCTATCTCTGCAGACTGTGAATTGGGATTCACGAAATAGTATGGGTTTATTTTTGATTTCACGTACGTATAGCACTGTCCAGATCCCACCAGAAAGAACAGAGTCAAGTGCATCACACCATCAATTGCAGTGATGTAAAATGAAGATGAATATAAACCATCCCCTGTGTCTGGCAAAAGTGTACAAATCCCCAAGACAGAGTAGCTGGCTGACAGAGATGTTGAAGGAATCCATGGCATCACTGCCAGCAGTAAACCAAGAGTCCAGGCCATAGCACACAATAGATGCATCACTGATGAGGAAAGTATTGTGTTGATTTCTGGAGAGTGGAGAGCCAAGGCCCTGTCTAGCGTCAGAAGCACCATGAAGAACGTGGACACCTGACGAGAAAGAGTGGAGAACACACCAGCCAACTGACACCCAACGCTGTGTCTCCAGGTTGTGTCCTCCCACACGTAATGACCACGATACAACCTGTCTGCTGTCAGGATGATCACCTGGTGAAGTCCAGAAATGAAGTCAGAAATGGACAGGTGAGTCACGACCACGCCGTAACTAGCGAGATTACCCGACTTTTTCAACAACACACGGAACACAAAACTGACCATGTTACCGAGGAGTGTCAGTATGGCATAAACAGTCATAGCATAGAAATAAGCGTGGTTACCAACAAGCGAATGACACGTGGACAACTTGTCATGAGGAGCATAACAATTCTTTTGGTTAAATCCGAAAGGCAAAATGTGTTCACAACATGCTCTGTATGTATCAGCCCAAATAAACTGTAAGCCCTCCAGATTTTTCACAAATGACTTTGGAAAATGTGACATTGGACAACCTCTAAAATCAATAGTGCGCAACTGTCTTTGAAAACGGAAGTCATGAGCTACATTACTGATTCCAGAGAATGAGAGATTTAAATGCTGTAAACTGGAAAATGAAGACAAACTATAACAGTCAAATTCGTAGAGTGAGAGTGATGACAGGTCTAGTGTATGAAGACTGGGAAAGTCTATGGATACGTTAGGACCGCTGGAAAAAAACTGATAATACCAGGGAATTGTTAGCAAGGAACAAGGCCGACACATGTGACCCTAATTTTGATAAATCTGACAAACTGATCGCTTCAATCAGATTGTTGCTGACGTCTAAGCTTCGTAAATTTGGCAAACTGAGGTGTTCCAAAGTTGTCAGACCACAATTGGCTAAACTGAGATGGATCAGTAATGTGTTATTGATGAACAAATCAGGTGTCATTCCACTTCCTGCGGCATTAAGGTAACGAAGTTGGGGGTACAAGCGGACAGGGAAAGGAGCACTACATGTGAAAGCATGTCCATAACACGTGCAGTTGATAGATGGGCAATCAAGACGACAGAACACCTCGTCATCAAACTGTGGACATTGGGGTATCCCATCACACATATATCTTGCATGCATACAGACTTTAGAACCTCGACAACGGTAATAGCTGGGGCAAACGTAATCACTACAATCATATTCATCTTCATGCCCAGGGCAGTCGAACACCCCGTTACACAGAAAGTATACAGGCAATAGTAACCGAGTGCCAGGACAAGCAAAATGTGACCCAGGTTGAATGACCGTATGATCAACCAGCATAGCTTGTTTTAATGAAACAAATTCCACAATTTGTCGCCACAGTGTAAAAACCGTTTCGCTGTCTGGTAGATCGAATTTAAGATACTGGCACGTTTCTTCGTCACTTCTATCAAAACAGTGTATAGTGCCATCACATACTTTGTCTTTGACGACACACTGTGGACAAAAGCTTCATATGTTTTAATGAAAACATGTAACGGTTACATTTCCGATCAAGATGTTGCTCATCACAATATTGAACTGTGTAAAGGAGTCCATAACCTGAAATCATTACTTAACAGCTCATTGAATATTTAGACCAAACTAGAAAACACACCTCAAAAACTACGATTGAATTTCTTTTAACACAGAGGTCAAAGGTCGGGAAAATATATCTTCTGCTGTCAGATTGTCGAAAGCTTTGACATTCGGGAGAAAATAAAAATGTACTGAAGCTTAAAATGAACAGATGGGTTAAACTGAAATTAATTTGTAGTGTGTGTGTGTGTGTGTGTGTGTGGTGTGTGTGTGTGCGTGCGTGCGTGCGTGCGTGCGTGCGTGCGTGCGTGCGTGTGTGTGTGTGTGTGCGTGCGTGTCTCTGAGAGAGAGAGAGAGAGAGAGAGAGAGAGAGAGAGAGAGAGAGAGAGTGAGAGCTCATGCACGTGAGTGTACGTGTGTGTATGTACTGGAGGTTCTGCCGACCATTTCAACTCCACTGACCTATTTTCTGCGGACCCCGATATTGTGCCGACACCCACAGATTTTTTTTAGTAGAAGAACGTAACTCAGCCAGTGAAACTGAGAACCCATGCACAAAATCAGCCACAAACAAGGATAATCCACTGAACACAGGTGTTGATGAAAGTCGTATGTGTCCCCCATGTACATGCATGTCTTTAAGCTCACATGTTTTTTTGTGTTTAGCAAAGGTTGTATAGTTTACAATGTTCAGCGGAAATGTATTGGTGGGTTAATAATGGTTTTCCTTTTGCTTACATACTAAGAATCAGTGGAAAGCATTGTGAAAATAATCATTTTGAAAAAAAAAAACTGATATGGAGCAGTAACAGCCGGCGAAACAGCCAGCGAAATTTCAGAAAGGAGTCCCACAATTTCGATTCTAGATCTTGCATGTGTCCTAATCGTTGCATTTTCTTTTTTAATTTGATGTCCAAGAGACATTACAGAACACGCAAACTACAAGTACCAGATAATTGCACATACTGGCACATTTCAACTGTCTAGGGCGTTGTATTTGACTGGGAGAATCTCTCTTTGAAGGGAGGTTATGCATGGAGAACTGAAAGCACCCCACAAATTTGATTCTGCCTGGCTCCTGTTCTCTCTCTCTCTCTCTCTCTCTCTCTCCCCCCCCCCCACCCCCTTCTCTATCTTTCTCTGGAGATCAATGGGGATGAAATTATGTGCGTGCAAACCCACCTGTTTGTTATGACACTGAGTAGTGCTGAGAGAAGGGCAGAGTGCAAACTGACAGAAATCTTCATCACTGTTGTCCTGACAGTCTTGCTGATAGTCACACACCAGACTGTACGGAACATACTGGTCACCTCGCTGACATGCAAATGAGGGGGGCAGCGGCTTCATTTTCCACGTGCAGGCAGAGGATGATGGGATACCCCAGGTGTGTCTGTTAGTTCCATACTGCTGGTTGCTGGTTGCGAAACATTGAGCCTGGATGTCACAAGCCAGGAAAGGGTGGGTCTCATGTCCATCAGGGCATTCTAAGAGCGGAATGTTCGTTTGAGTTTTGGTCTTAATTCTAGGTCTGGATTTGGAACTGTGGTGGGGGCGATGCAACTCACAAAGGGGGGAAACAGCAGTTCTCTTCTTTGAACAGTCTGTGGTAAACACGGACAGCTGACCGTTTTCCTCAAAAAACTCTCCCCAGCTGCATGTCTTTGCTGACTGATCTTCCCCAAGCTCTATGGAGGGGTTTCCTTTGTTCAGGATGGGGAAAAACCACATGCTTTCATCTAACCACTGGTGGACAGATGTATAGCTGTAAAAACGAATATTTTACCATTTCAGTGGCGTTAAGTTTCAAAACGGAGTGACTGAGGGCGGAAACTGATGCAACATTTAGAAAGAGAGGGGGGCAGTTACCGCCAAGAACATAGTCAAACAAAGTACAGGACAAGACACAATGCACTTCGACCTCTTGGGTCTTCTTCAGGCGAGAACAAATAACATTTAGGATAGTGAAAACGACGAACGAGAAAACTTAACTTCTCATTATAAGAATGAGAACGAGAAGTGGCTGACACACTTGTGAACGCTTTAAGCCACTTCTCATTCTCATTTTCATTATCAGTCTTATACGTTTCTTTCTCTTTATCGAGCTATCCATCTGTGTGTGTGTGTGTGCGTGTGCGTGTGCGTGTGCGTGTGTGAGAGAGAGAGAGAGAGAGAGAGAGAGAGAGAGAGAGAGAGAGAGAAAGGAACAGAGAGAAAGTGTGTGTGTGTGTGTGTGTGTGCGCGCGCGCGCGCGTGTATGAGTGTGTGTATACCTGTGTGTCTGTATATCTGTGTGTGTGCACCCGCGCATGTGTGTGTTTTCAGTATTGGTGTTACGGATGGAATGGGTCGTGTCTGCGGGTGTCCGACTCTCACACAGAAATTATGGATGCATGCACGACTTTTCCAATTCACATACACACACCCACTCACCCGAATATTGACTGCCAGGCAACAGAACAACACTTTTGTTTTATGCTGCCCGAGCCATCAGACAAACATATTTAATAAATACAAGTTCATCAATAGGTCGGCACGCCAACCATAAGGCGTACACACAGAACTATATCTAAATATGATATAACGATGACGAGGAGGATGCTAAAGTCGACGATGACGACGAAGACGACAAAGACGACGAAGATGACGTCTACAGAGTCAAGTCCGACACAGGACTAACAGAACATCACAGAGCTGTGGCTCAAAAAAACACTACCACACTGAGGGCGTCTCTGCCGACGACAAGGCGACAGTCTCACACAGGAGCTGTGGCTCACACACAAAAAACACAGAACACAGCGACGGCCTAGCCAACAGGTCGCTGGATCAAATCTCAGGAGCGGCGCTCTGGCTTGGCAGCAGCGGTGACTCTGGCCCGACTGGCTCAGCGGGTAGTCGGTCCCAGGTGCAGTGGCAGGTAGGGTAGTTGTCGGCACTCAAGCCGGCCTCTCAACACCGACACAAGGTGGAGAACAAGGGGGTAGAACACGGCTACGGCCCCGACCCTCAGAAAGTGGCAGCCAGTCCCCTTCAGACCAGGGTACACTTCTACCTGGGGAAACTGATCAACTACCTTGATTATCATGGCTACTATTCATTACAATCACGACTACATTCATATTCATTAGCCACATCACATTCCACTAGAAATTGGGACAAACATCAGCATATTCTTTCTTCAACACTACAACATTCCTATTTCCGGAATCATAACACTACAACATTCCCTTTTCCGGAATCATAACACTACAACATTCCCTTTTCCGGAATCACAGCACTACACAGGAAAGAATGTGAATATAAACCTTTCAGAATCTAGTTTTCCAAATTGGGGAAAGGATTCCCACCTAGACCCTCTTCAATAAACCATGAATACAATTCATTACACACAATTCATGATTACTTTTCATCAAACTATAAATGTCACGACAAAATGTTCATTTCTTTTTCTTGTAACATGACAAGAACAGAACTGCAAGAAATCAGGAATCACAGACTTGAAGGCATGGCAAGGTGCTCAGGAGTTCACTGGCTAAGTCTAGGGTAAAAAGTGAATAAATATGTTTGCAATCTTGAAAATCGAAATTTTCATGATAAATCTATCCCGTTTTTAGAAAAAGAGGATGGTTCAGTCATTTCTGAACAAAAAAGTATCCTCCTTGAGATAATTTTTTTTTATGAACAATTATACAGCTTTAGAGATATAACTGATATGAATAATTCTGAAGAGCTTCTGGATGCTCCAGTATTATCCGAGGAGGAGAGCTCCTCATTAGAGGGGTTGATTACACTAGAAGAGGCAGCTACTGCTCTGAAACAGATAAAACAATTTTAAGAGCCCTGGGCCCGATGGGTTTACCGTTGAATTTTATAAGTTTTTCTTTGTAGATATTGGAACTTTCCTTGTACGTTCAATTAATGAAGGTTTTGCTAAAGGCCAATTATCCACTACCCAGCGACAGGGAACCATAATATGTATCCCCAAGGAAGGGAAGCCGAAAAGATTTGTGAAAAACTGGCGCCCCATCTCTTTGTTGAACACCACATATAAGACAGCTTCTGCTTGTGTTGCCAATCGATTGAAAAGTGTTCTTCCAAACATTATACATGAGAGTCAAAGAGGTTTTTTGAAGGGCAGATTTATTGGAGAGAATATAAGGTTGATGTATGACATGTTATTGTACACTGATAAGGAAAATATTCCAGGAATGCTCTTTTTAGTTGACTTTGAGAAGGTGTTCGATGGTGTCTCATGGTCATTCTTACATAACTGCCTTAAATTTTTCAAGTTTGGGCCTGACTTAATTAATTGGGTAAGAACATTTTATTCACAAATTTCTACCTGTATTTCTGTAAATGGCCAGTACTCCCCATGGTTTCTGATTGAGAGAGGGATGAGACAGGGTGACTCATCATCCCGTTATCTATACCTAATTTGTGCCGAGGTCCTGTCATTAATGATTCGCTCTAATGAGCATATTAAAGGAATTAAAGTTGTTAATAAGGAAACATTACTGTCACAATTTGCTGATGACACTAGTTTATGTCTAGATGGTTCAGAAAGATCTTTTAATGAGGCGGTGTCTGTCCTTACTAAATTTTTACAAATTTCAGGTTTAAAAATCAATTTTGACAAGTCACAAGTAGTTTGGCTGGGGAGTCGATAGAATTGTGGAATGAGATTTATGCGGGACAAAAATTTTGTTTCGGATCCAGGTACTTTCAAAATTATTGGTATCAAATTCTCCACTAACACAATTATTGTACATATTAATTTTGAAGATAAACTGTTTGAAATAAAAAGAGTCCTAGCTTTTTGGAAAAAAAAGAAATATAACGCCTTTTGGAAAAATAACTTATTACAACTTTGGCATTTTCTAAAATTGTTCATTTATTGATTAACCTACCAGATCCCCCCCCCCCCCCCCCCCGAGGATTTTATTGTTGCTTTAGAAAAAAGAATTGTATAGTTTTTTATGGAATGGTAAAAAAGTAAAATAAAAAAAATCTGTGGTTCAAAAGCAGTACTGTGAAGGTGGATTTAAAAATGTTAAATGTAAAAAAAAGTTATTTCTTCTATGAAGATAAGTTGGCTGAGAAGATTAATGTATGAGTCGGGTTGGCGGGAATTTACCATTAATATGTTCCCTAAGCTGGACAATGTAAAAAAAACTTTGGTGCTGATTTTTCTAATGTTATTATGCAAGATGTCAATAACCCATTCTGGAATGAGGTGATGAAACACTACAAGAAACTGTGCTCAAAGTGCTGTCCGACTACAGTACATGATTTCATGTAAGAGTGTATTCATTACAATATTAAAATTTTAAGAGATAAAGTTATTTTCGTACAGGAATGGTGTAATTATGGCATTTTCTTCATTAAACACTTGATTAATGAAAATGGGCATTGGATGACCTTCCATGAATTTTTAATTAAATATCAAGGTATAAGAACAAACTTTCTCTTGTATGAAGGCATAATAAATGCCATTCGCAACTATTGCCAAAAACTTAATATTATCATAACTAACCAATATAAACTCTTAGACCAAAAAGCCTGATTTTGCATTAAAAGAGGCAACAAATATGTACAAAAAAAACTTTAAATGAAAATAATGCCTCTCCCGCTGCTATTAATAAATGGAATAATCTTTTTGTAAATATTAATTGGAAACAAATATTCCTTCATAGTTATAAAGTTTCTTCTGACGTCCAGCTTAGATAGTTCCAATGTCGACTTCTACATAGATTGCTGCCAACCCAGAAATACCTATTTCAATGCAAAATTGTTGATTCACCATTATGTAACTTTTGTGATCATGAACAACAGACAATTACACACATGCTTTTCGACTGCAATATTGTGCAGCGGTTTTGGAGAAATCTTCAAAACCTGCTAATGGATAAATGTCAGCACTGCGCTAATCTGTTTTTTGAGAAAGAGTTAGTTCTGTTTGGTGTGAAACAAAATGTGGAAACCGACAAAGTTCTTAACTTTATTCTGCTGTTTGCTAAGTTTTATGTTTACAAATGTAAACTACAAAATAACCACCCAGACCTTCATGTTTTCCTTACAATCTTAAGCTATAGATTTAAATTGGAAAAATACTTAGCCTTTCTGAACTATGATTCAGTTCAATTTGACAAAACCTGGTTTCCCTATTCCTGTTATTTACTAGCTTTATTGTGACTTTTTTTTCTTTTTTTTTCTTCTTTTTTGTTGTTGTTGTTTTTTGTTTTGTTTTGTAACAACTCTTATATGTGTACACATAGTCCCAACTTGAGTATCCCAACCTAGATAATGCTACATAGTTGAGAATGGAAGACGCTAGTATCTTCCAACATAACTAGCCATCCAATGATCCATTCTCTTATTGTAATTACCCATCTTAATATTTCTCTCTCTCTCTCTCTCTCTCTCTCTCTCTCTCTCTCTCCTCTCTCTCAGCCTCTCACCCCTGCCACCCCTTGGTATTTTCCTTGCTTTTGAGGTTATACATTTTTACATGTGTGTGTGTGTGGGTGTGTGTAAGTTTATGCATATATATCCTGCTTACAATTTATGTATGTCTGTGTGCGTGTCTGCGATTTTTTTTTTTTTTTTTTTTGGGAGGGGGGGGGGGGGGGGGGGCATGTGCGTTTGTTCTCTTATTGTGTCCGACTTCTTCCATGTTTTTGTACAATTATTATGCTACATATATGTCTTTTTTTCGTGTGTGCTTGTTTGTTTAAAAGTTTTTAAAAAAATTTTAAAACCTCTTTGCTAATACTTTCCTAGCACGATTATATAATTCCAACATATACATGTCAGTTGTGCCAACTCATTCTCCCATTCATTCCTTTAGATACAAAGAACATCAAGACAAATATCATAGGATATTTTGAATTGAACTCTTTATTATAACAACTTATATATTTGTACATACATGAATTTGTTATTAATTTGTTTTAAGTAAATACTTTGCCAAATTTATGTCGAGGGATGAATGTGTGAGAAAATGAAGGAACTGTTGAGTGGAGGGATGAGAGAGGTGACAAATATGTGTGGAAAAACCCTATAAATGTCACGACAAAATGTTCATTTCTTTTTCTTGTAACACGGCAAGAATTTTCATTTCATTTCATATAATCACCAGATTTCAGAAGGTATCTTTTTCCAAAAGATTCATCTACTTCAACATATGTAAGGGAAAGATTTCCACACACTCTTGTTTACCAACACACAACTATTCAATATTCATATCAAGAGCGAGTTAAATACTCATCCACATCAAAAATCAAAACCAGCATATATGATAGTCTATGTCGCTCACTTTGGGAGCTTATCCATAGCATCAAAACTCTCCTTCTTCTCGCAAAGCCTAGCTAAACCACATTGGAATAATCTTTTTTTTTTTCGTCATGAAGTTAACTAGTTAAACCACAGAATAAACAAAATCTTTTTTTATTCCTGAAGACCACTTCCTTTAACACTCACTTCATCTATTCATGTTTTCCGAAATAATTCCGTTTTGCTACCCTATCAAGTCATAGGATAACAGAACACAACAAATACTTTTCTTTTCTAAACAAAACCTTCACAGTGCACTGAGGAAGTTTCAGTCGCTCCTAAACGGGAATACGGTTTCGGTTTGCTAATAAATAAATATTGAATGATAAATACCTGACTGCCACCAAAAACAGATGGGAGTCCCTCTTCGGATTCTGGGAAGTTGCGTTGCCCGAATCACTGCAGAGACTGCCTAACCGTTTCAGCTCACCCAGCTTAAACAGAGCGCAGGTGAGCAGCAGTCAGGTAAACTTTTCAACCGGCTTCCGACAACTACCTTCCGGTTAGCACGGTTGCATGAAAATTTGTGACTGGACGGGAAACGGTCCGACACTATTGGCTGTCTCCTCCTTGTATTTTAGTACGTTGTAAATAAAACATGATAACTAACTGACTGGGCTCTACCTATGTGTTCCTGGCCTGAGTGGGATTTACCATTTATACCCTTGTCCCTGCCCCTTTACCTTCCCTTACTCCACTCCATCTCCTGCCAACTATCCCAATCCTTGTTCCTACCGTACCACCCTTCTACTTTCAGTCTGCCACATCTGGCGCTGCTGCGAGCAGGGTAAGTGTAGCGACACGCCACTATTACGATTTTGCACTATAACACTAGATAATCCATGTAAGCGTTTTAAGGCCTACCAAAAATCTGAGCCAGCATCTAATGTTAATCTGACAACTGACCAAAGAACAGCTCTCCTCCAATTTGTCTTGTTTTGGGGGATTTCCACCGATGAAATCACAATCTTCATGATTGTACATGACCTTCCCTTCCCCTTAGTTGACGTCACATTTCAAACCTTTGCACTCATCCGTGACCCTGTCTTTGCGTCAGCTGGAAGTCCACAAATAGTCTCATTCCTTTCTTTTTAATCCATCTGCTCAGAACCACCTGGCTTGTACCTTGATGGCCATATGAAAGAAAATGAGGAGAAAAACTTTCAGTCAGAGTAACAATTATCAATATAAACTAATTGCGCCAGTCTACAAATACTTATCTCCTTAAAGCAAGGTCTTGGCGCGTTAATTTTTGGTGTGCACCCTTTTCCATGGTGAGTTTCCTATCTGCCACTGCTCTCCCCTTACTCTTACCACTTCGATCCATTATGTTAAAAAATGGATGTGCAATGTGTGAGCTGACTAAGAGCTGTTCATTCGTTTCTGCTCTATGGTCTTTATTTTTGTTCGTGATTAATGTGCACTGTTTGAAAAAAAAAAATTACTGATTTCTTCAAAATAATTCACCTGTTAGAAAGTGGAAACGTAACTCACGTGGCTGGAAGCCCTGAACCTGCAGACGTCAAACCTAACGTGAAGGGAAAACTACTTCCAAAGTGTCTGAGCAGTCTCATGACCCCCATCCACTTGGTCTCCGTGTTGAGCACCGCTAGTCTGGAGTCTATGGTGGCACACACTTCTCTGCCTTCTGTGTGTGTCATTGTCCTGGGTCTGAGGAGGACATAGCACCTGGGCAAACACACACACACACACACACACACACACACACACACACACACACACACACACACACACACACACCATACAGGCACACACAGACGCACGCATGCACGCATGCACGCACGCACATACGCACACACATACACACACAAACAAGTAAGTGATCTACATAAAAGGACCATTAAATTAATTCAGTTGGAACCGTATGCCTGGTGAAACTTTAGATATTCTTCCATTTAGAGACAGCCCCTACTTCAACAAATGCTTGTGCATGTACAATGGACAGCTCCGAAGAAAATCATTCAAAGCTGTGTCATCAATAGAAACAGACATACACATAAAATGTTGTTTCCAAGACCCCGAGGTACTCTCTGTAAGTCAAGTTTTGTATACTCTGGAGGGACCGCATGGAATACTTTGCCTTCCTTCTTAAAATCATGTCCCTCAAATCAGACTTTTAAAAAGCACGAAAAAAAGCATCTGATGGAACACACACACACACACACACACACACACACACACACACACACACACACACACACACTCACAGAATGAAGTTAAGAGAACAATTCTGATATCGCACATGATAAGAGATCTTTCATGTTACTTTATATTATGAGTTACATCTCCTTTTCGTTGGGTCACATGACCTTTTCCGTAGTGTGTCCACAATCATCAAGTTGATTATTCTGACACTTGCAAGACTGAATAAAACTTAGTGTTATTGTTATGGTGTTAGAAAAATAAAATCAATCACATTATCCTATCTTTAAGGCTACCTCTTGTTTGTTACATAGTCCAGTCAGATATATTTAATATGTTGTTGGCAGTCTTTGTGTGATTATATGTATACACCAACACCTGTGCACACATATGAACACGCACGCACACACGCACATATGAAAACACGTTATCTCTCTCTCTCTCTCTCTCTCTCTCTCTCTCTCTCTCTCTCTCTCTCTCTCTCTCATATCACTTTTTGTGAAAAGACGTTAAATGAAAGTACTACTACTACTACTACTACTACTACTACGACTACAACTACTACTACGACTACGACTACGACTACGACCACGACTACGATGACGACTACTACTACTACTACTACTGCTACTACACACTCACACACACGTGTATACTCATAAACATGCACGTCAAGTAACGCACACTCGATCGAGCTGGTGCAGATGCACAAATACAAGAGCATGTACATGTGCAGTAGGATTACAGCAAAATGTTTCAAATGTATTTCAAACTCTACTTCTGTGAGCTTGCGTGCTATACTCTTTGACTTCCATTGTCTAGGTCTTGGTGTTAAGTTTAGACTAGTTTCCTCGCTACTTGAATTGTGGCAGTTAAATTGCATACTTGGTGAGTGGCGCTCGTCGCGTGCGGACACAAAGCGGTCGCTGTCTGCTCGGACCGAATTTGAGTTTGAAGCGAGTTCTTTGCACGGGCTTTTTATCTCGTCAGTCGCAGCGCTTCAACTGTTTTTTGTTTGTTTGTTTTTTGTTGGTTTTTTTTTTTTTTTTTTTTACTCCCAGTTCTTATAGAACAGGGAATACTTTAGAATGGGAACAAAAAAATGCTGTCTGTGTGTCTGTGCGTCTGTCCGTCCGTGGTCAAAATGTGTTCCACTCGCTCCAGACAAAACTACTGGGCCGATCTTTCTGAAAATGTGTAGGTATGTTCGTTATGGGTCAAGGATGATGGCCTATGTTTTAGTTTACCGTTATAGCCGTTACTAACGGCTGTAACGGCCTGTAACGGTTTTTCTTCTTTATGAAACATCTCCGAAATTACTTGGCCGATCTTTGTAAAAAAATAAGCATGTATGTTCATTATGGGTCACAGATGATGCCCGATGTTTTAGTTTACCCCGTTATAGCCGTTACTAACGGCTGTAACCGCCTGTAACGGATTTCCGTCTTTATGGAATATCTCAGAAAGTACTTGACTGATCTTTCTGAAAATTAGCAGGTGTGTTCATTATGGGTCACGAATAATGCCCGATGTTTTAGTTTACCGTTATATCCATTACTAACGGCTCTAACGGCATGTAACGGTTTTTCTTCTTTATGGAATATCTCCAAAAGTACTTGGCCGATCTTTATGAAAATTAGCAGGTATGCTCATTATGGGTCACGAATAATGCCCGATGTTTTAGTTTATCATTATAGCCATTACTAACAGCTGTAATGGCCTGTAACGGTTTTTCTTCTTTATGGAATATCTCTGAAAGTACTTGGCCGATGTTTGTGAAAATTAGCAGGTATGTTCATTATGGGTCACGGATGATGTCCGATGTTTTAGTTTACCCCGTTATAGCCGTTACTAGCGGCTGTAACGGCCTGTAACGGTTTTCCTTCTTTATGGAATATCTCAGAAAGTACTTGGCCGATCTTTCTGAAAATTTGTAGGTATGTTCATTATGGGTCACGAATAATGAACGATGTTTTAGTTTACGGTTATAGCCATTACTAACGGCTGTAACGGCCTGTAACGGTTTTCCTTCTTTATGGAATATCTCCGAAAGTACTTGGCCGATCTTTGTGAAAATTAGCAGGTATCTTCTTTATGGGTCACGGATGATGTCCAATGTTTTAGTTTACCCCGTTATAGCCGTTACTAGCGGCTGTAACGGCCTTAACGGTTTTCCTTCTTTATGGAATATCTCAGAAAGTACTTGACTGATCTTTCTGAAAATTAGCAGGTGTGTTCATTATGGGTCATGAATAATGCCCGATGTTTTAGTTTACCGTTATATCCATTACTAACGGCTCTAACGGTTTTTCTTCTTTATGGAATACCTCTGAAAGTACTTGGCCGATCTCTCTGAAAATTTGTGGGTACGTTCATTATGGGTCACGAATAATGTCCGATGTTTTACTTTACCGTTATAGCCGTAACTAACGGCTGTAACGGTTTTTCTTCTTTATGGAATACCTCTGAAAGTACTTGGCCGATCTTTGTGAAAATTGGCAGGTATGTTCATTATGGGTCACAGATGATGCCAGATGTTTTAGTTTACCCCGTTATAGCCGTTACTAACGGCTGTAACGGCCTGTAACGGTTTTCCTTCTTTATGGAATTTCTCAGAAAGTACTTGGCCGATCTTTCTGAAAATTTGTAGGTATGTTCATTATGGGTCACGAATAATGACCGATGTTTAGTTTACCCCGTTATAGCCGTTACTAACGGCTGTAACGGCCTGTAACGGTTTTTCTTCTTTATTGAATATCTCCGAAATTACTTGGTCGATCTTTGTGAAAATTAGCAGGTATGTTCATTATGGGTCACGGATGATGCCTGATGTTTTAGTTTACCCCGTTATAGCCGTTACTAGCGGCTGTAACGGCCTGTAACGGTTTTTCTTCTTATGGTATATCTCAGAAAGTGCTTGGCCGATCTTTCTGAAAATTTGTAGGTATGTTTATTATGGGTCACGAATAATGCCCGGTGTTTTAGTTTATCGTTATAGCCGTTACTAATGGCTGTAACGGCCTGTAACTGTTTCTTTTTTTTATAGAGTATCCCAGAAAGTACATGGCCGATCTTTGTGAAAATTAGCATGTATGTTCATTATGGGTTACGAATAATGCCCGATGTTCGAGTTTACCGTTATAGCCGTTACTAACGGCTGTGACGACCTGTAACGGTTTTTCTTCTTCATGGAATATCTGAGAAAGTACCTGGCCAATCTTTGTGAACATTGGCAGGTATGTTCATTATGGGTCACGGATGATGCCGGATTTTTTAGTGCACCGTTATAGCCGTTACAAACGGTTATCACGGCCCATAACTGTTTTTCTTCTTTATAGAATATCTCAGAAAGTACTTGGCCGATCTTTCTGAAAATTTGTAGGTATGTTCATTATGGGCGACGGATGATGCCCGATATTTAGTTGACCGTTGTAGCCGTTACTAATGGCTGTAATGGCCCATAATGGTTTTTCTTTTTATGGAATGTCTCAGAAAGTACTTGGCCGATCTTTCTGAAAACTGGTAGGTATGTTCATTATGGTTCACGGATCATGCCCGACGTTTTAGGTTACCATTATAGCCGTTACTAATGGCTATAACGATCCATAACGGTTTTTCTTTTTTATGGAATATCTCAGAAAGTACGTGGCCGATCTTTCTGAACATTTGTAGGTATGTTCATTATGGGTCACGGATATGCCCGATGTTTTAGTTTACCGCTATAGCTTTTACTAATGGCCCATAATGGTTTTCTTCTTGATGGAAAATCTCAGAAAGTTCTTGGCCGATCTTTCTTAAAATTTGTTAGTATGTTCATTATAGATCACAGATGATGGCTGATGTTTACCAGAATAGCCATTACTAACGCTTACACCAGCCCAAGACGGTTTTTCCTCTTTATGGAATATATCACGCATATTCAGGATAAACTGGGGGTACGTTTATATGCTTTGCATCTTGTTTATATTGTTTTGCTACGGAAAATCATGGCAACATTTTCTACTGCACATCCAGTCTTTTTGAAACAGAAAGACATCCCGGACAACCTCGATGATCGGCCTTCGGTTCTGGAGGTATGTTTGGCTGCCTAAAGAGTGGCGGGACAGGGTTCCATCCCTGCAGCCCAAAATATCAAAGGTTTGTGCGTATTTATCTAGCAGCCAATGGGGCCCGTACGGAACTCCTGATGAAAGGACTGGTTCTACATGACTCCTCATTCCAGGTATTCAACACCAACCCCTATATTCTTCGAGATACAGGCGAGGAAAAACCAACCACAAAAGTGTGGATAGACGACCTGACTATTTCAGTTGCAGACTCTGAAATTGAACATGCCCTTGCACAGGCTGGCTGTGAACTGCATTTCCAGATAAGAATGGAGCGAGCCAGAGACAAAGGTAATAAGCTGACAAGATTCTTAACGGGCCGACGATTTCTTGTTATTACTGTTCCCTAGTCTCCACTTGAAAAAACCATGAAGATAAATATTTTTTCAGCAAAGATTTATCACAGAGAACAAAGGTCTCTGCAAAAGTCGGTTGCTTGTTCCCGCTGTTTTCGATCTGGTCATCATGTGTCAGGGTACAAGAATGATATAGTCTGCAGAGAATGTAAACAGATTGGCCGTAAACGAGGTGACAAGTCATGCTAACTCGCTGACAGTTGCACTAACAAAACAATGACCAACCAACACAGACCAAAAGCAAAGTAAAGACAGACAGTAAACAAAAAGCTACAAATGATGGTACAAAGCTTGTTATGCGTGTTGTCAGGAACCGATCATCAACCCGCCAGTCTATCCTCCTGTCTTCTC
Organism: Conus canariensis; assembly: GCA_033310375.1. Taxonomy (NCBI): domain Eukaryota; kingdom Metazoa; phylum Mollusca; class Gastropoda; order Neogastropoda; family Conidae; genus Conus; species Conus canariensis. The sequence goes on from CM065724.1 coordinate 32,925,921, forward strand.
TTGAACAGGGTCGTCGCAGACGGTAAGACACCCCCAAGCGTGGCCGTTCCAGAGAGCAGCACAGCCCAAGAGAGGGGACGGGGAAAATGCCCAGACGGGAGGGGTCAGGATCCATCAGCCCTGTGTATTCTGACTCCGAGAGGGTGACGGTTGAACGGTGGCAGTAGTCGCTGTGTGTGACCCACCAACCATTTGATGACGGACTGGCTATTGTCCAATGGACTGTGAGTTTGAATACTGCTTGAAATGTGTCATTGATAAATATGGTTAATATGATATTACCGGTAAATTTTGTATTTATGGATGTCCATAAAAACAAAAGGGGAACAGAAGGAAATTGAAAGAGAGAAAAAATGTTAGGATGGATAATGTACGTACTACCTCTTTGAATCTGCGAGGGTTACGAAACAAAATCAAAAGATCGGTGTTTAATTTCTTAAAAAGGCAAAGATGGATATTATATTAGTTGTTTACAGGAATCCCATTTAACAAAAGAAAATGAAATGGAAATATGGAACAAAGAATCGGGCGGTGAAATCTTCTATAATGAAGGTACAAGACGAAGTCGGGGGCAAGTGATTTTGATTTCAAGAAATGTTCATGGTGAAGTAAAATTAATAAGGACACAAAAAAGATTGCTTTATTTTCAATACAGCGTTAACACTATTTTTTGGTATAATAATACCTGAGAAAGGGCTGTTTCTTATCTTTATTGGCAAAATCTCTACTGGCAAAATGCATGCAAGGGGAGAGAACGCACAGCCATGCCTAATTCCACAATTAACATCAAAAGCCTCAGAGATCCATCCACCATGATTAATGTTTCTCTGGCAGTTGCTGGTTAAAACCAATATCCATGTCTAAAAGCACCAAAACCAACCACTTTAAAAGCATGCAAGATGAATTTTTTTACATATGGAGTCGAAAACTTTAGAATAATCTAGAGCCAAAAGGTATCCTGATTTACCCGTTATATTTAAATAATTTATCGCATCATCTATCGTTCTTACAACTGTTGCTATGTTTTTACACTTTATGTATCATACTTCATCCTTACTAACCAATTTCGGTATCACCTTTCCTAATCTCACCGCTAAGCTTTTTGCAAGTATTTTGTAATCAGTGATTGTTCATGTAAGTCTCCAGTTGTTTAACTTATCTCTATCTAAATCATTACCTTTGTTAAGTAATGTTACGACTCCTTGCCTTTGTGTGAAAGACAGTTAATCTCTTTTAAATGAATCGTTGAACGAATCGATTACTAAACGACCTGCTTTGCTCCAGAAGAATTGATACAATTCTGTGGTTATTCCCTCGCTTCCCAGAGCGGAACCATTTTCATCATCCTGAGAGCATCAGTTGTTTCTCTCAGTGTTACTGCACCTTCACATAATGCAGCTTACTGCACCTTCACATAATGCAGCTTCGTCTTCCTCTAAGCTCGTCATGGTCTCTTTTTCTAAGAAACTATCTGTGGCTGTCTTTACATCTGCAGCATTTGTTCTCTGATTGCATAACGTTTTATAACATGATACTGGTTCCCGTAGTAATTCTTTCTAGCTAGTGATTTCTCCTGAGTCACTAACAAGCCGTGCGAGTAATTTTTTCTGCTTCTGGCTTTTTCTAAGCCTAAAAAAGTATTTCGAATTCTTTTCGCCTTCTTCAGTCCATTTAATTCTAGCCCTTACTTGTGCGCCGTTTGTTTTTTCAATCTGTATTAATTCTAGTTTTTGTTTTACAGTCAGGAGAGTCTGTCTGAAGCTGTTCATTTTGGGGATCATCTATTTCTTCTTCTCTGTTTGCTGAAGGCGACTCTGTGGTTAGTATAGCCGTTAGTAACGGCTATACCAGTAAAATAAAACATCGGGCATCATTCGTGACCCATTGTGAACATAGCTACACATTGTCAGATAGATCGGCCAAGTACTCTCTGAGATATTTCATAAAGAAGAAAAACTGTTATGGGCTGTTATAGCCCTTAGTAACGTCTATAATGGTAAAATAAACATCGGGCATCATCCGTGACCCATAATGAACATACCTACATATTGTTAGAAAGATCGGCCATGTACTCTCCCGAGATATTCGATAAAGAAGAAAACCGTTATGGGCCGTTATAGCCCTTAGTAACGGCTATAACGGTAGAATAAAACATCAGCATCATCCCTGACCCATAATGAACATACCTACGAATTTTCAGAAAGATCGGCCCAGTAGTTATGTCTGGAGCGAGTGGAACACATTTTGACCACGGACGGACGGACAGACTGACAGACACACACAGACAGCATTTCTTCGTTCCCATTCTAAAGTACTCCCTGTTCTATAAGAACTGGGAGTACAAAAAGAGACAGGAAAGAGGACGTCTCCAATAATCCCTGTCCAAACTGCCAGCGCACATTTCGTGCACGCGTCGGCATGATCAGCCACTGATGTGGTCCTCGTCGACCTGACGGACGAGCAACAAAGTTATCATCATCATCATCATCATCATCATATTATTATTATTATTATTACTATTGTTAATATCATTATTATACGTATTTACTATCATTATTATTGTTATTATTATTATCACTATTATTATTGTTATTATTGTTGCTGTTGTTATCATCATCACCAACATCGTCATTATCATCTCTATCATTATGATTTTCATAGCAGCAGCAGCAACAGCAGCAGCAGTAACAGTAGTAGTAGTAGTAGTAGTAGTAGTAGTAGTAGTAGTAGTAGTAGTAGTAGTAGTAATAGTAGTGGAGGTAGTAGTAGTAGTAGTAGAAGTAGTGGTAGTGGTGGTGGTGAGGGTAGTGGTGGTGGTATTTCTATTGTTATAACGCCAAGGTCTGATCACTATCAAAAAGAACAGTAACGATACTATATTTTCGGAACTGCCATAATGAAAGCGTTATCATTATTGATCTTATTGTTATTGCTGTCGTAATAATAATAATAATAATATAATAGTAATAATAATTACCATTATTATTATTACTATTATCATTACTATTATGATTATTATTATGATTATGATGGTTATGATTGTTATCATTATCAATATTATCATTATTATTATTATTGTTATTATTATTATTATTGTTGACATCATTGTTGCTGTTGCGTTGCTTTTTTTTTATTATTGTTGATGGTGTTGGTGGTAGAATTAATATAATCACTATCGTTTTTTCATCTGCATCGTCATAATCATCATCATCATCATCATCATTATCATCATAACATCATCATTTACGTCGTTGTCGTTGTCGTAATCCTCCTCCTCCTTCCCCCCCCCCCCTCCCCATCATCATCATCATCATCATCATCATTGATATTGTCGTAGCAGTGGTGGTGGTGGTGGTTTTTGCTATTGATTAATATTAACATTATAGGAAATGCATACCTTCCATCGACAGAAAACCCATGGGGGGAACAAACGTCATAGCCACAATTAGCTTCATCCTCTCCCCCATAGCACTCAGTCACCAGGTTACAGAGTGTCAGGTGCTCCATGAATTCCTCAAACCAGGGTACAGAGCAGTTCCACAGGTCCTGGGGAGTCAGCTGGGGAACATCAGGTTTCTGTTGGGAAAACAGAGTTAAAGTTTGAGGTTTGTGGAGATTCAGTTTCATGTTGTTTCATTACTACGATAACAAAACGGCTTAAACGGAACTCGGATCAGCTATTCAAGAATTGGGAGACAGCCTTTTGTTTTGGCAACGAGTTGTGCACTTCTTGAGTTATAGCTGTTTGTTTGTTTGTTTGTTTTTTGTTTTTTTTTTTGTCCGCTTTCTTTCTAACAACAAAACAGCTAGTTTTGACCGAGACTTTCCGTTCAACTAATGCAATTTTCTATTATATGGCCACGGGTAGTGCACTGAATTCATTAACTGATGGGATTTGCAGTTTTTACAATATAGGATCGAAGATTAAAAACAGTAAAGTAATTTATGCGAATGTGTCTGTTATACTTCTCTTCCTTTTTCTTATTCTTCTTTTCCTTCTTCTTGTTCTTGTTCTTGCTGCTGCTGCTGCTGCTGCTGCTGCTGCTCCTCCTCCTCCTCCTCGTCTTCTTCTTCTGCTTCTTCTTCTTCTCTAATGCTACAAAGAGTCGTCATTGGGGTACCGAACTAAAGAACTTTCGTAAGATTCTACCAGTTCTTTCAGTTGCGTGCCATTACCTAGGTCTCTGCAAATGGTTTCTTTACCCATGATAAAATGTTAGTCCGCCATGTGTGCGCACGTCTCTCTCTCTCTCTCTCTCTCTCTCTCTCTCTCTCTCTCTCTCTTTTAGTGGTTAGACATCCCTGTTCATTAGTTGTATGATCAGATTACATCTGGTGTTTTGTATCATGCAGGTACATGTCATTTCCGTGGCTTGGACGTTTGCAAATCTGTTATGAAGGTCCATGTCTCACAAGTACACGTGAAGTTGGAATATATCAGTGTATGCGTTAGCCTGTCTGGTGTTTCACAGAAATGTTTCTGACCTTTCATACAAATTTCAGTCTGAAAAGTGTGAATATTGGTTTCAAAGTGGCGTGACTGCAGTCGAAAATCGAAACAAGAGCAAAAACAGAACTACAGTTCTTCCAAGCTATTGGGTGTCCTTAGGGCAAAAACAAAACACAAAAAAACAGAGACAATGCATGGTGAGTGTGAGTAAGTTTTTTAAAAAGGTGATGACAGTGGGAAAAATAGGAGGATGGAGGCCCCACTGTTAAAAAAAAAAAAAAGAAAAAAAAGAGAAAACAGTAAAACGTTGAAAGAAATTGGAGGTTTGAGGACAAAAAAAATAAATGTGTGTGTGTGTGTGTGTGTGTGTGTGTGTGTGTGTGTGTGTGTGTGTGTGTGTGTGTGTGTGTTCGCGCGCGCGCGCCTTTCATATATAGCTGACATCGAGTCCAAGATTTGTCTCCTGTAAGCTTCAGTTTCGTTTGTTTTTCTCGAACAAAAAAGAAACAAACAAAATGCGTGTTCAAATTTGCCCTGTTTCTGTGAGCGACATTTTGAGGCATTCCTCGTAGTCCAAGCCACATAAAGTGAGTGATCATGAACTCCCTCAGAGACGCAAAGCCTGGCCCGCTATTAACATAAAGAATTCTTCACGGGGAGCATGTGGGCATTTCATTTGAGCACTGAGTGCAAATACACAGAACATTTGTCGTATGTGAACAATCGTTTACCTCTGGAATAGTTAAACATCTTTCACGTTAAAAAAAAATTATTCAAGCACAAGTCCATGAATTACTGAATATGTTCTAAAAGTATAAAGCAAGAAAGATGAGTGCAGTTTTGTTTAATTTCTAAGATTAAAAATGATGATTTGAAAATAAAGGGTGACGTGCCCATATGAAATCAAAATTTTGCACAAAAGGCCATTCTGCTTCTGACTGCTACCCGAGGTCACGGTTTTGTGCATTTTTTGACATCTGAAAAAGACAATAAAAATTTAGAAAGAGAGGGTGTTAGTTACCGCCAATGACATTGACAAACAAAGCACATGACAAGACACGATGCATTTCAACCTCTTGGGTCTTCTTCAGGCGAAAAAATAAATCACATTTAACATTTAAGACAGTACAAACAAAGAACGAAAATGACTCATCTGTTGTTGTCCATGTGGTGGGGAGAATAGCCGCATGCATGTCGAAAATACACTGGCATGTTTTGTACTGCTTTACTACATAGACCTTACTTTGCATCTTGCTTTCTTTGTTTATTTGTACTTTGCTTTAGTTACAGTATAACGTACTTTTTTTTTAGGTTTCACAGTGAACGGAGGCTAGTAAGAGATAGATGCAGTGACTGGATTACGAGTGAAATGGTCAAGACATAGCATATCTTAAATTAGAAATAAACCCACTACATCAATCAAAGGATATCACCTTGTGAAACGAACAGTAGAGAAAATCAATGGTGTCGTGCTCGTGTTCCTGGGACGGCTGGGGCATGATGAAACGGACGTGAATGGCGCTCTCCTCGCCGATGACCGACTGGGGTCTTGCGTTGAATCCAGTTACTTTTCTGTCTCTGGCTGTCAACAACACCCACACCTGTCGTCATTCTAGGCTACCTGTGTGTGTGTGTGTGTGTGTGTGTGTGTGTGTGCGTGTGTGTGTGTGCGTGTGTGTGTGTGTGTGTGTGTGTGCGCGCGCGCGCGCGCGCGCGCGCGCGCGCGGAAAGAGAGGGTATGGAGGGCGGGTGTACTATGTAACACCTCTTTGAAGGTTGTAGCCGGCCGTTTTGTCCGACCCGGCCGTTTTGTCCGAGGTTGGACAAAACGGCCGGGTCGGACAAAACGGCCGGCTAAAACCCGGCTGTTTTGTCTGACTTTCAATTTTTTGTCGGACAAAACGGCCTGGTTGGACAAAACGGCCGGCTCTAAGTAAGCGGCCGTTTTGTCCGATATTTCACTGGCAAAGAAGTATAAATTCGTCGCGTTCTGTTTTGTTGTTGTTGTTGTTTTTTCTGCCTGTCTGCTCCCAAGTAAAGAAATCACGTGGAAAAAACCCATTCGGCCGTCATGCCCCCAGGCGGCCAATTTGGCATCTTAAGCTGACCATTGGCCGTCAGGGGCCATGACTATCGAGTGGGTCTTATTCTCGTGATTTCTTTACTTGGCTGCAGAGAGAGAGAGAGAGAGAGAGAGAGAGAGAGAGACAGAGAGACAGAGACAGACAGACAGAGAGAGACAGACACAGAGAGAGAGAGAGACAGACAGACAGACAGACAGAGACAAAGATAGACAGGTGGCACATCACGATACAACATTTGAGGTGACTGTGTCAAACCGTTGGGGTCTTGGGACAAACAATTGACGCACCCTCAATTTTGAGAGTCTGACGTTGTCTGTGACCTTTACCTTGACCTTAATTGCTGTAACATATTTGGAGAGCAATAAACCAAACAACCTTCATACCAAGTTTCAGCTTCCTATGTCGACCGCTGCCCGAGATATGGCTAAAAATAGATTTTTCGGTTTTGAAGGTCACACGTCAAGGTCATAACCTTGACCTTAAAAATTTGGAAAAGGTGTATTTAAGCCACCCCCTCCTGTTTTCGTGCTTCTTTGTATATTTGCAGTATTGCCTTTTTCAGTGTAGATAGGGCTGTCTTTCATCTACCTTTTGAGCTAAAAGTTGTTCTTGAATGATAATTCAAAACTTCGATTTATTTGACATAACACCCCCCCTCCCCGCCTCCCTCCCCCCCCCCCCAACACACACACCCATATAGAGCTGACCCACTTCACTGACAGTCATGATAATAGCACTGTGTAATGGTCGATTGTAGCATGAACTAGGCTTAGCAATAACAAGCGCATCGCCGAGCGGCTGCAATGCCGCACGGCAGATATGTTCTTTGCCCGTTCCGCCCCCCCCCTCCCCCCCCCCACCCCCGCCTTCCTTTACCCTCATATCTTAGCCCCACCTTTCTCTCTGTCTCTCTCCACACCGAGTACCTGACACGCACTGACATTCATTCCATAATTGTCTTTGTCTTTCACACTGCTACATCACTACTTTCCTCACTTTTGGACACACACACACACACACGCACGCACGCACGCACGCACACACACACACACACACACACATACACACACACACACACACACACACACACACATCTTGTTCGAATCTCTTGCCATTCATGTGGCACACCACCACACAAAGTTTGACGCGACTCCGACTTTCCGTTCGGAAGATATCCTTGGTACAGACAGAACAAAAGGTCTTGACCTTGACCTCGAATATTGTTGTTCGGATCTCTTGCCATTCAGTGGTACGCCACCATACAAAATTTGAAGAGACTACGACCTTGATCGGTTTACAATATTTGTATGCACCATAAGCCAAATCACCTCCATGCTAAGTTTCAACATCCTATGTTTTCCAGTGCTCGAGATATGGCTAAAAATAGAATTTTCAGTTTTCAAAGTCATTCGCCAAGGTCATGACCTTGACCTTGAAATATTTGTTTGGAATATCTTCCAACTAAGGTGGCACAACATCATATCAAATTTGAATTGCTTCTGTCTACCCGTTCAGAATACATGATTGCAACAAAAATTTCCCTACCCTGAAATTTTTTGGGTCCAGCTATCTCCTCGACCTTGACCTTGACTGGCCTACAAAGGTCGTACGTCAAGGTCATGACCTTGTTCGGATCTCTTGCCATTCTTGAGCCACACCACCACACAAAGTTTGACGCGACTCCGACTTTCCGCTCGGAAGATATCCTTGGGAAAACAAAAAACAAAAAAACAAAAAACAACAACAACAACAACAACAAAAAAAAACAGAACGCGACGAATTTATACTTCTTTGCCAGTGGAACTGGGCAAAGAACAATTTAAAAATATATCGGACAAAACGGCCGCTTACTTAGAGCCGGCCGTTTTGTCCAACCAGGCCGTTTAGTCCGACAAAAAATTGAAAGTCGGACAAAACAGCCGGGTTTTAGCCGGCCGTTTTGTCCGACCCGGCCGTTTTGTCCAACCTCGGACAAAACGGCCGGGTCGGACAAAACGGCCGGCTACAAAGGTTCATGTAAAGGGTGTTGCACGCAACTCGTAACTGTTGTCAGCACTGATGTAGCCAAAATGCTTTGATTATTAACACACAGAGCTCAGCACTCTGACTGTGGACATATATTGATCTCCTTTCTCTCCTTAAGTGGATCCTCAAACAAAGGCGCACAGATTTGTCCCTTACCTTTGTTACTTTATACTAATGTGGTTTATTTCTTTTAAATGCACTTTCTTCTCGTTTCACTTTTTCACTCTTCATCGGCTGCTCATTTCGATCCCCCGTCCACAGCCAAAGCCCTGCCCGTCCCGCCGTAGCCCCGGCACGGGCAATCCAAATGGAGCAGTCAATATCAAATCGTCAAGAGGCAACCCACCAGAGGAGACACTGCACTGCTGCCGAGTTACTTCGGTGGTGTTCAGTGGTGCCTGTTCTGATCCAACATACGCAGGATTCCATTTAGTAAGCCCTCTACTGACAACAGTAACTGGTTAGTCACGGAGCCGGCTTGAATGAGCTCTCCTTTCCCATCGTCCGTCCAACGTCAGCCCCCTTGAATTTGCCGATACCGTTGACCACGACAGAATGAAACCAAGGCTACAGACGCGGAAAGGTTATCAAAACTGAGGTGTCTGTGAGAGCAGGGCATGAAGAGCCGCAGAATCTGAGACATTTTTTTAAATGCCGATCGATAAGAATGAGGATGATGAAGATGTTGCTACGGAATTTCCATTCCAGTCTGAGACTGCATGACAGGGCTGTGCTCGACGCTTACTTTCATATTATATCCCTACGTCAATCAGGCCCAAGAGATACAGACATCTGCAGTCTTGTCAGGAAATTTGAACAACTCTCTCAAAGACGCATTCTTTTAGTGAATAAAACTCGACTGTGTGGTCCCAGTCTTTCCAACTGAGCTCGTAACAAACTCAACTCTAGATAGGAGCCGGTCGGAGCAGACAAATCCCACATGGCTCTGATGGGAATCAAACCCACGACCTCCCAACCGGGAGTCCGCGACGCTAACCACTTCGTCACGGTGGCTGGTTCTACAATTGGATCTTGTTCTTGAGCAATTGGTGGTATGAATATCACATAACTATACGCGGTATGTCTCCCTCTGATGCTAAGGGAGGACCGGTGCAGGCTGCTGAATTCCGCTCATGACTCCTAATCAGGGACGCAAGTCGATACCAGACCGGCAATGCAAATAATTTCGTTTTGAAGACCGGTGTCTGTGGTATCCATATGCAGTAATCGAAGTACTTTTGATAAATATCTAAAGCCCCCATTTTTCATTCCCATTTTACCACCTCTCACCTTTTTTCAAGAATGTGTTTAGCTAAAGTCATTGTTCTATGAACGAGGGAAGAATCCAACACTTAGATCCAAAAAAGACTGTTCTGGACAGATGTCAAAGACAACGCTATTTTCTAACAGTGGACCTGAACACCGACTGTTGACACCTTGTTGACCTCCCTTCTGTCCTAATGAGGTATTCAAACAAAGCCTGAAATAATTCCACTTGCACTGATTTTTCTTTAACTGTTGATTTCATTCAGTGTGCAGCTAACACACACACACACACACACACACACACACACACACACACACACACACACACACACAATATATATATATATATATATATATACATATACATATATGGTTGTGTGCGTGTGTGTATGTGTGTGTGCGTGCGTGCGTGCGTGCGTGCGTGTATGTGTGTGTGTGTGTGTGTGTGTGTGTGTGTGTGTGTGTGTGTTTATTTACTTATTTATTCATTCATCTACTTCTATACATTATTTAAACATATACATATACACACATTATACATTATTTAAACATATATATATACACATACATCTCTATCTATATCTATATATCTATGAAGTCTAATATCACACTTGGTGATATTAGACTTCATAAGCCTTAATTTCCCTACAAATATCAGGTGTCCCTGTGGCTCAGTGGTTAAAGCGCGAGTCATTAAGTGGAAAATGAGCATGTCCAGAGGGTCATGGGTTCGAATCCCAGCCATGGCTCGTCCCAAGATGGGGAAAAAAAAAAAAAAAAAAGGGGGCAGCAGAGGGACATCCGGAGTCATGAACCGGGTGTGGCCCAACCCCCCTAGAGTGTCAGGAGATAAGGGCCGAAACACTTGCTTGAAGGGGGCTTCTCTTCTGAGGACTCTCTGCTGCCACGCTCTCCACGAGTTTCTTTCTACTGATGCATGGGTAAACCATTGACTTCCGGGAATAGGCCGGAGGACGTCCGGGAAAGACCGGAGGACACTGGGAAAGACCAGAACCAAGGGCTCTGTGGGCTGGCTCCCCACTTTGCCTTAAACATGTGGCTACTAAGAATAAAAGGAAAAGATGCTCCCAGGATTCACCGAAAGGGGGAGAGAATGATGAATCCATCGGTGCTCAACCAATCATGACTGCAAATCCCAAACGGACTATGAACATGGACCAAATGGAATATCCATGTGTCTGTGGTAAGCGTTTCGCTACCACCCGTGGCATGAAGATCCACAGAACAAAGATGGGATGTGTGAAGACTCATCTGAATGAGCAGCAGCGCACTGCATCAGCAGATAAGACGTCGGAAGACCAAGGCCAGGATTTAAACCACAGTGCCAAGGACATCCACGCTGTTGGTTCGGATGAGGAATTTGCACAGGCCCTCGATGCCAGGCGCCTGAAACTCAACCTGCCACGAGCAAACGAAACTGAAGATTGGGAGAAACTGGATGCAAAAATCGTCCAAAGACTCGATGCCTGATAGGGAAAAGCACCCTGGAACACAAACTAGCCACATATGGGGACATTGTGTATGCCACATGTAGAGACGCCTATGGAGCAAAACTACCCAAAGAGAAAACACCTCCAAAGAAATCCAGACGCCAAGAAAAGATGGACAAGATCAGGGTCCAAAAGAAAAACCTCAAGATGCAAATGAAGACCGCATTGCCAGCTGAAAAACAAGGCTTGGAAAAACTGTGGAAAGACCTGAAAGAAAAACACAGCGCCCTCAGCAAAGCGGAATCTGCGAGGAAGAGGAAGAGCAAAAAGAAGAAGACACAAGAGCGCTTCTTCAGAGACCCCTTCCAGTTTGCCAGAACACTGTTTGAGCAGCCAAAATCTGGGACCCTAAGTGTGGACAAAGGAGTTCTTGAGCAGCATCTGAGGAAAACATACTCTGACCCACAGAGCAAAGCACCACTCGACATTCAAGGTCTGGTGTGGCCAACCAACCCTGAGGAACAGTTCAATGGCAAGCCTCCAACGTTGGCGGAAATCAAGAAGGTGGTTGACAAAGCCAGAGCCAAATCATCACCAGGGCCAAACGGAATACCTTACCAGCTTTACAAGAAATGTCCCAAGGTGCTGGAGTGGCTCCACAGGCTGCTGCGATCGGCTTGGAGAAACCAGAAGATCAGCGGCCAGTGGATGACGGCAGATGGTGTGTACATCCCCAAAGAGCAAAACTCAAGTGACATCAGCCAGTTCAGGCCAATATCACTACTGAACGTCGAAGGGAAAATCTTCTTCTCTGTCATGGCAGCAAGGCTGACCAAGTACCTGATGGAAAACAAGTACTTGGATGTGTCAGTCCAGAAAGGTGGCATCCCAGGCATGGCTGGCTGTGTAGAACACGCCACAATGATCTGGGACGCAATCCAAAAAGCAAAAACAGAAAAGAGAGACCTGGACGTAGTGTGGCTTGATCTGGCAAACGCATATGGATCTGTGCCCCATGAGATGATACAGTTGGCTCTTGAGATGTACCATGTGCCAAAGAACATCCGCGACATGCTCAAGAAGTACTTCAATGGCTTCTCAATGCGGTTCTCTACCAAGGAGTACACAACAGACTGATCAACTTGGAAGTGGGTATTGCAATGGGCTGTGCAATTTCCCCAATACTGTTCGTGCTGGCAATGGAACTCATCTTGAAAGCAGCAACAAACAACGCGAGACAAACAGACCTTGGCGATGGATACAAGATGACTCCTCTCAAGGCCTTCATGGATGACACTACAGTGATTTCATCCAGAGAAGACGAGACACGTCATGTGCTGGAGAGGCTGGACGACATAGTTGCCTCATCCAGAATGAAGTTCAAGCCAAAGAAATCACGGAGTCTCTCACTGAGGAAAGGAAAAGTGGCCGGATCTGTGGTCTTCAGTGTTGCCTACCAGGCCATTCCAACAGTCACAGAAGAACCAGTCAAGAGCCTTGGAAGATGGTATGATGATACGCTGAAAGACACACAAAGAGCAAAAGAAACCAAGCAGATGGCGGAGGAAGGCTTGGGGACCATTGACCAGTATGGGCTCCCTGGCAAATACAAGGTCTGATGTCTGCAGTTCATGCTGATACCAAAGCTCCTATGGCCTCTGATGATATACGACATCTGCACCAGCATAGTGGAGGCAATGGAAGCCAAAATCAACAAGTTCACAAGGAAATGGCTTGGTGTCCCACCCTGTCTGACTGACATAGCGCTGTACTGTCGCCAAGCAAAGCTGAAACTACCACTGAAATCCATCCTGGAGGAATACAAAGCAGGGAAGATCAGACTTCAAAGCATGCTGGAGGACTCAGGAGACAAGGTGGTAGAAGCAATCAAGCCCCAGCTGAAGACAGGCAGAAAATGGAAAGTTCAAGAGGCGATGGATTCTGCAAAAGAAAGTCTCAAGATCAGAGAAATAACAGGACACACACAGACCAACAGACAAGGACTGTGGGTGACCAAAACTGAATGGTGGTCAAAGGCCAAAGGAAAAGCCAAAAGAGACATGATGATTCAGGAGATGAGAAAAGAAGAAGACCAAAAAAGACTCCAAAAAGCAGTCCAGCAGAGCCAGCAAGGGCAATGGACAACGTGGGAGAATGCATTCCAAAGAAGTCTCACTTGGAATGACATTTGGCACATGGCCCCTCTCAGGATCAGCTTCATTCTCAGATCTGCTTATGACCTTCTGCCCTCAAATGCAAACCTGGTGAAGTGGGGGAAAACAGACGATCCTGCATGCCCCCTCTGCCATGAAAAACAAACAGTGGAGCATGTCCTAAGCTCATGTAAAGTAGCCCTGGCTCAAGGAAGGTACACATGGAGGCACAACCAAGTGCTCAAAGAGATTGTACAAGTAGTCTGGGTAGTACCAACACCACAAAAGGGAAAATCAGGACTCCAAAAGCACCCGCAACATTCTTCACGGCAGGAGGCAGCAAATCATGGCCAAGAACAACAGTGCCACTCGAAACATGCAGGCAGAGTCTGCTGGACGGGGCAGATGACTGGGAGTGCACTGCAGACCTCCCAGAATGGAAGAGTCACCCAGAGATCATCAGCAAGAGTGGCATGAGACCAGACATAGTAGTCCACTCTCAGTCAACCAAGCAGCTGGTCATGATCGAGCTCACGGTGCCATATGAGAACAGAATGGAGGCAGCTCAAATCTACAAGACTGAAAAGTATGCTGATCTGGCAAACAGCCTGAGGAGAGAAGGCTATCAGGTCAAAGTCCTCACTGCAGAAATTGGAGCTAGGGGGTTTGTAGGAACGTCTGCATACAGCCTCATGAAACAGCTCTCAGTTGCAGGGAGGGAAAAAACCAGAGCCCTGAAAGCAATGGCAGAAGCGGCAGAGAGGTGTTCAAGCTGGATCTGGTCAAGGAGGAACAAAAGTGAACTTCATAAGGCTTAATTTCCCTACAAATATCAGGTGTTCCTGTGGCTCAGTGGTTAAAGCGCGAGTCATTAAGTGGAAAATGAGCATGTCCAGAGGGTCATGGGTTCGAATCCCAGCCATGGCTCGTCCCAAGATGGGGAAAAAAAAAAAAAAAAGGGGCAGCAGAGGGACATCCGGAGTCATGAACCGGGTGTGGCCCAACCCCCCTAGAGTGTCAGGAGATAAGGGCCGAAACACTTGCTTGAAGGGGGCTTCTCTTCTGAGGACTCTCTGCTGCCACGCTCTCCACGAGGGGGGTAGGGGAGGGGGGAAGGGGGAAGGGGGAGGGGAGGTGGGAGGGGGTTGGGGGAGGGCGGAGGAGGAGGACAGGGGGGAGGAAAAGGTAAGAAATAATGTCAAGAACAGTACAAATTTAAATATAAACTACACTATCATAATTATAACAATATGCTAATTTGAGATTGAGCTCTATCTGTCTCTGTATCTATGTGTGTGCGCATGTAGATACACTTTACCCTAATGGCCACCATTTCCATTAAAAAGGCAATGCTTTGGCAATTGACATGTTATAGTTGTTTTGTTTTATCGACATGTCTTTTCACTCCTCTGACAGATTAGATAAGTTTTTCACACCTCTAACAGATATGCGTAAAACTATAAATAAGGCTTTCCTTTTTCTTCTTGATTCAGATAATATTGGTTAGTTGTTTTGGGATTCCAGTCCTTCATTCCCAAATTTGTGTTAAACGATTGATAAAAACTGAAACTTCAGTGTGTGTGTGTGTGTGTGTGTGTGTGTGTGTGTGTGTGTGTGTGTGTGTGTGTGTGTGTGTGTGTGTGCTGTGAAAGTGGCTAGTGCAGCCTTTACCTGTTATCCTTAGGAGCAGTTTGTCCATTAAGATAAGCCGACCAGAGTACACAGATAGCTCTTGGAGTGCCGCCAAATTTGCATCTATCAGGCTAAGCATCACCACATGTTCTGCAGGAAGGTCAAGAGTGTACGAGCCAGATGCAAAGCCTTCTTCTGGCACTGGTTCCTCAAAACGGCCTTGAATATAACCTGCGCACATATTCTTCTTTGTTTCTTTATCC
>CM065724.1:32943744-32951244 GCA_033310375.1 Conus canariensis
TGTTATGAAAGTCACACTGATAATTAGTCAGTACTCGCAGAAACAAGCCGCTGAATGAAGCGAAATAAAGAGAAAAAGACAAAAAAATACTTTGAATCCATGAAAAGTGGATTGGCTGTAACTTCACATTGTGTGAAGAAGGGAGTTTACTCCCAGCAAAGGGCGCACGAACATGTTTGTAGGAGCGAGTAACTCTTTAAAAATCATTCGTCACGCATTGATCTGTTTTAATCCGACAAATAAATCTGTTTAATTAAAATGTTTATTTTGAATTTTTCGATACACAATATATTTTAAGTTTCAAAGAAAAATGAGCTGAATCGGTTTTGTATGAATACATACATTAGCGATTTCCAGGAATCGGAATATTCTACCGAAATAAAATATCCCGTCAGCATATGTTCTGTGAGAAGAGTAAGTCACATCATAAACATAGCCAAATTCAAGAATAATGGGTTTGGACGTTTACCTAGAGCAAGAAGGTTTATTTGTTCATGCTAAAACATGCATCATGTTTAACAGAAGCCCACTTGTGAGGTGGCGTCTGCAGGAAGACACGCACATTGGTCAAACTGCCTATAAACAGATTATCTGTTCATTCACCCGCTTCGCTATTGCAGAATGGTCGATTCTGAAATAGATGTCATTTTTTCTGTAAAACAAAAGATTACCTGGGCCACTTTTTATAAACACAGATCCTATTTGCGTGGATAGCTTGGTCATTTTATGTACAAAAAGACAACCCGCTGATTAATGAAGAAAACAATGTTTTCTGTCAATGGTATTAAAGAAATGCACGTTTGCAGGTTTCAGTACAAAACACAGCTTGGTCGATTTGTAGATTCAATTCAATTCAATTCAAATTTAATCCTTTGACCCTGTTGGGGCATGGAGGATACAAATGTAACAAAGAGAATTACGAAACTCACTCAGAACAATGTGTGAACATAGTTGCGAAATGCTGAATTCTGGTGAACTGTAATGATCTCATTAAACAATCTTCCCATTTTTTAGAAACTTACTAATATTCAAACAAATGCGTCTTCCTTTTTGAAATAAATTACAAAAGTTGAAAACAGACTTAGGTTTTAGATATTTTTTAGGGATGAATTTTTCACGAAGTTCATTATATTTTGGACATTCCATGATGCAATGAAATTCATCTCCAATTTCACCCATTTCACAGTTACGACAAATACGCAATTCTCTTGGAACATTATGGTGTCTTCCAATTTCAATTTGCAATTTATGGTTACTACATCTAAATTTAAATAAAGATATAACATAAATATCTGGTAAGGTAGAAATATAATGTTCTTTTCCAAAGACAGTATTAACACTTTTATAGAATACACAATTATTTTGCAACTCCTTTTTTAACACACTTACATAAGTTACTTCTGTTTGTGAATGAATGAGATTCCCAAACACAATCAAAACCAGTTTCAAATAAAATGCTTTTAACATAACTAAGCCATGGTGAAACGAAAATTCCTTTTGTATATAGTTCATGTAAGATATATACTTTGTTTGAATACTTCTTAGAATCAGGAACAACAAAGTTAGCCCAGAACCTTATTCTGACTTTAATCAGTACAGATAAAGGATAGATTCCGGTTTCACCATAAATCATTGAAGTCATTGTAGTTTTATTTAATCTAAATAAATACTTTAAAAAACATAACTGTAACTTTTCTAATATATCAACATTTTCATAACCCCAAATTTCACAACCATACAACAGCACAGGTACAACTATGGAATAAAACAATTGTATGCAAACATCAATTGGCAATTTCTGCTTCCTTGCAGTTTGTAATAATGAAAACATTGCCTTGAAAGCCTGATTACAAGCACATGTTTTTGCTTTGTAAAAAGAACCTGTTCTGCTGAACTCGATGCCTAAGTATTTCATTGAATTAAGAACCTCTATTTTTTCATTCCCAAAGAAAAAAATTTCACGCATACTATTTCGACCATGAAAGACAACTATTTTTGTTTTCTTTGGATTTACTTCTAATTGCCATTGCGTGCAATATTTATGTAAGGCATTAAGTTCTTTTTGCAAAGCTGATTTAGAATTTGCCAGTAAAATTGTATCATCAGCATATAACAATACAAGCAATTTAATAAACTGTTCAAGTTTCATCTCTTGCGTTAAATCACATTCTAGAGTGGAACAGTTATTGTCAATAAGGAACTGTTGTAGATCATTCAAAAATAATGAAACAATAAGGGTGAAAGGTTTTCTCCTTGACGAACTCCCCTAAAACTGCCAAAGAACTCTGATTTTTGACCATTTAGAAAAGTGCACGACTTTATTTGATCATACATATTGATTACAACTTGCAGTATTTTCCCAGATATGCCTTGACTCATCAGTTTGTGCCATAAAGCATGCCTCCAAATAGAATCAAATGCCTTTCTGTAATCAATAAAAGCACAGTATAATTTTCCATTGTTGATTGCAAACATGTCAATCAATGATTTAAGAACAAAAGCATGGTCAAGCGTTGAATGCATGCGTCTAAAACCTGCTTGGTTTTCTGAAATAAGTCCATTTATTTCAACAAAATAAGTAAGTCTGCTATTTAGAATTGACGTGAATAATTTGCCTACACAACTCAACAGTGTTATCCCTCTGTAGTTATTGCAGTCTTGTTGATCTCCTTTGCCTTTATAGAGTGGTACAATTAACCCTGTCACCCAATCTTCTGGTATAATACCAGAATCCAAAACACGATTAAACAATAAACAATAAAACTCGGTCATATAAGGAACACTATTCTTTATATATTCATTCTTTACTAAATCAACTCCTGCTGCTTTATTATTCTTTAAATATTTAATGACTCAATTTCATCCTCAGTAATTGAATCATTTAAAGTGTCTAGATTGATATTTCCTTCAGATACTTCATTACTAAAAATGATATCATTACATCCAGTATTTGATTATGGGACTGGAAATGATTTTTAAGCTCTTCAAGAGGTATAGGACACGATAAAGCTTTTTTGCCTTTAATTTTCCTCCAATAATCCCTTGGATTTCTAGTTTTTTAAGCTCGCAATTCTCTATGCCATTTTCTCGTTGCTCTTCTCTCAGATCGTCTCAAAACATTTTTTATATTCTTTGCTTTTAGCAGCAAGATTATTTAGATTAGGCACAGTATTTGAACATTTAACTTTATGCTTTGCTTTAAAGTACTGGCTTCGAGAAACCTTACACTCCTTATCAAACCAGCTTTGATTCTGCCTCATTGAATATCTATTGTAAATATTAGAGTAAGTACCAAATGTATCCTTCGCTGAATCAACAAGAATTGACGAAAACCGCTTATTCATTTCACTGATTGATATTGTGCCTTGTTCAAATAAAGTTACAATTTCATCAACATTGTAATTTGCTAAATGTTCTTTATATTCATTACATTTGTTGTTATCCCATCTTCTAATCTCTGCACCATCATTGTCAAGTGTGAGGACACCTGACAGGGGGGGTTCTTATACAAGTAATGTGCAGTGGCAGAAACGGAGCGATCACTCAATCCCTCACACCACCAGACCACAAGAGGAAAAAGTTTCGACAATACTTTTATTCACATTACAATCATTCACTCGCACTAGCACTCCAGATGGGGGTATGGATCCTAACAATGAAGAGAAAAAATAGTCGAGAGAGGAAAAACAAAAAAAAGGCATAGAAGAGAAAGGCACTATTCAGAACTAGCTGACCTAGGGGACAAAGTAAATTGAATAGACCACAAAAAAAAACTCCCAAATATCCCAGGATCCCGCTACTGTCCCAACCTAACCCACTAATCTGCTACAAGGACATTCAGCAGAGTGACAGAAGAAAGACAGTTATAGAAACAATGCTACATCCAACAGGGCCTACACAGCTAGAGTTAAATAAAAAAAACAAAAAAACACAAAACGAATCAGGGACAGGCTTTAAACCCACGCACACGCACGCCAGACCCACGTCCACACTACACAAGATGGAAAACTCAACTCGAGTCCATGAGCCGAGGAGGTTCGCAGAGGGAGGTGGATCCTGTAGAGTGGCGACGTTCGTAGTGGGCTGGTCTTCCAGTCCTAGGTGTGGCAGATGTCTCAGTGAAGGAGACAAGGTTCACCACCACCAGTCCGCACCACCAGTCCTCAGGTCTGAATAACGACTGGTGCCTGGGCGAAGGATGACTGCAGGGCCCGTAGATGCTGGTCGCCCAGCCAGCCCAAGACCGGAGCTGCAGCTGAAGAAAAAGGGCGAAAAATCCCGCCCTACGGCGGAGATCAGTCTCCAGATGAGAAGTCATCACCCTATAGTCCTTGTTGTCAGTGTGTGGCAACATAGTGGGTCCGGCAGTGCGTCACAGTATGAAGGGTCGCAATACCGTAGATAATGTCAACAATGTCTTTGTCACTACAAAAAGGGGCAAATGAATTAGAATAACCTCTTTCCCCTTTTCCTTTCCTTTTGACCTCTACTAAGGACAGTTTCCTTAGTCAGCAAAAGCTCCAATGAAAACAAAACAATTAGAATTCATCCACACATCTGTCACACAAACATATAAGACAAGGACACAACGAGAACGGACCCACCTGTGGGGCGATACGGCAGGAATTCCACACTCCGCGGTCTAAATATTTAGCCGTTCGCATGCTCATGCGTTCCACGATCCGTCACGTGTCCGAGAAGCAACAAGGAAAAATGAAACTAACATTTCTGATATCCTTCCGGCCAAAATCACATTGAGCGAGATAAGCATTGACTCAACCTGTGTAATCAGGAAAAAAAAACACAGCTTCCATTGACCGAAATGAAGGGATATTATATAGTAAGATTTTCAACTTAGTCCAAAGCGACAGAGCCCTAGCCGCTAAGGACCGAAAACGCAATTAAAGATAATGCGTCTCTACAATTCTACAACAAGATGCATATCTCTATGCCAGTTCCATACCTGCTTCCCCTCTTTGGAGCAGTTATACATGGAAAAGGTGTGCCCGAGCCAACAGCACATGAAGGGAAAAGAAAAACGTCTCAACTGCTGAAAGGTTAGAAAACCCAAATAAAACAAAACACTGTCCAAAACAGAACATATAGTTACCAAAATGGCGGGTGGGCGAGGTGAGAAACGGTTCGCTCCCCAGTCCAATGAAGGGTGGAAGCCGAAACCGTGCCGGTCCACACTGAAGGGGACTCCAGGTCAGGGACGACCCAAGGTGATTCTTCTAGCTGGCAGGGATAGGGATCCCAGAGGTGTCCAGTGGAATACTTTCCGACCCGCTGAAGGGTGAAAGACTCTTCCACACAACCCACACCGAAGTGGATAAAGAAAAGTGGGCCCAGGTAGCAGAGATGGAGATCTCTCCGACTCGACGGTCCGTAAACGAGTGCCACACCACTAGACTAACCAAGATGGCAACAGGTAAAACAGCTCACCTGTGGCACCTGACAGCTGATGAACCACGTGGAAAGCGATTAAAGAACAGAAAAAGAAAGCTTTAAAAGAAAAAAAAAAATGAAGAGAAGTATTGGAGGATGGGAGCGAAATGCACGGACGTAGCGCACCCGGGATGACAAAAATAGCACACTGGTCAACACCCGGCCAGTGTAGTAAAGAAGTCACTGGTGACACTCCAATTTATACTGGGTTTGAAAAGAAATGACTTATCTTATCAATTAAAAGTATGTACGTCCGTGACAATCATACCTTTGATGCAGAGAGTGTTTAGTACCATTAGGTTCATTGAAAACAAAACAGGTTTTAACTGGAAGAGACAGGCATAATGGACACCAGAGAACAACGCATCAAAAACATCAACTTTAAACTTACTTGCATTTTCCATCACATATCTAGAACCAATGATATAATCAACAACTGTGCTTCCTTTACATGTGCATGTTCCAATACCAGCATCTGAACCAACTCTTCCGTTAAAAATGTATATTGACAGTGATTTACATAAATCTAAGAGACGATAACCATGATTATTAGGCCTCTGCTTATCTTGAGATGATCTTTGACAAGGTTGGAAATTATCTTCGCTCATATCATAGAGAACATCAGAGAACACAGACTGAGTGAACTGATTCATATCAATAAAATCATTCATACTTTTGGTATAAGCATTAAAATCGCCCAACAACAAAACATAACAATCCTTATATTTATCTTGTAATGATAACAATTCCGTCTCAATCACATCAAACAGTTCAACATTGCTATAAACTGAACCTTCAGGAGGAATGTATACGCCACCAATCAGACAGTCTTTATCATAACCTGACAATGATCTTTTTAATAGACACCAAGCTACACATCCACCAGAATAAGGTAAAATCTCCAACAATAATAACGCCTTTTCATGATACATCAGACAGCTCAACTGGGTCATCTGTTGAATTTTGCATGCGATTATTACCATTTTGTTCTTCAACACAAGGTTTGGCAGAGTACACAAATACACAAGCTTCTACCCGGTCTACTGCAATCGTCCCCTCCAGCCACCATTGTTGTCTTGAAATCTTTTCAGCTAGCACGAACTTAGAATTACAAACAGTAACGCGAAAGGAATGGCAACAATTAGACACTTCACTTTGTACCTTTCAGAAAGAAACCTATTTAAGATATGAAAAATGAAAATTACACGTTTTTCTATCACGAGTAATACCATTCTATGTGCGCCTCTCTCTCTCTCTCTCTCTCCTCTCTCTCTCTCTTTTCTCTCTCTCTCTCTCTCTCTCTCTCTCTCTCTCTCTCTCTCTCTGAGACGCAAAAGAAGATGAAGTACATATTATGTTTTGCTGCCCTAGTCTCTGTGACCTTCAGCAAGAACACATTCCACAAAAGTTTTATGTAAATCCGTATCTGTTCAATGTGGTCTGACTGATAGCAAATAGTAACAATAAAATACTGAAGACTGTATGCATGTATCTATATAAGGCAATTAAAAGGTGTGTGACTGCAGATTTAAATCTTGATATTGAATCATTATGTTTGTTGTACATCACAGCCAAAAGATGTTGGAATCTGTCATTGTTATGCTAATTATCTTTTACTTTCTTTGGTCGTTAATGTGCCATTGTGTATATATTACCCTTTAGTAGGGGCTGTGGTCTAAACTGAATAAACTATTTTCCGTTTTTTTCCTTTCTCTCTCTCTCTCTAGCTCGCGTGCGCTTATGCGTGCTTCATTGCTCGCTCGCTCTTTTGCGCCTTCAGATTTATCTGGTGAGTGACTACCCTCGTGTGTGTGTGTGTGTGTGTGTGTGTGTGTGTGTGTGTGTGTGTGTGTGTGTGTGTGTGTGTGTGTGTGTGTGTGTGTGTGTGCGTGCGTGCGTGCGTGTGTGTATGTGTGTGTGTGTGTGTGTGTGTGTGTGTGTGGTGTGTGTGTGTGTGTGTGTGTGAGCACGCGCGCGTTTTGTGTATAAGGTAAGGTAAGCTAATGTTGCTTATAGCCCAGCCGACCGCATAGGGCCATATCAGGGCTGTTA
>CM065724.1:32956244-32986244 GCA_033310375.1 Conus canariensis
TCCAAAAAGCAGTCCAGCAGAGCCAGCAAGGGCAATGGACAACGTGGGAGAATGCACTCCAAAGAAGTCTCACTTGGAATGACATTTGGCACATGGCCCCTCTCAGGATCAGCTTCATTCTCAGATCTGCATATGACCTTCTGCCCTCAAATGCAAACTTGGTGAAGTGGGGGAAAACAGACGATCCTGCATGCCCCCTCTGCCATGAAAAACAAACAGTGGAGCATGTCCTAAGCTCATGTAAAGTAGCCCTGGCTCAAGGAAGGTACACATGGAGGCACAACCAAGTGCTCAAAGAGATTGTACAAGTAGTCTGGGCTAGTACCAACACCACAAAAGGGAAAATCAGGACTCCAAAAGCACCCGCAACATTCTTCACGGCAGGAGGCAGCAAATCATGGCCAAGAACAACAGTGCCACTCGAAACATGCAGGCAGAATCTGCTGGACGGGGCAGATGACTGGGAGTGCACTGCAGACCTCCCAGAATGGAAGAGTCACCCAGAGATCATCAGCAAGAGTGGCATGAGACCAGACATAGTAGTCCACTCTAAGTCAACCAAGCAGCTGGTCATGATCGAGCTCACGGTGCCATATGAGAACAGAATGGAGGCAGCTCAAATCTACAAGACTGAAAAGTATGCTGATCTGGCAAACAGCCTGAGGAGAGAAGGCTATCAGGTCAAAGTCCTCACTGCAGAAATTGGAGCTAGGGGGTTTGTAGGAACGTATGCATACAGCCTCATGAAACAGCTCTCAGTTGCAGGGAAGGAAAAAACCAGAGCCCTGAAAGCAATGGCAGAAGCGGCAGAGAGGTGTTCAAGCTGGATCTGGTCAAGGAGGAACAAAAGTGAACTTCATAAGGCTTAATTTCCCTACAAATATCAGGTGTCCCTGTGGCTCAGTGGTTAAAGCGCGAGTCATTAAGTGGAAAATGAGCATGTCCAGAAGGTCATGGGTTCGAATCCCAGCCATGGCTCGTCCCAAGATGGGAAAAAAGGGGCAGCAGAGGGACATCCGGAGTCATGAACCGGGTGTGGCCCAACCCCCCTAGAGTGTCAGGAGATAAGGGCCGAAACACTTGCTTGAAGGGGGCTTCTCTTCTGAGGACTCTCTGCTGCCACGCTCTCCACGAGTTTCTTTCTACACCCAACTCTTAAAACTCCTTTCCTTCTACCTCAAATGTCTCCGAATTTCTTATTTGGATCTTATTTTAAAGAAGAAACAAAAAAGAAAAAAAGAAAATGATGTGTAGTAGTTCCATGGCATTATAGTATACTTATTACAAGTTGCAGCTTTTGGACTGCTCATTATTAATAGGCCTAAATAGTGTACGACGAACAAAGAGAAATAATTATGACAATGATATTTGAGAAATTTGCGTTATTAGCTATTTAACCGTTTCGATCGTATTGGACTATGTGACCTTTTTACTTCTTAACTTCGCGGCACCACGAAACGAACACGTGTCTTTG
The DNA here is from genome assembly GCA_033310375.1 of Conus canariensis. NCBI lineage: Eukaryota > Metazoa > Mollusca > Gastropoda > Neogastropoda > Conidae > Conus > Conus canariensis. The sequence goes on from CM065724.1 coordinate 32,957,719, forward strand.
ATCTTGGTCAAAAGGAACTTCATCTTTTGAAAAGTTCGGTTCTGTCTTCTACCGCAAGACTTGAGAGGTTCAAGATCCAACTTTGTCGGTTGTGTGTGTGTGTGTGTGTGTGTGTGTGTGTGTGTGTGTGTGTGTGTGTGTGTGTGTGTGTGTGCGCGCGCGCGCGCGCCATGTAGTAGAAAAGTAGAGCATAATTTCTAACGTCCGTCAGTTTCTCGGCGTATGTTTATATGGCTTTTACAAATACGGGAATACACACGCACGCACACATAGAGAGAGAGAGGAGAGAGAGAGAGAGAGAGAGAGAGAGAGGAGAGAGAGAGAGGAGAGAGCGCGCATCAAATGAATACAATAAAAATGAAAATATGACGTCAGTGAATTTCAAACGATTCGGAACTTTTTGAACTTGTTCGTATATTCTGTGACTGTGGAAAGGCGTCAAAGACAGTGACTCTGCGACATCTGATCTTTCCTTGCTTTGAAATTGGAGACAATATAGTCGCTTCTTCTGACCAAAATCTTTGAATGTTTAAGAATTGCGTCTAGTTAGATACAATAATTTATCAAATAAAAGGAGTTGCTGGGGAGGAGGTGGCAGGCTTAAAAACGTTTGGGGAAAAGAAATGTGATTGGATATTTGAGCTTAATGACTGACAAGCTGTCAGAATCATCGATATGCTATAAATACTGTAAGACAATAATTTCATCTGTACCATTTTGTTTTCTACGATGGCTACTGCTTATGAATACAGTGGAATGCAACCCGGCGAGTACTTCGCGCTTGTGAACTTTCTGAAAACTTCAACATTTCCTGAAGAGACAACTGAAACTGTCTGTTCTGCGATTTGGCTTGTATTAGCTTTTAGACTCCATTATGTTTGTGTTTCTGTTCTGACAATTAGGGATAATCATTTACTCTTTAAGTTTAGTTTATGAATGTGTTGAGACCTTAGGTGCCTTTAAATGGATTATCGAACAAGCTCACAAATTATGGCCAACAGACAAACAATATTGGTTTGCGTGTCTGTTAATATAGGACCGTGGCCCAATATTTACCACTCCCTGGCCCACTTAACCCGAAATGGTGTTTAAAGTGGGCTTCCTTTTCTTTAAGAATTTTATGATTTCTTATATAGAACTTTTTGAAATAAAGATAGCCATTTGATGGCTGTACTATATGAAGCTCTTATGGTAAGCCTTACAAGTAATTAACCTTGAGTGAAGTAAAATTAGCGAAGGAGGTAGGGCTGCATTTCTCAGGGGTTCTAACTTACCCAGTCTTCCCCTACTTTCGTTGTGCTGAATGTCCTAGGCCTACGATATTGATAAAGACATCACATTTCACAGCCCCCCCCCCCCCCACACACACACCCACACACACACACACACACACACACACACACACACAACACACACACACACACCACACACACACACACACACGAATGGAAATTTGACTTTCGTCAAAAACATTTATGATAAAAAATTACTTGCGACAATTTTTTATTCAATGGCAGGCTGCATTATTTTCTGTGATATTTTGACGCTCAACCGCGGCGACGTTTTTTCACTTTGCAGAAAAAAAACGTTGCTGTGAAATATTAACGCTGCGACCATATTTCACAGGAAATGTTAACTCTAGCAGTAAGATTTCATGTGAAGATGTGTCGCAAGCGACAGCATTCACTGACTACAATATTTCACGGTGTCCTGTCGCAAAAAACTGTCGCAAAATTTCGAGCGACAGTATTTTATGGACAGCTACAATATTCTATAGGACATTTTTCGTCAAAAGTTGTCGCGCGACAATTTTTTCCAGAAAATATTGTCGTTGCAACAATATTTCACGTGAAATGCTATCGCTGCGATACAGTTCTACGGCGACAGTATTATATACGACACCGGCAATGGCCTCCAAGGCAGAAGGACAGTCTGACAAAATGGGGAAATTTTCTGTTTCGATTTTGAGATCATCCGAAGTGCTAGGGCCAAGGCTGTCAGCTCAGCAGTGTAGATGGAGCTGTCAGTGGGAATGTGTACGGTACATCTCTGAGGGGGGTCTACTGCACAAAACACAGCAGAGGCAACTCCCTCCTCAGATTTGGAACCGTCAGTGAAAATTCTTTTAAAAGATGGAAACTTGGAACACAGTTCAGCAGAAAGGGACTTGTATGCCAAGGAACTAGTGAAATCTTTCCGGTATGATGCTAAATCAAACCGGATCTCTGGTGTGAAGAAAATCCATGGAGGGTCGTCAGGAAACTTGGAGAAATCATTAACCACTCCAAGGTCTATACCTGCTTTGTTCAGATGGGGAAGAATACGAATCCCCAAGGGTGGAATGGAACTGGGATGGTCATCGAATTTCGTTTAGAATTTGGCGTTGAAAACACAGTCATATGCAGGGTTTTGAGGTTCAGACGAGAGACTCAGACAGTAATTCAAGGCAAGTTTTAGTCGGCGATTTGAGAGGGATGGTTCTCCTGCCTCGGCATACAAGCTATAAACAGGAGTGGTGCGGAACGCACCCAGACACAATCGAAGCCTTTGATGATGGATAGGGTCTAGACTTTCTAGGTAGGACGGTCTGGCAGAGCCATACACTACACACCAATAGTCCAGCTTGAAGCGGATCAGAGCCCTGTAAAGATGGAGGAGAGTTTCCTGTCAGCGCCCCGATCTGTGTGCGCCACAACTCGCAGAATGTTCAGTGCTTTCTGACATGCAGTTTTTAAGTGTTGGATATGGCTTTTGAAGTTCAGTTTTTGATCGAAAATAACACCCAGAAATTTGGCTTGGTTTTTACAGCTGGAATGGTGGACTTGTCCAGACGAATTTCAGGATCAGCAAAAAATTGACGAAAATTGTGGAAATGGATTGACTGAGTTTTGGTACTTGAAAAGGTAAACCCGTTTTCCTCGGCCCACTGTTGGATCTTGTTGACACAAAGTTGGAGTCGACGCTGTACGCAGGCGTAAGAAGCTCCAACTGCGTACAGCGCGAAGCCATCAACGAACAGAGAGGACTCAGAACACTGGTTTATCGATGTCACGATGTCATTGATTTTGATGCTGAAAAGGGCAGGAGAAAGGATGCTCCCTTGAGGTACTCCCTACTCCTGCCCATTAATGTCAGAGAGCGTGGTGCCAATACGCACCTGGAACAGCTGATCAGCCAGAAAATTTTGAATAAACAGAGGCACGTGACCACGAAAACCAAGTCTGTAAAGATCCATAAGGATTCCTGATTTCCAGGTGGTGTCATACGCTTTTTGTAGGTCAAACAAGATAGCAACCACATGCTGTTTATTGATGAAGGCGTTGTGGATGGTGGTTTCCAGATGGACTAAATGGTCAACTGTCGAGTGATACTTCCGGAACCCGCACTGTTCACTGGCCAGAAGGCCATCGGTTTCCAGATTCTACATCAGATGGGAGTTGACCATCTTTTCCATTAGCTTACAGAGGCAGCTGGTCAGAGCTATTGGGCGATAGCTGGAAGGGTTGATAAGGTCCTTTCCAGGATTAGGGATTGGAATGATCAGGGCTTTCTGCCAGGAGGACCCAGTGGTCCAGATATGGTTGTAGACTTTAAGAATGGTCTAGACACAGCTTTCTGGAAGATGTTTCAAAACCTGATAATGAACATCACCCAGACCAGCAGCAGAATCATTGCAGGTTTTCAAAGCTGATTTTAGTTCATCGATTGAAAAAGGTAGATTATAGGCTTCAGAGTTGTCTGATGTGAAATTGTAGGAAGATTTCTCTCTGAGTTGTTTGTTTCTTAGAAAGGCTGCAGATTTATTTGCAGATGAGGAATTCTGTTGAATGGTGGAGGCCCGCAGATTGGCAACAGCTTGTTTGTCAGTTATCAGAGCATCAGCAAGTTTCAGATGATGAATTGAAGGGTTGGTGTTCTTCCCTTTGATCTTTCTGGTGATGTTCCAGACTTTTTTCTTGGAGGTTTTAGATGTCAGCCCGGAGCAGACGTTTCTCCAAGACTGATGTTTACTGATTTTGAAAGTATGTTTGTGTGTGTGTGTGTTGTGTGTGTGTGTGTGTGTGTGTGTGTGTGTGTGTGTGTGTGTGTGTGTGTGTGTGTGTGTCGTTTAGATGCGCATGAGTGTGTAAATGCAGACGGAAATGTTCCTGCAGTTTGTTGCTGAAAACAAAAGTCATTATGCATGTGTATGACTTTCTATGTTGGTAAGCCAAAGTTGTCTAAAGACAGAGAAGCACATGAACAAAAAAGAAACAAGCACAAAGAAAGGAAACCGCAAAAAGAATGTCACCTTAACGTCAATGGAAGATATGAACGCTTGCTACTACTAAAGATGGTGCACTTTCAATCCAAAGCAGATTGTGATCCTAGGTCAAGAGCCAGTCAATAAAGTAACACCTTAATGAATGCCACAGATAAAGATGTAAACAGTATTGCAAGGTTTCATTTCAATTCCCACTTTCTATGCATCACAGCTGTCACTCTGCTGGACTGGCTGATTTTCTGCGGGCACGCGAGGAAGAGGACACTGCTCATGGCTGTACTTTTGCGGCCAGAACGATAGACTTAGTGAAAGGGCGAAGCAGCCAAGTGTGGCACTGACTGTGACCAAATAATAAGATGCCATGGTAGTCACATAGGCTCTTCCCTTCTTTGTGAAGTATTGGAGTGAGCAGTGCTTGACCGATTTTGTGTGCTTACCTACCTCTGGATGTGTCCAAATCTAATATATTTTGGTTTCATTTCAGGTTCCTGAGGATGATGTGAATTCATATTCTAGCTGTGTGTGATTTATAACGCCAACAGAATCTTTAAAGTGTGGTTTTGAGTTTATAGTTGAGGTAAGTGATTCATCAGTTTTCTACAATGGCGTTTCTGTAGTCGGCAGAGCACAACTACAGTGTACACTGTGAAAGAGTGAATCCTGTGTGTCAAGATTGTGGAGAGCATGTGTTAAAACAGAAAAAAAAGATAAAGGCTTTAGTGCAAGATTGTGTTAAAACTATGCCACTGAGCTATCACGTTGTTACAATTTAGACATTTTGAATGATGAAGAGGGCAAGCAGTCTACAGCCATTTGTATGAAATGTTACCAAAAAAAACTCATGGGGGTAAAACCCGCTACCAAGCTTTCCGACTTCAAAACTACGATCGATCGTGTTGCGCTTGATATTCAGAAAATGTCAGAAATCTGGACAACTCTTGATCCAGAGCTGTCAGTCAGTCAGTGCAAAGCGTGCAGTCACTTCAAATCAAAAACTAAAGCTGGTCGTCCCCTAAATACGAGAGTAGGGGCCATGAAAAGATCTGCACAACACAGTTTTCATCAGGCGGAATTGCTAGTTGATGAAAGCGTGTCAACATCATTTTGTCAGTCTACGTCAATCCCAGTTAAAAAAAACTAAAAACACCCTGCACACAAACATCACCAATCACACCTAAAATGCCACAAGTCACTGATGTAGCTCTATCACCTCTCCGACATTGGAAGAACAAAATGATCTATTTAGACTCGGATGATGAGGATATCAATAAACCACTTATTGCTGGAGAAGAAAAACCACTGGCACGTTTGGTACACAGGAAGCTGCGACAGGCAAGTGATCATTTAATAGTTAGGTGCAAGACAAGGGGTCAGCCAATTGTGTTGAAAAGGATCAGACAACCCCACAAATTATCTGCTTTGGCATCATATCCTCTCAGAAAGAAAAGATTTCACATGATATAGAAGATCAGAATGAATATTTTAGGAAGCAGTAGGGAGGATGTGATCAAACAACATAGATCAGAAATCAAAAGAACTGCTCGCATCCACAGACAAAGGATTCTTGATGCTGCAGGATGTGGTCCTGTGAGAGTTACCGAAAAGCAAGGGTCTGCATTTAGAACTAGTCTGGTGTTAAGCTGGACAAAGTACATACAGCAAAAGAGATTTCTCAGAAAGACAACAGAAAGAAGCTATGTTTGGAGAAATTGAAATAGTACGGAGAAAACTCCTTTGTGTTGATGAGAATGGCAGACAAAAAGAAGAGGATAAAACAATAGAAGAAATCAAAGACATTCCAAAGCTGGTGGAAAACCTGTTGCAGCAGTATGATAGAGAGAACAAGCTGACATGGCATAACAATACTATCCCACAGGATGAGATCTGGGTAAAGATAGGAAGGGACCATGGGGGTGGTACATTTAAACTGATGCTTCAGATTGCAAATCTCCACAATCCAAATTCCAAACACAACACTTGTCCTGGCCACTGTAGACTGCAAGGACAGCCCAGAGAATTTGAAGACAATCATGAACCCTTTCAAAGAGCAGCTGGCTGCATTAAGTCCATGACATGGAGAAAGAAGAATCATAGACCCTTTCAAAGAACAGCTGGCTGCGCTGAAGTCCATGAGATGGAAATAGAAGACAATCAAACTGTTTTGTTTGGGGATTATGATTTTCTGCTCAAGCTGTATGGTATGTCAGGTACACAGCGAACACACCCATGTCTATACTGCACAGCATCAAAGCCAAATACACACTCCACCTCACTGCAATGAAGGCAGCATCACACAATGCAGTTTTACAGGGCATAGGGAGAGATTACAAAAATTAAAACAATCCAAAAGAAAAATTGCCAAACTGCACAATAATGCCATCAGAAAACCTATCATTGACATTACACTCAGCCATGTAGCACTCCCTGCCTGGACATTCTGTTGGGAGTGGTAAAAAAGCACCATGACCTACTGGAAGGTGAGTGTCAGCCTTTTCTGACTTTGTCGACAAATTGAAACAGATTGAATCTTTAGAAGAAGACAAAAGGCAACCAGAATAAAAAAGAATAGTCTTTAATGACCCTGAAGATGACAGAACACCCCTGAGTGTTTTCCAGCAAGAGCAACAAAAACTGATGGAGCAGGTAAATGAAAACGAAGAAGAGATAGAAGATAGGAAATCACAGCTTAATCATCCACGCCTGTCTGGTCCTGTCACCCAACATGTAGATGTTGCCCTGCATCAGCAAAAAACCCACAAGCACGCTGATCATGGCAAGTCATTCATAGGTAACCACTGCAACAAATATTTGAAGTCAGAGACAATTAAACATGTATGTGAACGTGTTGTCAGCAAAACAGCTGTGCTGACTCAAGAGAAGGCTATCCTTCTCAGAGCTAGGAGTATGTCTAGCAGATTCAAAATGCTGAATATATTATTCTCGCACATCCACACAAAAATCGCATATTAAAAAAAACCCATGACTGTGAGTGAGATTGACACGCTGGATAGTGATATCAGAGAATACAAGTCTTTCTTTAGAAAAGAATTCCCACAGTCATGCATCATTCCAAAGCAGGATATCTTAGAAAAGCATTGTGTTCCTTTTATCTGTCTTCATCATTTTGGACTGGCTCTGCATGGGGAACAAGGGGGTGAGGAAAAACATGCAGTTATCAATCTGCTAAAGAGGAGGGTATGGGGTCTGAAAACAGAGCAGGAGAAATTGCGTGTCATGATGTCAGAACACATGGACATTGTCTCCCCTCCCCCCTTCTTCAAGGTCTGATGCCACTGGCCCGGTAGATTCAACGCCTTCTTCCTTGCGCTGAACCCTGTGAAGTGATCTGAGGCGATCAAAGCTAAGTGAATTTTCGTTGTTTTATTCGTTTATGTCTCACCCGATGAAGACCTAAGAGGTCGAAACGCGTTGTGTTTCGTCTTGTGACTCGTTTGTCCACGTTCTCTGGGCGGTTCGCTAACATTTATTTAAGATTTGTTTAGATTTCCGCCTGCAGTCGTCTCGCTTTGCAACTAAGCTGTGTAAAGTTAAGAAGAAACAGTAATAATGCTCCTGTTCACTGTATATACACTCAGACAGTGTGTGTATGTGTATGTGTGTGTGTGTGTGTGTGTAGAAAGAGAACCCCACGAAAGATCCAAACTCTATAAGATATCATACGTACTTTTTGTCATATTTGAAAAGTAGTATAAATCAAAGAACCACAGAAACTCTTTTTGTTGCTTGTGTACTTTTTGGAGAAAAAGAGAGAAGGGGGGAGGTGTGCATGTCCACCAGTTTGCTTACATGTGTTTAGCCTGTACTAGGTTATGTGACCATGTTTGTGATATATATATATATATATATATATATATATATATATATATGTGTGTGTGTGTGTGTGTGTGTGTGTGTCTGTGTGTGTGTGTGTGTCTGTGTGTAATAAGCTAATAAATTCCAAGGATATGTAACTGAGCACCATTCCAGCAATTTACGGAGCAGCTTGGTGTTGCAGTGACTGCAAGAAATATTGAATTATAAAGAAAGCTTGGCTCTTATATATCTTAGATTGAAGAAATAGGGGGAGATAAGCAATCATATATCTGCAGTGGTAGATAATTCTGCCTAATAGTATGTGCTTGAGTGGGTAAATGGGGAATAATAAATGCTTCTCAAATTGAGCCTTCAGCAAGCTTTTAGTCTCCAAGGAGGAGACAATCTCCAAAGGGGAGGAAACTCACTAACATCATAACTCCTGGTCAGGTACCGGTATTTCAAAACCTGATTGCTTCTCCTCAGTGACCTCGGAAAGTGCTGAGTTGATTCTTGTGCCTTTTAGGGTTTAAGCAGAAGGCTATCCCAGAAAAAGGCTGGTGTGCAATATCATAGTATGTTTGTTGGGTTTTCAAAAATCCAACCAAAGGCGCCACTTAAGAAGCAATAGAAAATCATGAAACAGCAAAACAAGCTACATTTTCTTATGAAAAGTAGAAAACATGAAAAGATAATCTCTTAAGACACAAGTGCTGAGGGCCAGTTCTTAGAATGAATCCGCAAGGGACTGAATTACAATAAACTAAAAAAATTCCAAGGATAAGTAACTGGGCACTATTCAAGCAATTTACACAGCAGCTTGGTGTTGCAACGACTGCAAGAAATATTGAATTATAAACAAAGCTTGCTCATGTCTTAGACTGAAGAAATAGGGGGAGATATGCATTCAAGTCTGCAGTGGTAGAAAATTCTGCCTAACAGTATGTGCTTGAGGGGGTGAATGGGGAATAATAAATGCTTCTCAAATTGAGCCTTCAGCAAGCTTATAGTCTCCAAGAAGGAGACAATCTCCAAAGGGGAGGAAACTCACTAATATATCATAATTCCTGGTCATATACCAGTATTTGGATACTTGATTGTTTCTCCTCAGTGACCTCAGAAAGTGCTAAGTTGACTCCTGTGCCTTTTAGGTTTTAAGCAGAATGCTATCCCAGGAAAAAGGCTGGTGTGGAATACCATAGTATGTTTGTTGAGTGTTCAAAAAACCAACCAAAGGTGCCACCTAAGAAGCAAAAGAAAATCATTAAACAGCAAAACAAACTACATTTTCTTATGAAACGTCGAAAACATAAAACGATAACACATTAGGACACAAGTTCTGATGGCCAGTTCTTAGAATGAATCCACAAGGTACTGAATTACAATAAACAAATAAATTCCAAGGATAAGTAACTGAGCACCATTCCAGCAATTTACACAGCAGCTTGGTGTTGCAACGACTGCAAGAAATATTGAATTATAAACAAAGCTTGGCTCATATGTCTTAGATTGAAGAAATAGGGGGAGATAAGCATTCATATCTGCAATGGTAGATAATTCTGCCTAACTAACAGTATGTGCTTGAGTGGGTGAATGGGGAACAATAAATGCTTCTCAAAGTGAGCCTTCAGCAAGCTTATAGTCTCTAAGGAGGAGGCAATCTCCAGAGGGGAGGAAACTCACTAATATATCATAATTACTGGTCAGATACCAGTATTTCAAAATCTGATTGTTTCTCCTCATGATCTCGGAAGGTGCTAAGTTGACTCCTGTGCCTTTTTAGGTTTTAAGCAGAATGCTATCCCAGGAAAAAGGCTGGTGTGCAATACCATAGTATGTTTGCTGGGTTTTAAAAAAACTAACCAAAGGTGCCACCTAAGAAGCAAAAGAAAATCATGAAACAGCAAAACAGACTACATTTTTTGGTGAAAAGTGGGAAACATAAAAAGAGCAGCTTGGCGTTGCAATGACTGCAAGAAATATTGAGTTATAAACAAAGCTTGCTCTTGTAGTCTCAAATATATATTTATATATATGGATTCTTTTTTTAACCCTTGGTGGTGAGAACACCACAGAATTATGGATTGTGGTGTGTCTCTATTTGACACCAGGAGCGCAGACACAATCAGCCGTGTCTCCCTGATGAGTCCGATCCAGCGGACGAAAGGCCTAGGAGCAGGCAATACAAATAGATCTGCCTTCAAAGGGGATTACAATGGTTCACTTAGGCAGCTAGTGAAGGATTTCTCATATTTATAATATATTTCCCCAATTTTCTTCATCTTCATTTTTTTTTCTCTCTAAAAGTTCAAATCTTTGCGAAGTCATTATTATAATGACCGAAGAATTGTTAGCCTGCACTTGTTTTCCCCCACTACTTAATTGTTCAGCATTATATTATATATATATATATATATATATATATATATATATATATAATGCTTGTGTGGGGAGGGGGGAGGGGGGTTGTGTGTGTGTGGGGGGGGGGTGGGGTGGAGGGACTATTGGTGTGAATGCTGTCTTGCATGCGGCAGTTGTTGACCTCTTTTTACCTGATTTTACCTGGTTCACCTGAATAGGAGCTCACCATCAATGATGTCATTTTACTTGATGTGAGGCTTTGATCATTGTACCTTTCATGATGAAGCTGTTAACAGCGAAAATTTGTTAAAAATACAGTTCTGAGACATAAAACGACTCGTTGTTATTCTGGTGTATATATATATATATATATATATATATATATATATATATATATATATATATATATTCAATTATAAACAAAGCTTGCTCTTATGTCTTAGATTGAAGAAATAGGGGGAGATCAGCATTCATATCTGCAGTGGTAGATAAATCTACCTAACTAACAGTATGTGCTTGAGTGGGTGAATGGGGAAAAAATGAAATAAATGCTTCTCAAAATGAGCCTTCAGCAAGCTTATAGTCTCCAAGGGGGAGACATTCTCCAATGGGGAGGAAACTCTCTAGTTTATAACTCCTGGTCAGATACCGATATTTCGAAACCTGATTGTTTCTCCTCAGTGACCGTGGAAAGTGGTAATTTGACTCCTCTGCCTTTTCGGTTTTAACAAGAATGCTATCCTAGAAAAGTCTGGTGTGCAATACCGTAGTACGTTTGTTGAGTTTTCAAAAAACCAACCAAAGGTGCCACCTAAGAAGCAAAAGAAAATCACGAAAGAGCAAAACAAGCTACATTTTCTTACGAAAAGTAGAAAATAAAAAAAGATAACCTCTTAAGACACAAGTGCAGAGGGCCAGTTCTTGGAATGAATCCGCAAGGGACTAAATTACAATAAACTAATAAATTCCAAGGATAAATACCGAGCACCATTCCAGCAACTTACAGAGCAGCTTGGTGTTGCAGTGACTGCAAGAAATATTCAATTATAAACAAAGCTTCCTCTTATGTCTTAGATTGAAGAAATAGGGGGAGATAGGCATTCATATCTGCAGTGGTAGATAAATCTACCTAACTAACAGTATGTGCTTGAGTGGGTGAATGGGGAAAAAATGAAATAAATGCTTCTCAAAATGAGCCTTCAGCAAGCTTATAGTCTCCAAGGGGGAGACATTCTCCAATGGGGAGGAAACTCTCTAGTATATAACTCCTGGTCAGATACCGATATTTCGAAACCTGATTGTTTCTCCTCAGTGACCGCGGAAAGTGGTAATTTGACTCCTCTGCCTTTTCGGTTTTAACAAGAATGCTATCCTAGAAAAGTCTGGTGTGCAATACCGCAAGCTTTGTTTATAATTGAATATTTCTTGCAGTCACTGCAACACCAAGCTGCTCTGTAAGTTGCTGGAATGGTGCTCGGTATTTATCCTTGGAATTTATTAGTTTATTGTAATTTAGTCCCTTGCGGATTCATTCCAAGAACTGGCCCTCAGCACTTGTGTCTTAAGAGGTTATCTTTTTTTATTTTCTACTTTTCATAAGAAAATGTAGCTTGTTTTGCTCTTTCGTGATTTTCTTTTGCTTCTTAGGTGGCACCTTTGGTTGGTTTTTTGAAAACTCAACAAACGTACTACGGTATTGCACACCAGACTTTTCTAGGATAGCATTCTTATTAAAACCGAAAAGGCAGAGGAGTCAAATTACCACTTTCCGCGGTCACTGAGGAGAAACAATCGGGTTTCGAAATATCGGTATCTGACCAGGAGTTATATACTAGAGAGTTTCCTCCCCATTGGAGAATGTCTCCCCCTTGGAGACTATAAGCTTGCTGAAGGCTCATTTTGAGAAGCATTTATTTCTTTTTTTTTTTCCCCATTCACCCACTCAAGCACATACTGTTAGGTAGATTTATCTACCACTGCAGATATGAATGCTTATCTCCCCCTATTTCTTCAATCTAAGACATAAGAGCAAGCTTTGTTTATAATTGAATATATATATATATATATATATATATATTAATATTCCTTTTTAACACTTATTTTAACAAATGTTGCTCCCCAAGGGGTTGAGCACTTTTAGAATCGTTTTAGGCTGTGCAACTACATTGATCTATATATAGGGTAAAGGCTTCGAAATTGTACCGTCTGCTGAATTGTACCTTGTGTATTGCTTGAAAATGGTTGTCGTAAAATTTTAGATATGACGTTTCTAGAACGCTTGACATCACTTCCTTCCCTAAGATGGCAGGAATGGCGGCACAAGGAGAAAAGAAGAAAAGGTAAGCCATTTTCATTTTTTAGAGGTGCATGTGAACAATATGATGTCTACTATTCATTGTTGTGTACTCTTTACATTTCTCTCTGTTTCATAAAGAACATAAAATATGTCGAAACCGGTTTATTGCCAATAGCAGCAATTACATCATGATTTCGTTTCAAGCGTTTCTTACGTACTCAGATCTAACTGTGCAGGAAGGCATTTTTTGGATATTGTACCATGGTGTGGATTTATTATTGGACCAGTGGTACGATTTGCCAGCACCTGGTACAATTTTGATAAAAACACAACTACTCTTCTTTCATGTTTTGGTTCGTTTTCTTAATATTTTCTGGTATTGTTAGTGCAGACCTTTCACCTGTTTAAAAGGTTTTGTTGACTTAAACGGGGAAAATGATGAGTTTTGAGGTAAGTAAAATGGTTTGAGGCACATAGTCTTTCAAGTTACACAGAGCATCGCTATTGTCTGTTCCAGAATTTATGGAAAATGGACGGCAGAAGACATGTGCCACGCCCTGCAATCAATCACAAACGGGGAGGGTTTGAATTCCACCAGCAAGAGGTTCAACATTCCCAAGCCAACCCTGTTGAGACGTTTTCTGGGCAGAAATAAGTTTGCCAACCAAGATACCAAGTGCTTTGGTAGACCATGCACCTTAACCCAGGCAATATTATTATTATTATTATGAACATTTATGACGCCTAATCAATTGAATGCCCTAGGCGTTTACAATATCACAACAGACATCAAATCACACAGTATATAACAATCATACATGAGAAAAAGGCATCAAAATCCAAAGCAAGGACACAAACTCACAAGCATGCATACACGCAAACACACACTCACACAGACACGAACGCACACAAAGCAGACACTCGCATCACACATTGCAAACGTCGGGTCACAGGGAAGACGAAGTTACCTAGGAAACAGATGAGTTTTGAGAAGGCGCTTGAATGTGGGCAGTGAGGGTGAGTATCTGAGAGAGCGAGGCAATTGATTCCAGGTAGTTGGAGCTTGATAGGCAAAGGAACGTTGACCATAGGTTTTAGTGCGAACAGTGGGGATACTGTAGATACGAGTGTCACATGAGGAACGTAAAGCTCGAGATGGGGTGTAAAGATGTAACAGGTGGGTGAGATACTCAGGACAGGAAGACTCGATAGATTTGAAGCAGAGAGAGGCAATCTTGTAGGATATTCTTAGTTGAACAGGGAGCCAGTGGAGAGAGCGGAGCAATGGGGTAACATGGTTATATTTAGAAGTGCGGAAGATGAGACGGGCAGCATGATTCTGAACTCTTTGAAGTTTGTTGATGAGATGAGAGGGAGAGCCAGACAAAAGAGCGTTACAGTAATCCAGGCGGGATAGAACAAATGCGCAGACAAGAGCTTTTGTTGTGTTTTCTGAGAGAAGATGGCGAATAGAAGCAATTCGGCGGAGTTCAAGAAAGCAAGTGCGACAGACATTGCTCACATGCTGTTGGAAGGACAGGGTTTGATCAAGAGTTACACCGAGGTTGCGGGCAGAATGAGAGAGAGTGATAGGTGAATCAACAAGTTTGATGGAAGTCGGAACAGAAGGGTGGTTTTGAAGTTTTGGTGGGGTGATCAGGATCAGTTCAGACTTATCTTCATTCAGTTTTAGTTTGTTTCGGGTCATCCAGTCCTTAAGGTTGGCTACACAAGACTGGGTGTTTTGGATCATGAGAGGAAGGTCAGAGAGAGGCCCAGAGACATACAGCTGATTGTCATCAGAGAAGGAATGATGCTGAAGTAGGTGTTCTTGGACGATAGAAGAGACAGGATAAGAGTAGAGAATGAGGAGTAGAGGGCCCAAGACAGATCCTTGTGGCACGCCGTAGGTCAGACAAGAGGGATTAGAAGAAAGGCCGTTGATAGAAACTACTTGTTGACGATCAGTGATGTAGGAATGAAACCAACTCAAGACTGTGTCATCAAGCCCAAAAGAGTGATGTAGGCGGGAAATGAGGATAGAGTGGTCAATAGTGTCAAAGGCAGCAGATAGGTCCAAGAGAGTCAAAAGTGATACATTGTTACAGTCAAGGGCAGTCAGAATGTCGTTACAGATTTTGAGAAGAGCAGTCTCAGTACTATGTCCAGAGCGGTAAGCAGACTGAAGGGGATAGACAAGGCTGTTGGAATGAAGGTGGTCTAACAGTTGGTCAAGAACAACTTTCTCTAAAATTTTTGAAAGAAACGGAAGATTTGACACAGGTCTGTAGTTTTTCAAATTGTCAGGGTCAAGAGTAGTCTTTTTCAAAAGAGGTCTTACAATTGCAGATTTGAAAGAAGAAGGAAAGAAGCCAGTTGAGAGGGAGTGGTTGATGATGATGGTAATATGAGGGAGCAGAGTGTCAAGGCAATGGGTGAGGAAAGAAGCTGGTAGTGGGTCAAGTTCACAGGTTTTAATGCCAGATTTCATGATGATTTTCTTTACAAAGACCTCAGAAACAGGATGGAAGGAAGTGAGGAAAGTTCCCGAGAAAGGGGGATCGGGAAATGGTGCATGAGTATTAGTCAGGGAGTCCAGTGAAAGCCTAAGATTAGTGATCTTGTTGACAAAGTAGTCAGAGAAAGCCTGTGGAAGGTCAGAAGGTGGGAGATTGGAAGGAAGAGGAGAGGAGTCAGTTTTACCAAGAAGAGTGTTAGTAATGTTATACAGCTGTTTGGATGTGGAGCATGCAAGAATTTTGGCATTGTAATAGGCAGATTTTGTAGCGTGAACAAGGCTGTTAACAATTTTGTTGGCAGTTTGGAAAATTTGCTTGTGAACTGTCAGACTGGACTTGAGCCACTGTCTCTCGGCTCTGCGTCTTTCACGCTTGGCTTCTTGCAATTGAGGCGCAACGGAGGAGAACCAAGGTGATGGTGGCCTCTTGGAGACAAGACGGCCACAGGCAGGAGCGTACTGGTCCAGGAGCCGAAGGAGAAGGGAGTTGAGGTCATCTGGAGTGGTCGGCGGTGAAGTAGACAGGTGAGAATGGAGGACAGCGTTGAAGAGAGTCATGTCGACTGCGGAGAGGTTTCTGGCTTGAACGTACGTTTTGCGAGGTGGAGGGCGGAAAAGGTGGAGATCAGCTACGAGGCAGACATGGTCAGACGGGAGGGTGTGGTCGATAGTGACAGAACTCACCACAGCCTGGTCAACCCTGTGGATCATATTATCCAATGTGTGTCCACGAATGTGAGTGGGAGCGTGGACACACTGAACCAGTCCATAGCAGTCCAAGAGGTCGATGACTTTGGAGGTGGTGGAGTCAGAGGGGCGATCAAAATGAATGTTGAAGTCACCAGCGATGATGTAGGAGCCATGAAGAGAGTTGCAGTAGGACAGCAGATCGGGGAGTTCATCGAAAAAGGTGGAGTCAGTCAAGCGGTTCTTAGGGTTTGGAGGGGGACGATACAGACACAGGAGGTGGAAAGTTTTGTGGGGAAAGGTGAGGGTGAGTTGTGCCAGTTCGAAGGAGGTGTGGGTGAAGGGGAAGGAGGACTTGGTGGAGAGGAAAGGGGAGAGTGAATCAGCGACGACAAATGCAATGCCGCCGCCGCGGGACTGACGGGGAAAGGAGATGGTGTGGTGGCCGGGTGGATCGATGTCACGGCACTTAGCTTCGTCACCTTCAGCACGAAACCAAGTTTCGGTCACAGCGAAGACATCAACGTTGTTGTCATGGATGAAGTAGGAGAGGGCAGACCGTTTTTCAGTTCCAGTACCCAGAGCTTGGGCATTGAAAACACATAGGCGGAAAGAAGCAGATCGGTCCAAGAAACGATTTTCAGCAGAGCGAGTGTTGATGCGAATCAGATTTACAAGATTTCTAGAAGAGGGTTTGTTATGTGGCTTCTCAGTCAAAACAGATGGAGGAGTGACACAAGAGCGAGTGGAAGTTAACACTGGAATGGGCTCACCTTTCTTCAGTTTTCTGCGGCCACCACGAAATGGTCGCCGTTTCTTCTTCCACGAGGGACTCCGTGCAGCGTTCATTAATCCAACATGGCAGAGTGTGTCACAAACTGTTGGGGGAAATTCAGAAAGAACATCCTTGAGCGAGAGCAAGTCTTCTCTACTGTAGTGAATACTAGCGGGCGGCGTGGCGACTGAAACAGTGAGTTGATTTGCACGTGCGAATAGAGGACAGACTAGCCAAACAAGTGTTGTTCCTCCAAGGAAATCTCTTTGGTGTCACCAGAAAAGATGTCATGGAAATGGCCTATCAGCTAGCTGTGATGGAAGGCATTCCTCATATGTTCAGTGAAGATAATAAAACTGCAGGAAAAGTCTGGTTTAGTAACTTTATGAGAAGGCATCCAGAGCTGAGCCTCCGAACTGCTGAACCGACATCACTTTCAAGACTGACAGGCTTCAATCAAGGGAATGTCAACGAGTTTTTCACTCACATTCAGGCCATTAAAGATGACCATCCCTTACTGGACGGAACAAGAATCTACAATGTAGATGAGGCAGGCTTGTCAACTGTACACAAGCCACCAAAAATCCTGGGAAAGAAAGGAATGCGCAGAACGTGGAGTCAACACCACAGTTGTTTCCTGTTGCAATGCAGCTGGGAGTTTCGTTCCCCCGATGATCATCTTCAAACGGAAACGAATGTTGGAGACCCTGAAGGAGGGGGCCCCGCCAGGAAGCTGTGTTGTGTGCAACCCATCAGGATGGATGGACCAGGCCACTTTCTACCTGTGGATGCAACACTTCATCGCATGTGTAAAACCTTCCAGAGGAGAACCTGTACTACTAGTCATCGACGGTCATTCATCACACACAAAGAACATTGAGGCAATTGAACTGGCTCGTGACAGCGGCGTCATCATGCTCTCTTTGCCACCACACACTACACATCGTTTGCAGCCATTGGACGTTGCGTTCTTCAAGCCTCTGAAGACATTCTATGGACAAGCAGCACAAAGATGGATGCAAAATCACGCTGGCCGCCGCATTTCTCCACATAACGTGCCAGGACTGTTTTCAGAGGCATATATGAAAGCCGCCACAATGACCACAGTTGCTAAAGGTTTTGAGGCAACAGGGATCTGGCCAATTTGTAGGAATGTCTTTCAAGAGCAAGATTTTGCACCTTCTGAACTGCCGCTTACTCACTCTGCTAAGGCTTCAGAACCTGCAGCAAATGACTTGATGGACTATCAGGAAACTGCACCACCTGTACCACCTCGGCCTTCAACAGAAATGAACAACACATCAGTGGCGGCGGAAGCTGTCCAGGATTAGGGGGGGCAATGGATATTTCAAATCATTGAACTCCGACAATCACAATATGTCAATATTCGATTAAAAAAAAATCCAGCATGCAATATTCAGTTCACACACACACACACACACACACACACACACACACACACACACACACACACACACACACACACTTGAAATACACTTTGTATAGCTGCAATTAAAACATTGCAGAGAGAGAGAGAGAGAGAGAGAGAGAGAGAGAGAGAGAGAGAGAGAGAGAGAGAGAGAGAGAGAGAGAGAGAGAGAGAGAGAGAGAGAGAGAGAGAGAGAGAGAGGGGGGGGACAACTGTCAGACTTTCTGACTGAATAGCGTAATAACATACCTTCTCTCCATATTCACTGGACATTAGGCACCGTAAAATGCAGTTACTAAGTCACGATTGTCACAGTCTGTACATTAGCAGGTTACACTAACAGCTGGGAGGTTACACCTTTACGCATTTAATTTTCCGAAGTAACTTTGACGTCGTTCGTTTCTGCAAACTAACTCGGAAGAAATTTCAGCGAGATGGAGCTGATCAACCTTGTCTTTGAACACATGCATAATGAGACAGTTGTTTAGGCGCTCCTGAGTCATAGTGCTTCGGAGGTATGTTTTGACCCGCTTCAAGGCAGAAATACAGCGTTCAGTTGTTGCAGCTGCAACTGGAATGGTCAAGTACAGCCTGATAAGTTTGTCTACCTCACTCAACATTCTTTTAACAGTGTCAGAAGCTGTCAGTTCTTCTAGCAGTGCATCAAAGATGGACTTCTTGTTGTCCCCCAGAGCATGTGGAAGGATGACCAACTGTGTTTTGAGTCTGTCCATGTCAATGTCTGCAGCATATGCGTCTTTGATCTCTTGAGGAATATCTGGATTCTTTCCTGCAGCTCCGTCACCCAAGAGAATTTCAGTCTTCCTTGGCAACTTAAGACTTTGTTGGTCAAACCTGCGCTTTATATGCTCTTTGACGTTGTCTATGGCCTCATACTACTGCTGTCTGTAATAAGCAGAAGGGTCAGAGTAGCTGTGATCCTGGGAGCCCTCATCAAGTCTTCGTGGAGGCTGTCTCTGTCTCGGAATGCGGGGCTCATCACACACGTTTGCAGCCGTGGTTGAGACGTCGGCAAAAAGCGTCTGGAAACTTTTATCCTGGCGCATACTTTCAAGCGTTCTCAGAGGTTTGCAGCGTTTGTTGCATCCACACAGGACGTTTGTTTCCTTTGAACAGCGGTCGCCAGCTCTTCAGTCACAGCAAAGACATCCCGTGAAAGTGAGAGCCCAAGACAGGTGGAGAACTGTTGCATAAGTGCTAGAAGGCCGGATGCCCTCCTGGCATACTCATCATGTCCTTGTGAGACTAGTTCAAGTGTTTCTTGCAAAGCCTGAGAGTTCTCAATGAGAGAGTCAAAAGCTCTTGTTCGAACAGTCCACCTTGTTGGACACAGTGGTTTAATGGATGGGCTGCACGAAGTTGATGTTTCATGTTTGATTGTTTCAAAAAGGATCTGTCGTTTTGGTGATAATTTGATCAACTGAATGACCTCTGTGGCAAAGTCAAGGGCATCTCTTATTACTTTGACCTTTCTGGAAGCCTCTTATAACACAAAATTGACTGAGTGTGGCAAACAGTATACGGACACTGCTGACGGGACCTCATCTTTGAACCGTTTTGCAACTCCTGAAACGTGACCCTGAAAATTACTGGCGCCGTCGTAGGCCTGACCCCTACACTTCTGCACTGGCAAGTCCAGCCTGATCAAGCAATCTTTTAGCGCATTAAAAATTGTCTCAGCACAGGTATTGTCAACATGCACCAGTCCCACAGGCTCCTCTATGACTTCAAACTGCTCAGTTACCCATCTTATGCAAATTACAACCTGCTCCCTGTTTGCAACATCACGGGTTTCGTCAGCTAGTATCGAAAACCAATTCGCTTCTACTGATTTCAAGTACAACAGATCGCAAGACTTTATGTGCCATAATCCCGAGGATCTCGTTGACAATATCATGTGACAGATATTTTGAACCTGTGTTTGTTTTTTTTTCCTTGCAGCCCTCTCCAAAGCAGAACTTGAGCAGCTGTTGAAGGTTGCCTTCCTGCTCGTCATGTCCACGGAGAGGCAGACCCTGACGCAGGAGAAACTGAAGGCTCTTTAGTTCGTTCATCAGGCTTTGCAGTGTTTCTTTTGTTCTGTTTCATGCTGCCACGTCACTGGAGCATACACAGACGTTGTAGACTGCCTACAGTTTACATCATACACGGCTGCTCCATGTGAAGATGATTTTTCGTGGCTTGAGAACTTTTCCAGTGCTTTCTTCTAGTTGTCAAAACCGCTCCATACAAACGCTGCATCAGGTTTGCAGCCTTGATGATTAGCCCTCATGCAGAAGAAACAACATACCTTGTTGTCTGTTGTGCATAGGTGAAGCCAAGGGTATTGCTGGAACCAAGATCTTTGGAAATAGCGGGGCCTTCCTGAACTTACCCTGGTCAGTTTGGAGAGGACTGTGTCGCTCTGTGGCTGAAAGGGGTTGACTGCGTCCTTGCAGCACACAGTAGACTGACATTTTGGTTTTCTTACAGTAGCAGGTCGGTCAATGTCATCACGAGGAGACTGCGCAGGTCGGTTGACGTCGTCACGAGGAGACTGCATGATTGATGCACCTTCTGTAGGAGATGAGAAAACACTTTCTTCCTCCTTTTCTTCATCATTTTCACTGTCCTGGTTTAATGAAGTGTTAGGCTCACAAAATGTTCCTCGCCTATTTGCCCTATAAGCACAGGTGGAAGGGATGATTCAATGTCTCCCGCCAAGATCGTATTCATCAGGTAGCATATCCTGGAGCTCTCTTGCTGACTTGTTACGATGTGTATGTCCCTACCAATCATTCTCGCCATAGCTTGCACTACAATAGCATCAGCATATATGCCATTCTTGGCAATGTTGGTCAGGTACTGGTCAGTAATGTGTGACCAAAGTGGGTTAGCTGCAGAGAGGTTCCCGAGAAATGTGTTGACATCTTTCCTGAGCGAGTTTGACAGGAAGTATGACAAGTATGGCGACAAGGTGATGCACCATCAAACATCTCTCTCTCTCCTCTCTCTCTCTCTCTCTCTCTCTCTCTCTCTGATTTTTTTGGAGGTGCTCAATATTAGGGGGGGCAGTATATAAGGCTGCCCCCCCCCCCCCCCAATATTTTTCTGGAGGGGGGCATGGCCCCCCCGCCCCCCCTGCTTCCGTCGCCTGTGCACATCATGCCAGCCCCCTGTGCCACCTCTGCCTCAGTCCCACTCACATCTCCCACCCCCTCTTCCGCCAAGAGCCCCCAGTCCACCTCATCGCCCACCAAAGTATCCAGCACGTTCACAACACGGAGCGCAAGGACCGCACATGGATGACGTGTCTGCTGAACGTCAGTCAGCTTGCTTTCCCGCATGTCAATCCTCTAAACCTGCATTCGCAGAAACATCAGCACAGTTCATCATCAATGGATCTTTGTGGAGATGCACCACAGGAAACAGTAAATCAAACCAGTGTCGACACTGATCAGGAGGACGGCCATGTCGTTATCGTGCCAACCATGTCTGATGGCAGGTGCTTCTTCCGGAGCATGGTAATTGGACTGGAAGAATCGCTCCAAACTATTGACAGGAATCGTCATGGAAAGCCCCAGACTCCATCCTTGGCACTCAAAGAACAGGTGCTGGCCGACAGTCTGAGAGGACAGACAATAGCCTTCATGTTGGACAACACGGAGCTGGACAATGGCCTTGAAAATGATGGCCTCAACGCCGACATGCCACCAAGGCTACGTTTCAATACATTACCAAAGCGAATTCTGCACATGTCATCAAACACGTCCATGCCAGGAGAACTGGAAATAATGGCCACAGCCAACGTGATCAAACGTCCCATCCATGTGCATCATACGTCTGGAGGATTCTACAGAAAGTATGACGAGGACTTCAACTCAGAGCCCGTTGTGGTGGCCTTCACAGAGCTGGGCGAATTCACAGGCCATTACCAGGCATGCATTCCAAAAGACAAAGCCATCGAGAGTCATACTCAACTCCTGAAGGACAGTGGTCTTCCACGGACTCCCCTGAAGTCAAACAGGAGATCCAGATCTGAAATTCTGACGTCGTCTCCATACAGGGCTGCACTTGCAAATGCGAAATGCAAAGCCTCAAAAGCTGTCAAGAAAACACCTTGAAAACTTCATTCTGAATGTGCATTTGCAGGCATCAGTGTGAACATGCCCTTACACCTATGTGCGCGCGCGCGCGCGCGCGCGCGCGCGTGTGTGTGTGTGTGTGTGTGTGTGTGTGTGTGTGTGCGTGCGTGCGTGCGTTCATGCATGATTGTGTGCATGTGCGCGCTTGTATTTTCTAAGGGGTAAGCCAGTAGCATATCTTTTGTTCAATCGCATTGCATTTTGTTGTTCTTGAAATGATTTCTGACTCCTTTCGTTTTATTTTTTTCCTAAATGCTTTTTTTTTTCTTAAACCATATCTTTTGTTCATTCGTGTTACGTCTGTTTTCCTTAAAATGATTCCCTTTTAATTAAAAGCAGCAGGCTTTTCTTTAAAATGTTTTGGTTCTATAATCAGCGTGGTCCAATATCAAGGTACACAAGGTACGATTTCACAGACAGTGTTACCATATTGTACCAATTTGTGCTATTTCGGCTTTTCTTTAAAATGTTTTGGTTCTATAATCAGCGTGGTCCAATATTAAGGTACACAAGGTACGATTTCACAGACAGTTACCATATTGTACCAATTTGTGCTATTTCATTTTTTGTTTCTAACTAAATAAATATTTCGTTTTCAAAGATATTATCTTCAGTATTCTTTTCCAGGCCAGTGTGGATATCATTTGGTGTTGAAACGAAAGAGATGTGAATGGCTGTGCAATTTAACAAAAATGTTTTCGTTAGGGGGTACAATATCCAAGCCTTTACCTATATATATATATATATATATATATATATATATATATATATATATATATCACGGCTGTTCTTTTCTTGCCAGTACATCCCGCGTGATCCGCTGACCCTGACCGAGTTCAGCGATGCTAGTGGTGCCACGCTTAGTCAGTTCGGCACTTTTTCTTCTGTGAGACGTGTTGCAGAGAGCTGTGCTTGTGACTGATTTTGTTTGTTTTCCAGCCTTCGGATACAACTAAATCCCAGAAGTTTTGTTTAATTTCGGATTGCCTGAGGATTATGTGAAGTCAGATTGTGTCTGTGTGTGTTTTATAACGAGATTATATTCTTTAAAGTGCGGTTTTGTGTGTATCGTTTGACGTAAGTGAACCGTCAGTTTTTCTTACAATGGCGTCTCAGCAGTCAGCGGTAAGTGAGCACCACGATTACAGTCTGCACTGTGCTAGACTGAATTCTATGTGTCGAGTTTGTGGAGAACGCATGTTACGAAAGGAGAAAGATAGACGGTTTTGTGTGAGATTATGTAAAACTATGCCACAGAACTCTCACGTTGTTACAATTTAGACGTTTTGAATGACGAAGAGGACAAGCAGTCTACAGCCATTTGTATGAACTGTTACCAAAAACTCATGGGGCTGAAACGCGCTAGCAACCTGTCCGACTGCAAAACTACGATCGACGTGTTGCACTTGATATTCAGAAAATGTCAGAAATCTGGACAACTTTCGATCCAGAGCTGTCAATCAGTCAGTGCAAAGCGTGCAGTCACTTTCAATCACAAACCAAAGGTGGTGGTCCCCCAAAACCGAGAGCAGGGGCCGTGCAAAGACCCGCACAACAAGCTTTTGATCCGGCTGACTTGCTAGTTGATGAAAGTGTGTCAACGTCATTTTGTCAGACTACGTCAACCCCAATTAAAAAACCCAAAACACTCTGCACACAAACATCACCAATCACACTGAAAACGCCGCAAGTCAGTGATGTAGCTCTATCGCCTTTCCGACATCGGAAAAATAAAATGATCTATTTGGACTCGGATGATGAGGATATTGATAAACCACTCACTGATGTAGTTCCAAAGTGAGACGACTGCAGGCGGAAATCTAAACAAATCTTAAATAGATGTTAGCGAACCGCCCAGAGAACGTGGACAAACGAGTCACAAGACAAAACACAACGCGTTTCGACCTCTTAGGTCTTCCTCAGGTGAGAAACAAACGAATAAAACAACGAAAATTCACTTAGCTTTGATCGCTTCAGATCGCTAGAGTTCAGCGCAAGGAAGAAGGCGCTGAAT
The DNA here is from genome assembly GCA_033310375.1 of Conus canariensis. Lineage (NCBI taxonomy): Eukaryota > Metazoa > Mollusca > Gastropoda > Neogastropoda > Conidae > Conus > Conus canariensis. Next base: position 32,982,021 of record CM065724.1, read on the forward strand.
GAGCTCATTCAACGCCTTCTTCCTTGCGCTGAACTCTAGTGATTTGATAGCTCATTCAACGCCTTCTTCCTTGCGCTGAACTCTAGCGATCTGAAGCGATCAAAGCTAAGTGAATTTTCGTTGTTTTATTCGTTTGTTTCTCACCTGAGGAAGACCTAAGAGGTCGAAACGCGTTGTGTTTTGTCTTGTGACTTGTTTGTCCACGTTCTCTGGGCGGTTCGCTAACATTTATTTAAGATTCACTCACTCATGAAGAAGAAAAATTACTGACACGTTTGATACGCAGGAAGCTGCGATAGTCAAGTGACCATTTTACAGTTAGGTGCAAAACAAAGGGTCAGCCAATTGTGTTGAAAAGGATCAGACAGCCCCGTAAATCTTCTGCTTTGGCATCATCTCCTCTGAGAAAGAAAAGATCTCACATGATACAGAAGATCAGAATGAATATTTCAGGAAGCAGTAGAGAGGATGTGATCAAACAACATGGATCAGAAATCAAAAGAACCGCTCGCACCCACAGACAAAAGATTCTTGATGCTGCTGGATGTGGCCCTGTGAGAGTGACCAAAAAGCAAGGGTCTGCACTTTGAACTAGTCTGGGGTTAAGCTGGACAAAGTACAGACAGCAAAAGAGATTTCTCAGAAGTATAGGATTAAAATTTGACTGTGAAAAGAAAGAAAGACAACAACAGAAAGAAGCTATGTTTGGAGAAATTGAAATACTACAGAGAAAACCCCTTTGTGTTGATGAGAATGGCAGACAAAAAGAAGAAGATAAAACAATAGGAGAAATCAAAGACATTCCAAAGCTGGTAGAAAACCTTTTGCAGCAGTATAACAGAGCGAACAAGCTGACATGGCATGACAATACAATCCCACAGGATGAGATCTGGGTAAAGATAGGAGGGGACCATGGGGGTGGTACATTTAAACTGATGCATCAGATTGCAAATCTTCACAATCCAAACTCCAAACACAATATTTGTGTCCTGGCCATTGTAGACTGCAAGGACAGCCCAGAGAATTTGAAAAGAATCATGGATCCTTGCAAAGAACAGCTGGTGGCGCTGAAGTCCATGACATGGAGAAACAAGACAATCAAACTGTTTTTGTTTGGGGATTACGATTTTCTGCTCAAGCTGCACGGTCTGTCATGTGCTCAGGGAATACATCCCTGTCTATACTGCACAGCATCAAAAAGCCAAATACACACTCCACCTCATTGTAATGAAGGCACATCACACAGCGCAGTTTACAGGGCATCAGGAGAAATTACAAAAAAATCCGAAATTCCAAAAGAAAAATTGCCAAGCTGCACAATAATGTCATCAGAAAACCTATCATTGACATTACACTCAGCCGTGTAGCACCTCCCTATCTGCACATTCTTCTGGGAGTGGTAAAAAAGCACCATGACCTACTGGAAGGTGAGTGTCATTCTCTAGATAAAGAAATTGTAGAATCCTATGCAGCTTAGGACAAACAGGTAGAGACAAAGTCAGCCTTTTCTGACTTTGTTGACAAACTGAAACAGGCTGATTCTTTGGAAGAAGAGAAAAGGCAACTAGAATCAAGAATAGTGTTTAATGAGCCTGGAGATGACAGCATACCCCTGAGTGTTTTCCAGCAAGAGCAACAAGAACTGATGGAGCAGGTAAATGAAAAAGAAGACGAAATAGAAGACAGGAAATCACAGATTGATCTTCCACGCTTGTGTGGTCCTGTCACACAGCATGTAGATGTTGCCCTGCATCAGAAAAAAATCCACAAGCAGGCCTAATCATGGCAAGTCATTCATAGGCAACCATTGCAACAAAGATTTGAAGCCAGAGACAATTACACATGTATGTGAAAGTGTTGTCAGCAAAACAGCTGAGAAGGCTATCCTTCTCAGAGCTAGGAGTATATCTAACAGATTCAAAATGCTGAATACACTATTCTCGCACATCCACACAAAAATTCTCACACCAAAAACCCATGACTGTGAGTGACATTGACACATTGGATAGTGATATCAAAGAATACATGTCTTTCTTTAGAAAAGAATTCCCACAGTCTCGCATCATCCCAAAGCAGCATATCTTAGTAAAGCATTGTGTTCCTTTCATCCGTCTTCATCATTTTGGACTGGCTGTGCATGAGGAACAAGGGGTGAGGAAACACATGCAGTTATCAATCTGCTCAAGAGAAGGGTGTGGGGTCTAAAAACAGAGCAGGAGAAATTGCGTGTCATGATGTCAGGACACATGGCTATTGTCTCCCCCCTTCTTCAAGGTCTGATGCCACTGGCCCCGCGGAAGCAGTGTAAAGTTAATAAACAGTAATAATGCTCCTGTTCACTGTACATGCACTCAGACAGTGTGTGTGTGTGTGTGTGTGTGTGTGTGTGTGTGTGTGTGTGTGTGTGTGTGTGTGTGTGCCTGCGCACGCCCGTCCCACTGGCTCCCAGTGTTTTTACATGTTTATAAAATTACTATGTTTGTATGCACAAAATATGAACTCACATCTGCTGAAGATTTTGAGGGTGCATATCACAAAGTTATTTAATATCTTATTGTCAAATGATCATGAACTGTTGATCTGGAGTGACAGAAGCACACATACACTTCTACATATTAGGCAACACAAGCAGCAAAGGGTGACCTTGTAAAAAGAGACAAGTGCACAAAACTTGTGCCAAATTAATGCGTGATTAGTGGACAATTGTGGCATAGGTAGTATGATTAAGATGTGCATGGCTTTTGACAACATGAAGGAATCCCAAATGTGAGTATTAGCATGGTGTGTGTGTGTGTGTGTGTGTGTGTGTGTGTGTGTGTGTGTGTGTGTGTGTGTGTGTGTGTGTTTCTGTCTGTGTCTGTGACTGTGTGTGTGTGTGGTGTGTGTGTGTGTGTGTGAGAGAGAGAGAGAGAGAGAGAGAGAGTGTGTGTGTGTGTGTGTGCGTGTGTGTGTGTGTGTGTGTGTGTGTGTGTGTGTGTGTGTGTGTGTGTGTGTGTGTGTGTGTATGCAAATCCTGTAAATTTGTTGTTTCTTCAACTTGTATCCACATTAATCTGTGTGCATGCAATCCTTTACATTTCTTCTGATTCTGTGCTCTCTCTCTCTCTCTCTCTCTCTCTCTCTCTCTCTCTCTCTCTCTCTCTCTCTCTCTCTCTCTCTCTCGTGTGTGTGTGTGTGTGTGTGTGTGTGTGTGTGTGTGTGTGAAGAGAGAGAGAGAGAGAGAGAGAGAGAGAGAGAGAGAGTGTGTGTATGGTGTGTGTGGTGTGTGTGTGTTGTGTGTGCAGATTTTGTAAGTGTGTTCAGTTTCTTCAACTTGTATTAATCTGTGTGCATGCAAATCCTTTACATTTTTCTGTTGTCATTCTGTGCTCTTCTCTCTTTTCCTTCGCTTCTCTTCTCTCTCTCTCTCTCTCTCTTCTCATCTCTCTCCTCGTCTCTCTTGTGTGTCGTGTGTGTGTGTGTGTGTGTGTTGTGTGTTGTTTGTGTTGTGTGCTGCCCCGCGCTGCGCTGTCTTGTCCCTCATGTGTCGTTCATTGTGTTCTGTTGTGTCTCATTGTGTCTGTGTGTCTGCTCGCTCGCTTTGTTCTTCTTTTGTTCTTGTGTGTTCATGTTTTAGTGTTTTCTACTTGTAAGTTGTACACAATCATGTTACATGCACATCAGATTTTTGACTGTTTGACCACTGTCATCATGGTAGAAATAAGCATGCTACCTCGCACATCGTTAAAAAGCTCATGCTCTACAGGCAAGTCATGTTTTGGCTACGGAATGCCGGATACGTTCCGAGCAGGCAGCACCTGAATCATGAGTATTGCATGTTTTTTTGTGTATATTGTGTGTGTGTGTGTGTGTGTGGTGTGTGTGTGTGTGTGCTGGGCGCGCGCATGCGTGCGTGTGTGTGTGTGCGTTGTGTTGTCACTCTTTCTGTAATTTTTGCTGTTCTTATCATGTAGAATCTGTCTACATATTTAGCTTGGCGCATGGCCCTCTCAGGATCAGTCTGTCATCTCAGCATCTGCAATATACCTTGCTGCTCCTCAATGCAAACCTGTGTGAAGTCGGGGCGAACATACGTCCTGCATGTCCCCGATCTGCATAAAACAACAGTGGAGCATGTCCCTCTCAGTAAAGTAGCCACTGCTCAGATGCAAGTACCCCATGAGCGCTCAACAACCAAGTCCTCACTAGAGATGTAACAAAATACCGTCCTGGGCTCAGTACCCC
>CM065724.1:32993744-33011244 GCA_033310375.1 Conus canariensis
ATAGTCCCTTTGACCAGCCTGCTCAGTCGGAGATAAATTCACACAATGCCATGGATTCTGCTGATGTGAGTACTGCACCTACAGTGGACACTCCACCTTCAGTGAGAGAATCAGACGACGCAGGTCTGAGCCAGAGACAGCTACAGGCTATCTCTGATGTTGTGTCACGAGAGATGTCAGTTTCTTGCCAAAAAGCAGCCCCCTAGGCCCGGTGTTCTCTCCTATCCTCATGGGGGCTGCCACTCTCCTGCATCCAGGGCTTCAGCCATGCATGCCCAGACCGTGGATGTGAGTTTGGCTCCCTGCACCACCACAGCATCTGTTATTATGTCTCTGCCGCTTGGTGGGCATAGCCATCACACACCGATGCCATCCAGTGTGACAACTTCAGTGACAGGTCAGTCTTTGTCATTTACCTACCCCCTGTGCCATCTCCCTCTTCTCTCCATGCATACACTGGCCTAGTCACAGCGTTGGCAAGCCAGCAGATAGGAGGGATGCTGTCACAGCCAGTCGTGTCACACACACAACACTCCCCTTCCTTTTTGGGATACGGTCCGCTGCACAACACCGCTAGCACTAGCCAGCCAGCCAGCCAGCTCGCAGCGCCAAGTGGTCAGTTTATGGCACCAGCGACTGACCCCCCCCCCCCCCTCTCCTCTAACTTCCTCACTGCTTGACATGCGATTGCACCCGGAGCTACCACAGGTGCATGACAATGGATAAACTCCTGACTCCACCATTATCGAAGACATTACCAACGAGGAAAGTGTCACGGATTCAAACTGCAATCCTTTTGGGGATATTGCAGGCCTCAGAGGGTTCCAGTTGAGTGGAGCACGTGTGGCTCTCAGCAGGGCACAATGAGGCAGGGAGCCTACATGGCAGGCACTTCAGTTATGGGGGCACGCCAGGGGCCATGCTTCTGAAGGACATTGGAGAGGTGTGCGCGCAAAGAAGATTGTCACGTCGTACACCTCACACTAAAAGGCCGCTGCCTTTGGCCCTCAATCCCGTGAAAGTACCTTCCCACTCTCTGACACAGCTGCAAGATGTAACGACCACCTGGCAGCCCTTCAAACACATATTGGGGCTGCTGCATACGCTCTGTGTGTGGCCCTGACCAAGCTGAACGAGGTGACAGTGGCAATGTCATCAGCCCAGCCAACTGACGCCTTCCTCTCCAGCCATTGGATCCCTAGTGACTGGAAACAGCGCCTATGTGAGCATGTGCAACTTCACTGGGCCATGTCCTCAGAGGGTTGGCTGCAGAAAACCCCATCATCTTCAGGGAAAGAAGACAGCTGTGCCGAGACACTGTAGCAGATCAACAGGGAAGGGGTGTGACTGATAAAATTCCACCTTCAGTCACCGCTCTCTTCAATGGTGACGTCAATGCCGTGATCCACGCCTTCAAATAGAGATGGAAGGCCAGAGGATTGTTCAAAACCACCCAGCACACCAGCCTCAAAAGGCGTCCAGTGACTCACGCTCCTCCTTCCGACGTGACAAACCTCCTTCCCAAAAAAGAAACTTCCCCCAGGAAGAAAGAGGCCAGCCTGATGACAGAAGGCCCTTTCTTATGCAGCCCTACCGGTTGACACAAGGCAGGACCGGCTATGGAAGAGGAAGGGGAGGTGCCCATAGAACTGCCTCCCAAAAGAAGTTTGCCCCCAGATAAGCATGAATACCAGCACACCAGCATAATAGGACACTTGTCCCTGAATACAGCATGGGCCAAAATCACAGACAGCACCTACTTCCTTTAGGAAGTCTGCAGCCATCAGATGGAGTTTATTTCCAAACCTCCCCTTATGTCACCCAGGGAAGCCCAGCGTATAGAAACCAAAATTTTTATCTGCACACTCAAGGCTGATAGATGCAGAAGTCTAAGACCTGCTTCTCAAGGGAGCAATCGAACGAGTACACAGGGTCGTGGGGTTTAACAGCTGCATGTTCCTTTTGCCCCAAAAAGGGGAAAACTGTGTCCCATTATAAATCTCAAGCCTCTCAGCAAGTTTATATGTGTCTGCAGTTTCTCCATGACCACTGTGAAGGACATACAGCAGTTTGACGAGGGTGACAGGACCAGTCGTCCACTGTCTTCATTCACGGGGAGTCCAAATCGTTATCTACCTGGACGATATACTGATTCTTGCCTCTTCCAGGGCCAGAGCTTTGTCACACCTGCAACAGACAAAGACAGGACTGGGTTTTCCCTCAACTTGCAAAAGTCAGACCTTATCCCACAGCAGATTTTTTCCTACCTGGGGCTGCAATGGGACACCTGCAAAATGTCAGTGTGTCTACCTCCAGACAAGAAAGAACAGATTTGGTCACTAGCAGACTTAATGTACAACTGCCTGACAGTGTCTGCCAGACAACTCCTGATTTTTTTCTAGGAAAGGCCACTTTCACTTCTCTCGGTGTTCCTCTGGCCAGACTACACTCACGGGAACTCCAGGCCGCGCTCTGCGCCGTGTACAAGCGCCCAACTGACTTGTTCCGAAGAGTACAGCTGCACCAGGACCAGGAAGCGAAAAGCAACCTGTGCTTTTGGAGGACATTTCAACCTACACCCGTCCCGTTATGCCACCCTCTTCCACAGCTAATTATGGTGGTGGATACTTCCACAACGTGATGGGGGTCCAGCCTCCCCTCTCTGTCAGGTTTCTTTCTTCTTTCTTTCTGTGTACGCAGGCTGATACTCCTGCGGACACTCCCTGTATAGACAGGCAGTGGAGTTTTGTGTGTATGTCCGTTTTTTATCCCGCCATTAAGGCAACCATACTCCATCTTCAGGGAAGGTGCATGCTATGTGTAATGTGTCATCCATACTAACGGCCAAACTGGTCTTCTCTTCCGAAAGTTGGTGATGGAATTTTACGTGTGTGCAAGATGTTGTGCGTGCGTTCACACACGGAACCTCGGTTTATAGTCTCATTCGAAGGACTGTGGGGAATGGAGTCAGAACCAATGTTATCTCTGAGGGAAAAATCCCCCTGTATAACGAAATTCGAACCCACAACCCCAGGATCACGAGTCCGGCGCTCTACCAACTGAGTTATTCCGGCCCCGTCTCTGTCCATGAGCGGCCAGTGGTCGAGACGGGAAGGGAAACACCACATCAGTTTTCTGGAACTGCTGGCAGTGTGGAATGTGCTCAAATCATTTTGGGCCACACTAACAGGCAAGTACATGAGCACTCAAGTGGACAACAGAACGGCAGTGGCCTACATTGCAAAGAAGGGGGGGACGAGGTCACTCCATCTGTCCCACCTGGCTCGCCATATCTTGCTGTGGTATTAACGGAACAATATAACACAGTACACGTGAAAGGAATCGGCAACACCATCGCCGATTCTCTGTCAGGGAACAATGAGACACAGTGGAACCTGTCCCCACAGATGAGTCAGACAATCTTCCGCCGTTTCGGCAAACCGCAGATCGACATGTTTGCATCTAGACAGATGGTGCGGTTAACCAACTACATGTAATTCAATGGGATGACAGTCAAGCATGTGCAGGGGACGCTCTCAGCCAAACATGGGACTTTCCTCTGCTCTATGCCTTCCACTGCCAACCTTGATGCCAGTAATGGTGAACACGCTGAGGGAGACCAACTCCAGGAAGCTGCTGGTGGCCCCCTGCTGGAGCAATGCCCCCTGGACGCCCATGATCATGAATCTACTGTACGACACGCCGCACAGGATCCCGATGTCGACCACTCTGATCGACACATCGACGGGCTGGCCGGTCAAGAACTTGAAAGCTCTGAGGCTCAGTATGGCCCATATGTGGTCAGCCAGATGGCTCAACCTTCCGTCAGCTGCTTTTGAAGTACTTGAAGGTAGCCAGCGCTCGAGCACCTGCCGACAATACCAGGCAGTGTGGCGTGAGTGGGGGTGGGGGTGGGGGGTTCTGTGCCAATGAGTCTCTAGACACAGCTGCGGTTTCTGTAGAAAAAAAATGCTTAAGTATTTGCAGTATTTATTCGATAAGAGCTTCTCATGGAGAACAATCAGTGTGCATCGTTCAGCTGTCTCCAGCGTTTTAAAGGCCCACAAACCACTGCCTATTGAGAAATATCCCCTAGTGTGTCGTTTTCTCAAAGGTGAGTTCAATAGGTGACCCCCATCTATAAAGGTGGTGCCAACCTGGGACATTGGGAGTGCGTTATTGTACGTGGCCCAATGGCACCCACCTGTAGACCTGCCCCAGGACAGGCTGACGTACAAAGTAGTGTTTGTGCTTGCTGCTTACACAGCAATAAAGAGCGAGTAATCATGTGCTGTTTCCTGTGGATAGTACCTTGTATGACATTAGCTCTAGTTGTATTGTGTTACAGACAGCCTTCGGATCGAAGACGGACAGATCGTCTCACCATTCTCCGCCTGTGACATTGAAGTTATGTGTAGACAAGCGTGTGTGTCCCGTTACCTGTGTCGGAATATATAAGGCGAACAGACGGCCGACGACAGGGACCTCAACAGATTGTATCTCCATTCACGTACAAACCCGTGAAACTAGCCACAATCTGAAGGTGGATAGCACACACTATGCAGAATGCCAGAGTGACCGCATCGCCGGGGTCAACACGTACTACAGCCACATGTGCCTTACTGCACGATGTGCCGTTACAAGCCATGATGAACCGTGCTGACAGCTCACGGCGGGAACACCCTTTAGACACTACGCCAGGACTTCGCCGCCAGAAACTGTCACGTGCGGACTGAAAACTGATTCAGGACGCTGTTGTCCCTACCGAGTGACGGTCTGTTGATCATCTTTTGTGTACATTTTGTTTTGCCGCCCTGACGTGTGAGTATATAGAACGCATGTACGTCTGAGTGTTCGTATAAATATTCTGTATATATTAATGAATGTATGTAAAGTCTCTACATATGCCTTATCGACTCAGAGTTTTGGTTCTGCACATGAATGTTGCACTGTGGCTATTGTCCTATTTCGTTGGTCTCCTCTCCTCACATGGAGAACCTATGCGACACAATCGAACAGTCACCCATAAATGTAAGCCATTGCACTTACATGATGCAGAAATTGATGAATTTTAGAGTGTCACGATATAACTTTAGATTCCTGCACTATTGTGCAATGGCTTACACAATGATGGTTGCATAGTTTCCCAGGATTTTCAGTCTGGTCATTAATATTCTCATATTCCAAAAAGCCACCAGACTCAGTCAAACGACTGTTTATATGCGGGACCATGGGGGACGCTGAGGCCTTGACGGTCAATGGCGTGGTGACACCCGACTTGACCGCGCCTCGCTTCAGCATCACCCGCGCGCAGGACCACGCGCAGAAAGATTTCCTGTAGTCATACAGGGCTCGGCAGAAGACAGAGTATTACAAATATCCGTAAGTGTAAGCCATTGCACGATGGTGCAAAAATTCTATTTTCATATCTTTACACTCTAAAATGTATCAATTACCCACCCTTCGCCTTTCTCAGCTCCCCTTATCTTTTCATTCTCTCTCTCTCTCTCTCTGTCTCTCTCTGTCTCTGTCTCTCTCTCTCTCTCTCTCTCTCTCTCTCTCTCTCATCTCTCACACACCACACACGCACACCACACACACACACACACACACACACACACAATCACTCTATCTCTCTCTCGCGCGCACGCGCCTGCGCACACACAAACACACACACACACACACACACACACACACACATAAACGCGCATGCACACACACACACACACACACACACACACACACACACACACACACACACACACACACATACACACACACTCTCTCTCACTCTTTCTCTCTCTCTCTCTCTCTCTCTCTCTCTCTCTCTCTCACCACACACACACACACACACACACACACACACACATACACATCAACTTTGGTTGTGATCCAATTGACTTCCTACTCTCTGTCCTTTCACCTGTTTTCCTCTCAACTTCTCTTTCCTCTCTCCTTTCCATTTCTGATCTCTGTTTTTGAAGCATCCTTGCTTCATTTTCCCTTCCTCTTTGATATATTATTGTTATAACACTGACTGCTACTCGGTGACTATTGTCTTGTGCTTTTTGTGCTACGTCTGAAGTAGTGTTTTTTTGTGTGTTTTTTTACCAGTTCTGGTTTGTACTGTATATAAAATCATCATTATTTTACACCTGGTTTGTATATTGACCTCATTGTTTTAGTAACAAATCCGTTAGTTTCATCTAATTAAAGCAGCTGATATTGTGTCGCATTTCTGAAAATTAGTCACCAAAAGTACTTCCCATTGTTGAGTTTTCTTTAGATTGGCATACAGAAAATTGAAGAAAGAATCCAGCTTGTAAAGCCAGAAACAGAAGAAATCACCTCAGTTGAAACAGATTGGAGTCTTTGTAAAAAATGATAAAGTCAACACTAATGTACGTTCAAACCATCAAACAAAATCAGCCTAAATGGAATCGAGGACCTCTTTTGTAAATGGGTAAAAACAAAATCATGTATACTAATTAATTAAATGGCTGACGGATGGAAACGTTTGATAGACATAAGCTAACAGTCAATGGAGGTCCAGGTGGTCCCGGGTCCATGCTAACGAATGGATGACTGCTTTCTCGACCTGCGCCGGCTGAACGCTGACAGTTAAGTCTTTGAGGTAATCATTCCCGACCTACTCTTTACAGATGACTATGCCTTGGCTGCCCATACAGAACATCTACAGCATTTCGTAGATTGCCTCTCAACTGCACCAACAACCGTAGGCCTCATCATGACCCTCAACGAATCCGAGGTCGTGATGCAAACAGCTGCAGCAATCACACATCCGGAACCTTCCATTACAATCCAGGGCACCGTGCTATTTAATGTGAATAGCTTCACACATTTGGACAGGGTTTATTTTCTCTTCGTCAGGAAGACTGGACAAGGAAATAAGTAGTCATGTTTCAAAGGCCAGCACTTCCTTGAATCAGCTGTGGACAAGAGATGGTTTATTCAACAAAACGATTTCGTGGCTTCCTCCCCTGCCCGTTTTGGATGAGATTTGTATACAACTTGCAGTATATTGACTTTAATTATTCTAAATGGCTGAGAGAGAGAGAGAGAGAGAGAGAGAGAGAGAGAGAGAGAGAGAGAGAGAGAGAGAGAGAGAGAGAATTTTCCACTTCAACACAAGTATCAAACGTTGTCAGATCAAATCGACTTTTTGTCCTTCTTTGAGTGACATACCTTAGACATCATTGTATTATCTCCTCGGCAGAAGGCGAAAGTGACTTGTACTCGATGAAAGCAGCACTCAGATGTTGATATTTAATACAATAAAGTGATGCTATTTTGAGAATGCTGTTTTTTTCGTCATCAGGTAAATCATTATCACCTAAAGATGTTAAAAGAGAGAGAGAGAGAGAGAGAGAGAGAGAGAGAGAGAGAGAGACAGAGACAGAGAGAACAGAGAGAAACAGAGAGAGGGAGACAGACAAACAGACAGACTGTCAGAAAGACACTCACAGACACAGACTGACAGACTGATAGAGGGGTGGTGAGCGAGAGGGGTGGAGGGGAGGGGGGTGGCGGGCGAAGAAGAAATTTAGGACAGAGAAATGGTGCTGACACACATTGGTGGTCAACCCATCTTCCCTTAATAGTACGAAAAGTCGTCGTCTATGTGATTAAGCACGACGATGGGGACGATGGAGTTGATGATTTGGAGCTCCATTCTAGTCTCTAACTGCACGACAGGGCTGTACTATGTGCTACCTTTCATGATGTTCCCTCATGACAACCAGGCCTGACAGATGCCTAAATCTGCAGTGACGAGCAGTTAATTTTAACAATGCATTCAGAGATATATGTATCGAGAAACTGAAACACAACTGTGTGGTTCCAGGTTCCCAAATCGAACCCATGGTATGTCCATCTCTGATTAGGGCCGGCGAGAGCGTAAAAGACTTTTTGTCGCTCATGTGTCTTAAGAATTTCATTTGATTTTTCAAACAGCTGTGTCAGCAAACAAGACCTCTGAACCCTTTCTACCCCCCTCCTTTCCACACACTCTACGTCGCCCAAGGTCATCTGAAAACCTGGGGTTAAGACAGAATTAAGAGGGGTTTGGGAGATGTTCACAGGGCTTAAAATAGTTCCTGTCTAGAATTAGTTGATGCTGTGATGGTCTCCTCAAGGGATGAAGGTATCAAAAGCTGCTACAACAACTGCTGTGACATATCCCGTATTGTCGCCTGGTCAGTTGGCAGCCAGAAGATGGTTGAAATGATTGGCCCAGCAACACACGGAATCATCATCGCAATTCTCAATTTGTCAGGAATGACTCCATTACAAAAAAAAATGCCAACAAATACAAAAATGTTTGATGACATAGTTTTGTAGCCCAGCACTTTCCACTCTTGCCACTTGTTTTCTTCTGCGGAATTCTGCTTGAACGCTATAGTGGAGATACTGTATGTGGCATGTTTCAAAGACTGGTTGCTTTTCATTGGGATTCAAGTTTTGTTTTAAAAGACTGTTTCATTACTGCCTAATTGATATCAGTCTTAGCACCTTTTCGTGTGTGCTTGAATCCTTTTGTAGATTTATAGACAAAGTTCGTCCCGGAAATTTAGAGGTAATTTTAGGCTGGCTGATTTGCAAGCCAATTACACAAATGTTCGCACCGATTGCATTCCTTAAAAGGTTGCGTTGACCTGCAACGTCACAGATTTTCGTTTGCTTTTTAGCCACTGACGATCTGTTCAAGGCTCTATTTCTAGTGCTGATACTGTAAATAGTTTCTAATTGCTGTCAATCAAATGCTATTATACAGTTTGGGGAACACTGAACCGCCTAATGGGTGCTGACCGTTGAAACAGGTTATCTGTCAGCCCATTCTCCAATGAATCATGTAATAAAGAGGCAGATGACCCCCTTTTTTCATTTTACCATTGCAGAATGTATCAACGTCTGGATGGAAAGTCTTCAGCATTGAACTTTATCTTTTTTAGAGTTCATCGCGATATAATGCGAAGATTCTGACAAAGCAACTCATGTACCAAACAAAACGTGGTCTGGAACATTTCTGACATCTTACCATTGGAACAGAATATATTGGCTGGAGTAGATGTGACTGCGAGTGCACAGACGACCTAACAGGAAAAACAAACAAAAGAGGAACACACAGTTCTTATGAAATTATGATAGAAGCCAATGAATTTTTTAACATTAGTTCTTTCAAATGGGAACAAAGTCTTAACATACCTATTGATTGGGTAGAGGTACTAAAACGGACTAAGAAATTACTACGCACTAAAAAGAATTAATGAAACAAAACTGAAATGATTCCAGCTGAAAATGTAATGTAGAATTCTGGTAGTAAATGTTGTCTTGAAAAGTATGCAAATAATCGATAGCAGCAGATGTGATTTCTAAACCAAAAAAAATCAAACATGTTCCTCAAGAAACTAGGCTACAGATACAAAATGAAGAAATGCATGTTCTTGATGAAGATGCATTGTGAAAAGTCCCAAACAGTATGGTTCTCTTACATTAAAATATTAAGATATTAGTACTTGTTGTATGTATTAGAATGTTCTTCCATATCTCTCTGTATGTTGCCGCGACCTTCTTACCTTATTGGAATAGTGTGATATTAAAATGTGTCCATATAATTTGTTTTCTCCGAATGCCATAATGTGATGGATTTGAGATGTGATGTTAAATGACATGTTTTACAACTTTGTTTGATGCTTGTGTGCACTGTTGATGTTAATCATTGGAATTATTTGTTTGTGCGTGCCTATTAGGAAAAATAGAAAAGAAACATTATGAGCAAGAGTGCTATGAGACCAGATACTCCGTTTATTTAAAGCAAATTTTGGTTAAACGCACTGTCCTATTCAAAAGCATGACATCACAATGGTCACAGCATATATCTAGAAGACCAGCCAGCAACATAAGGGACTCTGGCTTCCAAACCATAGCAAGTTTAGACAGAATCTAGGGGAAATATGGTTTCCAAGCCGAAGTCCACGACATGGAAGTTGGGGCAGAGAAGTTTGTGTTCACATCTGCCTGTGACGGTATGAAACAGTTCTCGTTTTTTCGGAAGAAGAAGACCAGAGCAGAGGCAATCGCAGAAACAGCTTAGTAGAGTTCCATCTGCATGTGTTCGAGGGTGAATGAAAGATGAATTCGTAAGGTGTAAATTTCACAGTTTACAACAGGTGTGTAATGTCTAGGTGATTTAAAACTTTAACAAAGCAATTTGGCCTTGAGGTGCCCCAGGTTATTGGAGGTGCAGGTTTATGTCGCGACAACAGCAAAATTACTTTAGCAGAAAGAAATCATAACCAGAATGTGAAACAACCTAGCCCCAAAGTGTAAGATTTTAAAGAACAAAACACTTGCCTGGGATGGTGGAAGGTGGTGGTGGTGGTGGTGGTGGTGGTCTGTGTGTGTGTGGGGGGGGGGGGGGGGGGCTGGCACATCTCCTCAGATGATATTTGCCCGTCCAGCTGTCCTAAGAATTTCTTCCAACTGATTCACTGTTAGACTATTGACTAGTAGGAATAGAGTTAAAGGCAGCTGGGAAGCCCAGATGACACTTACTAAAGCAAGATCCACAACCTCTGCGGACTGGCTTCCCACCTTCCTTCTATTCAATTTGTTTTTTTATTGTCAAAACCAAAAGCTGCTCCCAAGATTCACAAATAATTAATTTAAAAAGGAATAAATCAATCAAACTTAAGGAATTCACACGTGGGACAATCACTGCCAGAGAAAACACCATGCTGTCAGAAGCTCCAGCAATGACTTTCTACGTGGCAGGAGTTCACAGATCACGATCTAAAACTGTTTTAACATAGACATCATAGAAGCGCGGTTTAATGGATGAAGTGAATGACTGGCTAGAAGAACCTGGCAGACATTCCAGAAGAGAAAACAACTACAAAATAAAGCAAGCAGAGATCATCCTGAAGAGTGTTATGAGATCGGAAATTGTACTCCATTTAGGTTCAGCAAAAGAAGTAATTTTGATTGAACTTACTGTGCCATATGAAAACAGAATAAACAAAGCTTATGTCTTCAAGTTTGAGGAATTATTGATAAAGCCCCGTTGACAAACGAATCACAAGACCAACCACAATGCGTTTCGACCGGTTAGGTCTTCTTCACGCGAGATACACAACGCTCAGGACAATGAAAATGAACGAGCAATCACTTATCTTCATCCAGTTTGGCTCAAGATGGGCGTTGAATCATTCAAGACTGAAAAGTATGCCATCGAGCTCACAGTTAGAAGGAATCTGGCTTCTGACCTAACGAGCCGAAGTCCTCGCCATTGAGGTTTGAGCGGGAGAAGGAGGGGGGATGTCAGCTGGCCAGACCATGATCTCATGAAATATCTCAGGATTTCTGGTGAGAAGAGTTACAGGCATAACGTTCCGAACTTTGAACATGTGTGCAACTTTGAACATGTGTGCAACAGGAATGTGGGTTGGACATCCGTTAAAAAGCCAACTTCTTGAGACTCCTACCCATCCAGGAAGTGCACGATCTAATTCCGGCAGCGTCAAAAAAAACGACAACCTGTGAACAGAGGGCTCATGACCTGAATGCAGCTAGGCCTCTTTATATTGTAAGCATGGCCATATTTTGTCGGATGGGAGTGGGGGAGGGTGGGATTAGAGGTGGTCCTTCTCTGGGCACATTCTGCTGTCTCCCTGGAGTTTCTTCCTATGGACCCATTGTCTGACCATTGACTTTGTGGAATAGTCTGTAAAACGTCGGGAACAGACTGGATGACACGGGGAGAGACCAGACTGACGAACCACAGGAAACAGATGAAGGTTGTTTCAAAACGTGAGAGGGCTAGAGAAGCTATGGGATATTCTGAAAGTACAGCACGGTGCCCTCTGCAAGGCAGAATCAGTAAGGAGTGAAATCAAACAAACGCCATACAACTATTCGACCGGCCAAAATCGAGGACACTCACAGTGGACCAAAAACAACCTCCATTGCAGCATCAGTTTTTTTCAACCCTCAACGGAAGCGACATTTGAGATCTAGGGCTTGGTGCCATCTGGAGCGCCAGAGAAAAAGTTCGATGACAAGCCATTTACACTATGTTAGAGCCAGACCTTTGCCTGGATCGAATGGAATACCTGATCTACTGTGTGATAGTGTCCCAGTGTCCTTGAGTGCTTCCACAAACTGATTAGGTCAGAAGAGAAGAACTTTTGGAGTGTATATTCCCAAAAAGAAAAACACGGATAAAGACCGGTTTAGAGTAAGATCACTTCTAAACGTTCAGGCGGAAATCTTCTGTCATGACAGCCAAGCTGACAAAACATCTCACATAAATAAGCATCTGGATTTTTCGGTCAAGATAGGAGGCATCCCTAGAATGTCTCGCTGTATAGACCTTAGTGCTAAAGTTCGGAAGGTAATCCAAAGAGATGAGAAAGGGAAAAGGGACCTCGATGTGATGTGGCTGAAACTGGCAAATGCATATGGATCAGATCCACCGAAGATGATTCAACTGGCCCTTTAAATATCTTATGTCCCCAACAACATCCGCAAAATGTTGAGAAAGTTTCTCCACGGCTTTTCAATTGGATTTTCATCAAACGTATACGAGAAAAACCGGAACAATCTGGAAGCTGGCACAGCAGAAGGTTGTGCCGTTTCTCCATTGCTGTTTGCATTGTCAGTAGCAATCTTTTTGAAAGCGCGTATGAGCCGTGCAGATTCAGAAGACCATGGCAATTGACGTAGAATGCCCCTTATAAAATGCCCATCGATAACACAACAGTTGTTTCATCATGATTCTATCAAGAAAGATGAAACACAAAACACTGACGCAATTACACAATTTGGTTGCCTCGTTAAGAATTAGTTTTATATCAAATGCATCACATACCTCTCTCTACTGAAAAAAAGTAGCTGAACAGTTAAGGTCACTGTGAACTAGACAAGGGCCATAGAAGCTGATATAATGACTGCTTGAAAAGCACAAAGAGGGGAAAGGAAAGCATTATTATTATTATTATTATTATTATTATAAGAAAATGGCAGAAGAAAGCCTACAGATAGTAGACCACTTTGGCACTCCAGACAAAAGAAACAGATACGCATTCGAAGGTGCGAATGGGACCCAGAGGAGTACTGTCTTCAGCTGCCAAACCGAACAACTGGGAGCAATCCTGTACCACCCTTGGAAGCCTGCGCAGTGTTCACATAGATAGCAGATATGTACAGGGCAATCAATCAGGTTGTCAATCGACATAATTGCTCCCAGGCAGATGACATTGAGAAACGGCCATTAGTCATGTCACGACAGAACCTCCACAGGGGCATCCCCATGAGTGTACTAGCCCATAGTATTTCATGACAGCAGAACCCACCGGGGAAGAACTACCGTAACCACTGCCGTTGCACCCCGTAGCCTCACCCATTGTTGTTCAACTGACAGGTGAAAACAACACACGTACAAACATGGCCAAGATTTCATCATGACGTCTTTCGTGCCCTCTGAAGAGAATCCCGGGTTACAGTCTTTCCTGATGTCCACGGGACTTTCCCCACAGTCAGTGAGCCCCACCTTTCCTCACCAAAGGCCGGTAAGAGAAAAGATACAACTGAAGGTGCGAGTGGGACCCAGAAAAGTACTGTCTTCAATTGTCGAGCCGACTGGGTGGATACAATCCTGCACCACCCTTGGAAGCCTGTGTTGTATTCACATAGGGTGCAGGCATGCACAGGGCATCCTATTAATACGCCATGGGACATCATTGCTCCCTGTCAGATATCATTATGTAATGGCCACTAGATGTGACACAATACGGGAGCATCTGCAAGAGTGTATTAGCATTATTGCATGACTGCAGAGCCCACCAGTGAAAGGCGCCACAGTCAAGCAAGTGCCATATACATCCCATGTACTTCCCTGGTATACAAGTTCAGGTATCTACGCTTCATGCTGACACCAAATTTCTTTTAGCCTCTACTGGTGTGTGATATCAGCCCCAGCATGGTGGAAACAATGATGGCCAAAATCAACAAATATTCAGTGAAATGGTGTGGTGTATAACCTGGCATCAATAAGGTTGCGCTCGATTGCCGCCAGGCAAAACTGAAGTTACCCCTGAAACCCACCTTCCAAGAGTACAAAAGTGAGTAAAGTCAGGCCACTAATTATGCTTAGAGACTTGCGAGATAACATAGTCAGATCAGTCTAGCCCAACCAGAAGACTGGCAGAAATGAAAGTTCAGGAGGCAATCGACCTGGCAAAGCAAAACCTCAAGATCAAGAATATTACGGGGCCCGTAAAGCGAACGGACATGGCTAGTGTTAACATAAATGAAGTGGTGGCTAAAAGCGAACGAGAAAGCAAAGATAGGCAGGGTAGTACAGGGAACAAGAAAAAAAGAGGATGCGAGAGAATTTAGAGGGCAGTCCAGCATGGCCGACAGGGGCAGAGGACTCCTTGGGAAAGTGTGTCCCCCCAAAAGTCTCATCTTCAAAATCTGTTTGTGGTCTCTTGCCCTCGGATTCAAACTGAATGAAATGAAAGGAATCAAATGACTCTGTGTGTCCTGTCAGTCAAACAAGGAGTGGAATATGTCCTGAGTACATGCAAAGTAGCGCTAATAAGGAAGGTATACACTGAGACGCAAACAAGTTCCTAAGGAGATGTCACATGTGGTTAGTAATGCCAGAGAATACTACGCCACCAGAAGCTCTAACACAAAATTCGAAATCACATTAGGTCAGTAATCATGTTTGGAACAGCTGTCACATCAAGAACATAGATTTAAAGTTTGCTGGATAGTGTATATGACTGAGAGTGCACAAGAAACCTTCCAGAATGAGAAACCATTTAGATATATCAGCGAAAGTTGCATAAGATCGCTTATTGTACTCCCATCAGATTCATAAATCATTTTTATCGAACGTACAGTACCCTATGGTTGCAAAATTAAGAAAGCTCGCATCTGCAAGACTGAGAAATGTCAGTCTACCCACCTATTTGGGGTAATTTGGCCTCTGAGCCAAAGATCTCACCATTTAAGTTTGAGCAAAAGGGGTTTGTAGGTTCATAAGCCCGTGATATCATGAAGCATCTCAGGATTTCTGGTAAGATGAGAAGCATAGCGCTAGAGGTAATTGCACAGACATTTGAAGGAGTTACAACTACATGAAGCTGAGGTGGAACAAAAGTGAACTTCACAAGGCTTACTTTTCCCAACTTAGAACAAGTGTTCAACGATGATGTGGGCAGGATCACAGCGGAAAAATGCAACTGCTTGAGACGCCTAACCTCAGAGATTCAGAGTCGAATTCCAGCAGCGCCAGGGAAACAATCTGAAGGCAGAAGGGCATCTAGAAGTCATGACCTGGATGTGGCCTGGTCTCGTCATAGGCTATGGAGTTCAAGGCCTAAGACCAGTTTCTTCTCTGAAGATCCTCTGTTGTCACGCTTTCCCTTGAGTTTGTTTCCACTGCTAATCAAAATAACGACTGAAATTAAACAACGGACTAAGCGCCTAGAAGAATGGATGGTATTCAAGCTTGTCTGTAGAGAGAAATTCTTCTCCTAGCATGAAGATCCACAGGACAAAGAAATCGGCTAGGCGATGATCCCGAGGAATATGTAGCACTGCATTTGGCCAACAAATAAAACGTCGGAAAGCTAAGGCAAGGATTCAAAGCACATATCAAAGACATCAAAATATGATTTGCACGAGGAAGTATGAACAGGCCCATTATGCTAAAGGCCAGAAATTCCATTTCCATAAACGTGCCGTACTAAAGAAAATTGGACGTATCAGAAGAAAATAGCATGCTGAAAAACAGACCAGCGACGTTCAGGTACATTGCATATGCAATATGCAGGGACAGTTATTTAGTATAAGAGCATAAGATAAAGACACCACACACAAGAGAGAGATTAATGACACCTGCCAGAAAAATTGTCAAGAAATATACGGGGACTCTTTTGGAAGCCCCGTGATGATCTGAAAGCAAAAGCACGATTCCTTCAACAAAGCAGAGCCAGCAAGCAGGAAAAGAAGAAAAACATGACCCAACATTGCTTGTTCGACGACACCTTCGAATTCACTGGGTAATAATCAATCGGCCATAATTCGCCAGGTAACTAATTAATCGGCCACAATTTGATACACTCACAGAAGACAAATTCGCTCTAGGAGTATTTCTCAGGAAAACATGTTCCCACCCCCTCAGAGACATAGACTTAATGGCTCCTCAAACTACTAAGATCAGCATGAAAATGACATCAGCAATCAAGGAATGGTAACTAACTGAGTATACATAGAAGAGCGGAATTTGTGTGAGGTCAGCCAGTTCAGACAGAGCCGCATCGAAACTTTGAGGGGGAAGCGTCTGGTCTGTCATGGCTACGATGCTGATTATATAGTTCCTAGAAAATGAAGGCATGAATGCATCAGTCCAGAAAGGAGTCCTTCCAAAAGTGTTTGTCTGTATAGAAAATGCTACTATGATTTGAGAATGTTATTGATGGAGTTAAGGCACAGATAAAATCATACCTTGATGTGGTGTGGACTCATTTAGCATATGAGTATGCAACAGTCCCTGCTAGATGATTCGGCTGGGTTTTAAAGTTTGCAAAGTCCCAGGGAACATCTGAGAAAAACTGTATAAGTTCTTTCATGGAATTTTATTTAGGTTGTGCATAAAAGAATACGCCACAGACTGTATCAGTCTGCAAACAGACATAGAAATAAGCTGTGCATTTTCCTGATACTGCTTGTGTTGGCAACGCAGGTCATTTTAAAAGCATCCATGAGAAGTACAGGTCTAGTCGAACTCGAAAATGAGTGATAAATATCCTCTTTAAACTCCTTTCTTGATCCAATAACAGTCCTCTGCCAGATACGAAAAACAAGTGCTGAGCCCTGTGAGTTCATTGCCTTATCAAGCATGAGGTTCAAAGCAAAGAAATGGCGGAACCTCTTACCACGCAAATGAAACGTACAAGAAACAGTAGTGTCAGAGGAATCAGTCAAGAGCTGTAGCTGGTGGTACGATGACTACTTGAAAGATACGAAAATTAGAAACGAAACCCTGCACGTTGTAGAACAAGGCCTACAGGTAATGTATCAGTATGGCCTCCTTGGCAAATTCGAATTTTGGCGCTGCAGATATACTAAAGCCAATTCTCTCCCGGCCTCTACTAGTATGCAATACCTGCACTAACACGTTAGAATTAATTAAGGCTATAATCAACATAAACACAAAGAAACAGCTAAGTGTCCCACCTGGTCTCGCTTAGTTGACTTCTAATGTCGCCATTTCAGAAATCCGTCGTTGTTGAGTACAAACAGTAAACTGCAAGCCCTTTGATCATATTTGAGCAGAGCTCTGTTCAACAACCAAGTGATTGAGATATTCATCACACTGTGGCTTAGCCTTAGGGCACCCTACCATCTTGCAGATACTGGTTCGAATCCAGGCGGATGTGAAAATAACGATGCTGAAGGACATCCA
>CM065724.1:33018744-33058744 GCA_033310375.1 Conus canariensis
TCAATGTCGACGCGGATTTTGGAAAATAATTATTGTCTTTGTAAATTTGAAATATGATGGCGTCCACTATAAAACAGATAAAGACAAACGGATAAGCAGACAATGGTTACTACACTGAAGAGACTAAACCGTTCAAAGGATACAACACGCATAGTTCACTGAATTACAGAGGATTACAGAAATAGGTTCAAATAAAACAGTTCTTCGTTATTTGAAAAAACGGCAAGTTCGACTTTGTTGGCAAGATCATGTAAACGATAAGGAATTCTCTGTGTAGGGAAAGCAATAGTGAGGCAATATGTTTTTTAACAGACATAGCAACAGGACCGAGGGAAAAGTGATCTTAGACGAAAAACAAAGGGCACGCAACAGAATCTTAATAGTTTCAGTCTCAGAAGATAATTTCGATTTCTACTTAGCAAATATGTATGCTCCAAACAATAATGCTAAAAAGCTGATCTTCATAAACTAGTTAATAATATAGTGACAAAACAGCTTATGTTTAGACATTTTATCTATGTCTTCGGCAACGCTCTTTATATGCATTAGGTAGGCCTCGTCGTGAAAATGAAATGCGGGATTTCAATGAGCTAAGAAAGTAACTACAAACGAGTGACAATCATAGATTATTTCGTGCTAAAAAAAACCCCAAACAAACTGATTATGTAAGGCATGGGCTAGGTCAGTTACATCCCATCGACTTGACAATTGTCTTATAACTGAAAGCATCTTACATGGTTGTGTATCATGCGAACATTTGATCATTCCCAAGTCTGACCACAAAGCTGTAACTGAATTGAACACAAACGTGGACTAACAAAAAGTTACTGGAAACTTGACAATAGCTAATAAAACACAACATAAAAACATGTCTCCTTGTAAAAGACCGTTCATTGAAGAGTAAAAGCAAATGGCCAAGGACACAACAGCTTTTTCACTGAAGAAAAAACCCAGACATGATGACAGCTTCTTATGTTTGAAAGATCATCTGGACTTACATAAAATGTGGAAAAATCAAGGTTTTCAGAAGGTGAAGAAAGAAGAAAGACGCGAGGATTCCCCGCTGACTTAGAGGACACGTATAAACATTGCATGCATCCTATGTGAGAAGCTGGTGGAACAAATGAGATAAATGAAAATGAGTGACTGATATTTGAACGGCACGGGAAACGACTGAATGAGCGCCAGTAGGCTGCTCTTCGACCGGCTCTACCTGGGTAGGCAGCCCGTTGAGTGAGTGAGGTAGTGTGTTTATTGCAAAGCGCTTAGAGCTTGGTCTGTGACCGAGGATAGGCGCTATATAAATACCCAATATAATAATATAATAAAAAAAAATGTCAGTAAAATACTTGCTTAAATCAGTTAACTAAAACATAAATATTGGTGATAAATGAAAAACAAGCAAAATGGCTAGAGACATTGAAGATCATTAGTCGTATAAATTGGATCAAATGAATCTCTGACTAAAGAGTAAGACAAAGGCGACCTGAGCATACAAGATGAAGTTGCTGTTATAATGACTTCTTAAGCAGCCAGCTTATACATGTATTACAATCGGTAGATCTTTTCTATATTGTGTATAAAATAAAATTAGCACAGTTCCATAATAATATCTCTGCAACAAAAGTAAAGCATTTGAAGAACGTTTGAAAAGATAACACATACAGAAATGGAAGCTTAGTATGGAGAGAGAGAGACCTTGAAATAGTCAACGTGATCGATAAATAATAATCTAATTTACAACAGGCACAACACTGTTGAAGTCGACTGAAAAATTAAGATAGTGTCCTTTAACAAAATGGCATTGAGGAAAGCTTGCAAAAGGTGACAGGATTTGCTGCCTTTACTGTAAAAGCAAAGATAAAAAAAGGACAGAAAATACATTAGATTTGGAAAGAGATTTTACTCATCTATTTATGGAGCAAAACTGTGACAATGCTCAAACATATTATTCGTAATATTTTCCGGCGCCAATTGTTCTTAGATAACTCGTCATTCAGTTATAAAAACAAATTTTGCTTTTGCAACTTTTCATCTTAAGAAACCGAAACGATAAAAAGGTAATTCATTTACAAGAAAACCGAATAATTTGGGGGAAGGGGGTCCCAAAACCCAACTGGACACAACAAAGCAAACTCTGTACTGAACACAGCCTTTTGAGCAACTCTTTTCCAAAGACATGGATCCGCTGGACTTGAAAAGGTAAACAAGGGAAAGCAAAACATGTTTGAGGCAAATAGCTCTCGTATGAAGACAATAGGTACTGATAGTGAGGGGGAAAACTGCTACCAGTGCTTTACAAACAGTTGATCCTGGTTTTCTTGACCTGCAACTTATTTCTAGCGACGCCTCTTCATTTGCTGTTTGTGATCGTAGGCATAGTTCTTCCATTCTTTTAATCAGTGTGTGGCATGTCCCACAGCAGTGGCAAAACCACTGAATGTATGTTATGGCAACATCCCCTGTGCTTAAAACTAAATGATTCCAGCATACACAGATAAATGGAGTATGAACGCTCCCTAAATTGAGTATGAAAGTTCACTATACTCCCCCGGCTTTATGGTGAAAGTTTTCCATCCAGTGAGTACAGTCCCTCTCCCTTGAGTTCAGGTCCAGTTAGTACCAGCTTTGTAGGTCCTCTGGTCCCTGAAAGTGATTGTTAACTAGAAGCTGATGCTACGAACGAGGCGGACAGCATTATCAACAGTCACGTCCTGCAGGGACTCGAGTGACATTGAGAGGTGAGTAGCTGCACTCTTGGCTACCTGGTACAGATGATTAGACGGCGACAACCTCTTACCTCTCAAGTGAAAGTAAGGGGCGTCTGTCTCCAAGAGGATTCCATCCTGGCCCAACCCATGCAGTGCTGCAACTTACAACTGGCTGAAAGTGTTCACCAGTCGGGTGAACCCAAAGTTCACATGGGTGAAAGCCTACAACCACCGATCCCGAACGTACTCATCGAACGACAACCAGCACAGATAAATGCGCTGATCTTGGGATACTCCCATCTAGACCTGCAGAGCGTCTGGAGATAAGTCTCGACCTCATAGTCTCCGGGCGGTCAACGGAAGTGCAACACAAGGACTTGGTGAGATGTGACCATCGGCAGGATCCTCTCAGCTTGCTGGGACCAGGTCTCAACAGATGCGCTGTGATCAAGTCCAGTCCTACTTCTCCCACCACTGCTACCTGCGGCAATGTGACTAGTCCATGCAGCCTGTGAAGGACGTCCTCCCGATCAGCGCTGGACAGCTAAGACCAGTGCTTCGGTTGAAGCCTGATTACCACCACCATGTTCCATTGAAAGTGGCTGTGGGAATGGGAGACGGGTAAGTGAGGGGGTCGCAGTAGGACGCACAACTGCCGACCAGGTAGACCCTTTCCTCCATTTCAGCCTTGGTTCGATGTCGCACAGCCTGCTGGGTGCAATCAGGTGGCAGCTGCATTGCTCGGTGTCTCCTGTCCAGGTTATAGTGTGCGTTGAAAGGCCGAGGAAATGGGGTTCATTGGGGTGCAATGGTCGCTTGAGCCTCAAGGCCAGTATTGACTTTTTGAGCATCCATCCTGGCCACAAACAACAAAGCAACCTCCCAGTGAACCACGATGGTTGCCGACTCAGCCAGTACGGCTGAAAGTTAGAAAGAACCGGTTTCCCAATGTAGTAGCAGAGATTTGCCATCGCCCCCTTCTGCCGATTCGTGATGCGGGTGCCGCTCAGAGACAGGAGACGTTACAGTCAAAGGAACCTGATCAGTTTCTTCCAGCAACCCTGTGGTGCGACCAACCGTTCAATTGCCTGCCCCAACGCTTCACTGTGCCTCCTCAGCACACTTTCACGGGTAGGTGACTGCCTTTCATCAAGGATCCCTGGAAGGTGATGCGTAAAAGCATTCACCTTTGGGCACCCCAACAGATCCTTCCTTACAGACAGGGACCATGGATTCCCCCTTTCTAGAGGATCATCTGGTTGTCTATCAGGGCTGGGCTAGGCCTCGACTCAGCTGAAGAAGGGTAAGGCTAGCGCTTGGTTTCACTTCTTCCTTGATCTTTTTTTTTCTTTTTGGTCAGGCCTGAGCATCCCTCTTTGTCCCCTCTGTATCAGACCTTCAGGAGTTTCAGGAAAAAACCTTGGTCCTACTGGTGCTGTGATAACCTTGAGCACCTTTGTTTGGGCTCCCTGATGTGGCAAGGCTCCATGTTTGCAGGATGCTATGGACGTCTATGGTGTAATCCTTGGGGGCTCATCTTTCTGGGAGGACACTGGATCTTTAGTATCAACTTCTGTAGATGCTCACCAGGATGTCAGATATCCTGTGGATTGAGGGTTTCTCGAGTGCATGGGCGCGTGCTCAACACTTGGGACGATCACCCAAGGGATGAGGGAGAGTGCTGGAGTGCAGCTCTGAGCATCTCCTGGGAAATTGACATCCTATGTGATTCCCTTTGAGAATTTAAAACCGGAATATATCTCTCAGTCTCCATGACACTGAGAGCTCATGTTCCTCAGCCCGGGAAGGCTCACCCCTCGTGGAAACCCGCTCGACTTGGCACTCCTAATTCGTGTCCTACAGCCAGGAGATATCAAGGTGACCCACCTCCAAATTCTTCCGTGGCTGGTGTGGCTTTCCCCAAGCAGCTTACCTGCGAGGTACTGGAACCACATTTTCTGTTTCTTTCTTTCTTTTCTTTGGCGTTCGACAGCTACGCAGTCAGGGTTTAAGTCCGAGGGATGCCACAAAATCGGACGTCCGGCGAAGATCGGCTGCCGTCCCCCAGAGCTTGGTGTTCAGGTCCGCACCCCTGGGCCAGGACTGATGCCGCGTCTCCTCGTGCAGGGGGCAGTCTTGGAGAATATGGGATGAGGTCTGGTCAGCCTGGCCGCAATCGCATAGGGATGTGGCTGCCACTCCAATCCTCTTCAGGTGTGCTTGGAGGCCGCAGTATCCTGTGCAGAGGCAGTAAATTGTAGTCTGGTGTCTCCTCTCCAGTGTCCTGATGGGATCCTGGTGCGCCTGAGAGAATGTCTAAATACCTGTTCACGATCACCATCTCATTTTGCCCACAAACCCCACTTTTCACATGATTAAACCCTATCTTAAATCCAAAAACAGCTAAACCCTACAAAAAATAAAAAAATTAATGCAGTGAAAAGTGGGGTTTGTGGGCAAAATGAGATGGTGATCTAGAACCTACATATTTTGACATTCTCTCTGATTAACTTATAGGCACTGTGTTTGGCGGAACAACTTGCAACTCTTCGCGAACAAACGATCTTTTAGGGGCAGGCTTTTTGGAAGAAAGAGTCTCTCTTAAATAATACACGGGAGGGGCTGTTTTCATAATTCTTTCAACTTCATATACGTCTACGCTCCATATAGGGTCTGTGGCTCTAATTCTAACATCGCCCTCTGCTTCTCCAGGAGCATACAAGTATCTTACTTTTAGTCCAAAAGGCAAGAGTTTTTGATTACTTTGGATGTCTTCAGTAATACTTTTTTTTTTTTAAATTTGATCGCGTTCACCGGTTTAAGACCCGTTGCTTTAAATTCTTCATTGTTCATGGCGCGTAAGACTGCTGGCAATCTCCTAACCCATTCTGTGTTGCGTGTTTTGTCCATAAGGTCTCTGTGATATTGATAGGTAAACAGACGTTCAGCTAGATTCTTATTAAAGTTTTCTACTAGAGCCTGGGAGCGATGGTTTCCTGGGATCCCTCTCTTAACTGTAACCCGGTGTCTTAAAACAGTTGGTTTACAGCTCCTTTAAACTCTTTCCCATCATCAACCTGAATCATCCTAGGATACTTTAATGGACCTCGCGTGTATATTTGTTGTAAAGCCACAGCCACAGCAGTTGAGCTTTTATCTGTTAAAGGCTCAGCGTCTTTATACCTTGAAGCCATGTCAACAACAGTCAAAGCATACTTAAACTTTTTTCTTCTAACTTTGTCATGCGGAAGATACAACAAGTCCATCTGGTGGGTGTCATTAGGAACCGAGTTAACAAATCGGGGCCTTATTATTCTTTTTGGGGCAGGCAGATATATTTGCCAGATCGCTTGTTTTGAAAGCCAGTTTTTTTGCTTCTGATTCAGACACCCTAGCAGCTTTACTCAGTTTATCAATAGCAGTCTTTCCTTTCCAATACCCTCTAGGAGAATAATATATTTTGTCCATAAGAAGGGATTGTTTTTTATTACATTTTAACTATGTTTTTAGATTGAATATGCAAGAAGAAAGATTGCTCCCATAGCACCTATAATAAAGCCTATTTCTGCCATTTTCTGATCCTCAGATGGTTCATAAAAGTCAGACAGTTCTGGCGGTGACGATGTTAGAAACTTCTTTGCTGTCACTAAGTAATATTCATTCATTGCGTCATCAACGTCTGTAAATGTGTGCTCTGCATGTCCCTGTTCTCTTAACTTTTTATTAATAAAGTCTAAGTGAGCAATTCTCCTTTTCTCGTAAGCGTCTTTTGCTTTAGCTAAATCTTCTATTGCCTTGTTATGGCGTTCTCTTTCTTCGTCAGACCGTAATTTACTAAACATATAATTGCTGCCAGAGAAAGCCAACGCATTAACAATAGCTCCTCCCACCATCAGAATTAATCCGGACATCTTTTTATAAATGAATGAATCTTTTTTATAAATCAATATTTTCTAGAATGAATCTTTCTATGCATTGATGTTTTCTGGGATAATCCCCTGTGTAACAAGAAAGTCTTTTGAGGCAATTCCTGCAGTTATTACAGCTATAACCTTAACAACATCCTCAATGTCCAACCTTCCTAGATCAGCTGGCCTCATCTTAAACATGTTTTTTGCTAACACGCTGTACCCTATACTAAGACCGCTGATTACAGCAGAGTGGTAAATAGTATTGATGATCTTTGCAGTGCTCATGTTTTTATTAACTAAAAAAATAATTAAAATAATCATAATATGAAAGGCTGTCTATGTGCTTTTTAATCAGATAATCTTTTGTTGCTAGAGCTAAAAATAAGGTTACAATTAGTTTCGGCGAATCTTCTATCTTTCCCATGTTGGGCGGTTTTACTCTTTTGCAAGAGTTGAATAAACTATAACACCGACAATGGGCACTGCATAATTAACCAACGTTAAACTCATGGTTTTAAAAAGGTTTTATTATTTTTATTGTTTTAAAAAGGGTTTTAAAAAATGGATTGCGACGAGCTATTAAAGTGTGAGGAGCCAGCAGACCCAGACCTCTGTCATAAAGAAAGATTATACTCTCTGGCTGCATGTGGAAAAACTAGACAGTATTTAGGTGTTGAACTAAGTATTGAACAGATTCAGCAATTGTCTACATCAGACGTTGAGAAGTATTACGCTAGGTACGAAGCACAGCTAGGATCAAAAATGGTTAGATCAGTAGGACAGACAATGATTAGTTTATATACTAAATTAGTAGGCAAGATAGCACCGATTGATTCAGAAGAAGATTTAAAATATGACTTAACACAAGATCCGGTTTTAACCAAGTCCCTAGGATCTCTTGCATGTGACATGTATTATAGATTTGGGACGTTATTATGCCCATTCATCATGGGATTAATTACTGTTAATCATATTAATTTTATTTTAAAAAAATGAGCGATCAGGAGAAGAAGACTCCACAGGAGGAGAATGCCTAAGCGAGTGTCCCACAAGTGAGTAGTGTTACTAAGTCTAAAAATCCTGGGCGTGTTGAGGCCGGTCGTAAACTAGCTGAATGGAACAGATTACAAAAAGCAAACCAAGCAGCAAAACAAAAATTATTAGATAGTAATACAACATCGCCACCGCCACCTCCACCAACAACAACGCAATCAAACTATAAGATGTATTATTATGTACTGGGGTGTGTTGTTGTTGGTGGGGGTTTTTAGCATACAAGTGTCTAAAACCATACTTAGCAACAAAGTCGCAAATCCACACAAAAACAGTAAAAGAAGAAGAACCAGCTTCTGCAAAAAAAGTACAACCTCCTGCTGTAAACCCATTATTTTTACTGAATTAGTTTTTAATGTGTTGTTAAGTACTGGTTAAGTACAAGTTAAGTCAGTTATAACAAGTAAAGTGTAAGTAAAGTACAAGTCATGTTAAGTACTAGTTAAGTTCTTAAGTAAAGTACTAGTTAAGTACTAGTTAAGATCTTAACTTAAGTCAGTTCTCCAATGACCTATAGCGTATGAAAACTCAGGATCAACGTAAGTTCGCTTGTTATTGTTAGAGACTAGTGATTTCTTATTAACAGCAGTTGTGTTTACTTGATGAAGAGTAGAGCGCAGATTAACATTTGTGTGATGAAATACTTTGCCTTCAAAGAGAGCCTGCTTGTAGTTGTCGTGACTTATTTTTTTTTTACAACTTCTTTACCTATGCCCTTAGCTTTCTTCATTACAGAAGTCTGGCTAGCAACGCTATACATCTTTGACCGCAGACCAACATGTTCTTGTATAACTGTCCCATTAAGTTCGTCTTTAAACTTTCCAATTACTTTCTTGTTTACAGTTGAATGTAAAGGGCTGTTTTTGGGTAGTCACATGTGTCGTACCATCCATCAGCTCCTTTAGCTACCTCTGTTTCTAAGTCTTTGTAAAAGTCTTCTGTTGGAACATCCAGAATAAAAGAGTCAGTGTCTGTGTAAAAGACTCTGGACTCTGGATACAGCGGTTTAAAGTAGTCATACAGAAATTCAAGCATTAACAATTTTGACAGCTCTAACACAGTAAATCCAATAAACACCGGCTTGTCCAACCTCACATTCTGTTTCTTCATCATAATGCCAACCAGGCTGTCGCTAAATCTTCTAAAGTCCTGGTAGTTAGGTTTAGAGACCAGCTTAATTGCTTGTTTTTCTTTTGTAACTAATCTTACATCTTTACGCTTGTGTGGGTTCTCCATGGTTTTGCCAAAACAGCTGCTGTTCATTAGTTTAAAACATTCTTTTTCTGAAGCGTCAGTGGCCGCAGTCCTCAGCTGAGTATTTTTCATGATGTATGGTCTCATAAAGGGCTCTTGTTCAAATTCTATTATTCTATGAACAGCTCTTAGTTTTAGTCCGTGTCTTAAGTAAAACTGTAGCAGTCTGTAATGACATACGTACTTAGTCTTGTGGCGAAGATTGGGCACAAGTTTAGGTGGTTCGGCGGGACTCATCTTTAATCTTTCTGCTGCTAGGGGGTAATCATTATGGAGGTCATGTAATTCTGTAGGATATTCTAAGTCTACCTCTAAGATTAGTCCTATTGGATAATCGGGTGTAAGACACGGTAGATAACTTAACATATTATTAACGTCATGAGGTCCTACGAACATTTTAAAGTTTCTCAATGGCAGTGCCTGGCTCATGGCCCACCCATACAGATTGTTGGCGTCTAAGTACATTAGATAGTTGGATGGTTTAGTGGGGTCATAGTCATCTAAGTACTTGTTGTTGGCTTTGCAGTAAGGGTGTGAGGCCATGCTAATGCCTCCCCTTAGACCGTCTTCAATCATCTGGAGTGTAGCCAGATCAGATATTAAGTCAATCTCAATGTTTGTAGACTTTAAAAATGCGTCCCAAGACAACCCCGGGGCAGAAATGTAATGTGATGAATCTAGGCCGTAATGTTTCATGCATGTAGATCTGTAATTTTGAAAGACGTCTGCCAATAAACACACGTCGGCCATCAAGTAGTATTGATCATGATAATCGCCCATTGTTCGACAGTGTAATTCTGTCCAGGCTTTCTTTGCGTATTCATAGTCAGCGTCAGATATACTTTTGCCTGTAAGACGGCTGTAAAAGTCTTCCTTTCCTGGCAGCGCTGGCTCGTTAAACCTGTCCCACGAGTCCATGTATTCATAAGGGTAAACGCCTTTACGTACTAAAGCCGAGTTAAAATATTTTTTAGTTATTGGACAGTCTTGTAGAGATTCTGCTAGTTTGCTTAAGCTCCCCATCAGATGTTGGGCAGAGTCATAGAAGGATAAACAGTCTACAGTAAAGGTCATGTACTTTTCTGATGATTGCGCAATACAGCTTACCCTCTTACATTCAGAAGTTATTGCTTGCATGATAAAGTGAGAATCATAGCCTTGTAAGTTATGAAAGAAGCTTGGCAATTTCCATTTTATGGGGGTCAACCTTAAGCTGAAGATTACAACTCTTGTGTGCTGCTCCTCTGAATTTGCCAGTAATGTGATCGTGGTCCCTTACAGTGTCACCTAATAACTTGCATTTGCATATCCAACAGTGGGTGGCTGATTTATAGCGCCTTTGGTCTTCAGGAGTCATCTTAATGTCTGAGAGATTCAGTCGATTAGAAAAGTAATTACGAACTTGTTTCACGTGTTGTAAAAATTGACCAGCTTCGTTGGGGCCTCTGTAAATCTCTGGTTGTGTGTGTTCGCCATCTGAGCTAACAACAGCAAAAGCATAAGAACAAATCTGATGGTGGGTTAATAAGACCGTTTTTTGTTCTTGTAGTTGTTGAGGACCGTAGTACTGTGGCAAAATCGCTTCAAAGTCAGCATAAACTACGTATGGTCTAATCTGCATTTTGTGTATGTTTCTAAAACTAACTTTAGACCCCGGTGGGGGCGTAAGAAGTTCGGTTTTACAGTCTACAAAACTTTTACAATGTTTCTTATGTTCGTCAGCTGCTTCTGTAGATGGGATTCTGACCAAACACCTTCTACAAAGCCCTTGTTTAGCTGTGTCCTTTGTAGTGTAAGCCATAAGCCTGCTAATTGATCTGATTAATACATAACGGCTCTTGGAACCATCTGTAAACAGAATCAGGTCTACATGCTTGTTAAGGGATTCGCCTAAAGTGGGAGCATTGGGAGAAATCCATAGAGGCAGTAGATTGTCTACTACAGACCATGTGTATACGTTTACGGTTATTGGTTTGTTTTGCTCTTCAAACCGGCTTAAACTGTCTATACTTACTGGGAAGTTTATGTTATTAAAGTTCAGCTCATTTATATACTGTCCATAATTAGATACTCTGTTTGCATTAATTTTAACTGGATGTAAATGCGCCAAAACACACCACATGAAACATAAGTTATCTGATTTTTTTTTATGTTTAGGACTGCTCGTTTTAGCCCTAACTCTTTTGGGAGAGGGATGTAAGAATTGCCAACTATAGGATAGAACTTTGTTTGTTTTAATCTGATTTCAAGGACTGTTCCTTCAGACCATCCAGAACCGCGCAGTTTTGCTTCTTCACTCGCATGGTTAAACTGTGTAAGCATGTAATCAGTCCATTCAGGATTAAAGTCGTAATAGCTGATTACTTCTTTCTGTCTAGTTGAAACCCAGACTTGCATGTGTTTATCATCGGCGGTTATATAATCAATCAGAATGGCTAGCATCACTTTTACTGGCGGGTCAATTTGAAGAGACTCTGGGATTTTAGAAATGGCATGTGCTACGCTTTCATGAACATTTGTGGGGTTAATAATGTCCATGTCTAATTCACTAAACATATTGCCCACCTGTTCGGCAAATATCTCATCCATCGTTTTTGTGATCGTCATTATAAAGATCAAATATATAGGTAATACAAAAAACTAAATAATAAAATTTAGCTAATATTTATTAAATCGAATAGCTACTCCTTCAGAGTTAGTAAAAATAGACAATTCAGCGTCATCAGGAGCCATAATATTAACTAAAATTGCAATACACTTTATAACTGGGTTGGGCCAAGAATCTGGCATTTTACTGATTACGTTAGTTACACTTTCACGAATATCTGTGTGCTCAAAAAGATCCGTAATTAATTCGTCAAACTTGTTTCTTAACTCTTCTTCATTAGCCCCCTGCTCCATCATTAACTCTAAGGCGTAGCATATATTTTTAAGCTCTGTAACTACTTTGGTCGTCATTTTTAAGATCAAATATATTTGTGTAATACAATAATTAAATCAGGCTCATTTTTAACCTATTTTGGGTTTAGTTGATCGTTTGCAAGGTTCTGCTTTGCAATGTTCTTTCTGATTGCTTCAGTGTCTACCTGTTGTGAAGTAAACGTCTTCCTCCATTTTTTTTTAAGTTCAATTTTTTGGCGTTTGTAATCATCGCCGTCAGCCATGGCTCGTTTAAATTCTTCGTCTGTTACTTTTCCATCCAGTAATGTATTGCTTATAATCAGCCTTAATGAATGAAGTTTTGCTGTTGCTAGGGCTACAATGGCAGTGTGCTTTTGTAATTTGGGCGTTAGCTTTTTTAAAACAGCACTTACAATTGTGGACATGGCACCTAAACCCAAACCAACACTCCCAAAAGCTATGGACATCGGCGTCTCAACTCCAGTAGCTAAAAGAGCGACACTAGACCCTGTGCTTAAGCTGGCTACACCTGATGAGCCGGTGATTATATAAGAAAGGACATTTAAAGCTTTAGCATATTTCTTTCTAGTAACCCTATACTTGTTCAAGTCACTTTCTATTTCTTCTTCAAGCTCAGTCATGTGCTTTAATCTAAACTGCTGACCGTCTTCCATTTTAAACAAAATTATTTTTGTTTAATCTTGTACATATCTTCTTATTAACCCTTCTGGCAGCACTTCATCAACAGAGTAAAACCCAATAAAATCAACATACTTAATAAAAATAAAATCAAGTACTGTTAGTTTAGCATTGTCAACCATCACAGTGACTTTGTCGGAAGATACAAAAGTGTTTATTTGATCCCCATTTTTAGTAATAGCAATAACAAGCCTAAGGGGTTCGTCCAAGTTTTCAGACTTTATTTGTACGCCTCTGATTAACGTATGTTCTGGCAAACTAGGATCAGACTCCCTTGGAGTAATAAATAAGCGAAAAAGCATCGTCATTTTTCTAGGCAGTGGTTCTAGTTTTGGGTTAAATTCTACGCCAACGGTGTCATCCCCCACTTCAGCTAAGGACTTCTTTCTCTGCAGCATATATTCAGGGCCCTGCTTAGTTATTTCAATCTGCTTTTTCTGTTGTGTTCCTGGGACTAGGCTAACAAGAAGGTGTCCTGCATTCAAAGCTTTTCTAAAATTGTTTTTCTTATCAAAGTATACATTGGGGCTTCGTAGTTCAAACTTTAAATCCCAGTTAATTTTAGGAAGCAACGCCCAGGCATTCTCTCGTTTATGAAGTTTGTATTCGTGTTTGCCAAAATCGTTTGTTCTTAGATTTCTTATCTCTTCTAGGGTAGGATATTGCTTCCGTTTTTTGTCTTCAATTTCTGTTCGTTTGTAAATGCCATCGTCGGTGTACTAAATCCATAAACATTTCCTGACACTCCTATTAGATCAAACTCAGCTGTGTCTGCTAGGTCTTTTAGCTCTACTGAAACGCATTTAGGAGCTAGCTGTACTTTTGATTCAGGACCTCGAGACATTTTTTTAATATAAAAATTATAGTAAACAATCTGTAGTAAACAATCTATAGTAATAAACAATTTGTTATAAACAATCTATAGTAAACAAACAATCTATAATAAAAAATTTGTTATAAACAAACGTATTGAACTGGTGGGTCAGTCCGCAAGCATAGTTTGGCGTGCTTAGATTTTTCTAACTGCTCTTTTATTTTTTTTAGTTCATCTTTGTCCCTTATTTTATAATTTTCACTTAAACATTCTTCAAAACTATCCTTGTCCTTAGTATAGAATAATACAATCGATTTTAACTGCGATCTAAAGTCTTTTAAGACAGCATTGTATTTCTGAGTTAAAAGCCACACAGAAACTAATGCGTGTCTTCCGCTAAAGGCTAGCTTAGACAGAGTCTTTCTTTTTTTAACAATGTCTCGTTCAGCCGAACAGTCATCAATAATAAACAGCGTTTCAGTTCCCTCAAATAACCTATAATAATGTTCTAAACAGTCACTTAGCTTGTCAGTAGGATCAACTAAAAATATATTCTCGTCTGTCCAAACAAACTGCCTTTCTTTGTAAGACTTGTTATGCTTAATGGTTGTGCAGAATATAACAATGTACTCGTAATGAAACCTGTAGATTGTTTGTAACAAATCAAGTACGAAGACAGTTTTCCCACACCCAGTAATCCCACAAATAAGCGAGCAGTGCGGGTCTTTGGGCAAAAAGTTCAAACTATCCATCTGTTTTTAATAGGCTATTTCTTTCAGTCTGTTCTCTTCAATGTTTAACTGGGCGTCACAAACCACGAAAGTGTGCATTTGTATCTGACCATTCTCCTCCTTTTCCTTATTAATCTGTATGCTTATGCCATCTGACCCTACCCTTCTTCCACTTCCATGTAATCTGTTGTCATACGTGGACCTAAAATCCAGCCATAATCCATATTTGTCTGTTAGATAATCTTCGAGTCTTACATCGTGAAGGTGAAGTTTTTTTTACACACATGATCGGCTGTGGGGCTTGTCTGTCTGCCTCCAGCAAACAATTTTCTTATTTCATCAAAGTGTTGGTCAGGTAAAAGTCCAGCTGAATACAGCTGAAAAGGCTTGCCATCTACTGTGCAAGACAACTGCTCAATTTTTGGATTGTAAAACACCTCAGATTCTCTCTGAAAAGGAGCTGGGGGTTTAGTAAATAGCAAGAGAACTCCCTTTAGGGACTTTAAAGAATAGCTTAAAGCTATTTCCCAGACAGCGTCTTGCTTGTTTTTAATCGCTGGACTGTGGTGTAAAACTCTTTCAAAGTAAACAACTGTCTTACTTTTATACTGGTTCAAGATTGTTCTAGCCAGTTCAGGGTTAGTAACAACACCAAAATCAAGAGAGATGTTACTGACAGTGTATTTGGCTTGAGGATCATCTGATAAAATAACAGACCCGTTGTCATTAAATGTCAGTTCGTAAGTGAGTTTGTCTCCTAGTGCGCCTTGGTAATATTGCTGGTGGGTTTTTAACAGTTCAAAATCTAGAGGGATGCAAAATCTGTTCTTAAATGCTCGTGCTACTGCCCGGTCTCCCTCGTCTTCCTTTGCATCCGCAGCATTAAGCCTGTGCTTAAGACCGTTTGGGCTCTGGATTCCTTGAAAGATTTTGTCTTTTCTTTCTGTTCTGGGCAGCCACAGGTCCGAATAAAGATTAAAAATGTCTGCGCTACTCAGTGAGAAGACTTCTCTACCTTCCAGTTTGATTATCATATTTTTAATGATGGCCCTGCCCAGGTTAGCAACGACAGTAACATTAGGATCCACTGAATCAATATCTATTTTGAATGATAGCTTGGCAGTGCCTGGCATTATAACATCGTCAGGCCCAAGGTCACTAAATCTTACTGTTAATATTTCATTGGGCTCAATTGTTGATGGATTATTTACAACACGCACAGTCTGTCTTATGCCTTTTATGCCATGGGGCTCCTTCGCTTTTCTGTATGGATCAAGGTCGCAGCCGTATGAGTTCATTTTTATAAAACAAAAAATAATAAATATATAAATATGGCTGATGAAGATTATGACGTGCCTGATCCTATTGAAGAAGATGAAGATGAAACAGAACTGGGCCGTTCATTGCAAGAAGAACTTGAAGAAGCAGATTCTTCAATCCCTTCATTAGAAGGAGTAGAACCCCCTTCAGTTAGTGCAGCTCGTGCAGAACTATTAACAAATAAAATTAACTCATTCTATATAAGCATAGGACGAGAACCACCAGAAGTCCACAGTCCTTTTGATTTTAAGATGGATAAAAGTAACCATCTGTATATAAGGACTAGTGCAGGAGATTTTGTAAAAGCTACTACAGTGCGAGACCCAAACAAGTTTTTAAAACTAAGCACAATTAGACTAAGGCTCCCTGTTGCTGACCAAAGGCGATTAAACATTTCACGTCTAAGGTCTGATGCTGTTAGTCTTTTACAAAGCATAGTGCAAGAGTTGCCAGCGCAATCTGAAATGCAAAACATACCTCTTCAAGAATTAAGTCAAAGAGCAGATGAACTAATAACAGAAATTGAGACGAGTTTTAATGAAGAAACAGCTTTAAAAACAATTGACGATTCTCCATTGCCTATGCGTGAAATCATGGGTCTTAATACTGCTCTACGGACAATAAGGGGTGAACTAACAAACAATCTGGCAAAACTTGGTGAACTAGATAGAGAGATAGAAGAAGAAAAAAATAAACTGGCTGATGCAGATGATAACAATTTAGGGCGAGAAGAAAAGGCTAGAATACAGCAGAAAATACAAGATTTAATGCTAGAAAGGGCGGCCAGGTTAGAAGTGCTGTCTACTAACAGAACACAGCTAGCATCACAAACAAGCAGAATCAGAGAAACTATAAACAGAATACTTTATGAAAATACTACGCTAGCAGAAAGAATAAGGACTCTGTTCAGAGAACAGGGGATTACAATAGTTAGTATAATGACAGCCATTGGTTATGCTATCTCTACACTGGTTTATGCATTAACCGGTAGTGCGCCAACAGGGCCAGTAGCGCCTCCAACGCCTCAGCCTGGTAAAAGTTGGATTAGAAAACAATTACACCATCTAGCAAACTTATTAAAGAAGTTAGCTGCCAAAGCGCTTGATGCTCTGCCTGGCATAATAGGCAGTGTTGTTAGTTGGGTTCTGTCTACTATAAGCAAAGTGGCTGGCTATATGGCTGACCATCTGTGGACTTTGGGGGTGCTGGCTGCTGGTTTAATTTTTAGTGAAATAAAGTATAGCCAGTCCAGTAAAAGCTAAAAACACAACAAGGGCTGTCTTTTCGCTAGTGTGTCTGCCAGGATGGAGTATATTAACAGGTGGTGGGCTGCTTTCTGGCTGTGGGCTGCTTATAGCTGGTGGTGGTTGTTCAGGGCTAGATGCTTTTTTTAAAATAGCTGGTGCAGGCCTTGTGTTTAAGCCCTGATTGTGTCCTAAGTTCTGGTCGTCTCCACCTATGAGAATTTCATTATTATAATTCTGTATCATGCCAATCTGTAGTCTAAGGTCAGAAGGCAGCATGTATAATCCATGGCCCACAACAAAGTCAACCTTTGACCTAGCATGTGCAAGAACGTTTTGGTACCTTTGTATGCTCGAAGGCAAATCAACAGCAGAGTTAATAGCATCTTCTAAATTGGCTAGAAATTGTTTTCTGGCGTCAAAGCCTGTAGATTGATCCACTATGCTAGACTTGGTCTGTGCTTGTGCTCCTAAA
The DNA here is from genome assembly GCA_033310375.1 of Conus canariensis. Classification (NCBI taxonomy): domain Eukaryota; kingdom Metazoa; phylum Mollusca; class Gastropoda; order Neogastropoda; family Conidae; genus Conus; species Conus canariensis. Next base: position 33,035,858 of record CM065724.1, read on the forward strand.
AGACACCAAACGTACGTCCGTATGGAGTCGTTGAGTCTTTGCACTCCCGGCATTGTTAGGCCTTTACTTTCATCTAAGATAAATGTTGCCCAAGCATTAGGGTGTTTTTGTTCTATTGATCCTAATCTAACTTGTTTGTTTGGTTGAAAAGAGGTGTGGCCGGGCCAGTAGTCAAACTCATATTCTCTATGTTGACCCCACAAATACAATGTGCCTAACCCGTGATTGCGGTCTAACTTTTGTCTAAAGTCAGTTGAAGGTTTAATGTTAAATTCGTTGCAGATTCTTTCATATGCATTATTGTCCATCGAGCTGAGAAATGGATTAAACGCGTTGTCGTTGGGGAGGCGCACCTGTAGTTCAGTTAGTATGCGTCTATACTGGTAATAAACATGAAAGTTACATACTGACCTTACTAAGCGATTGGGGTGGTTTAAATGGTTTGCATATGAAACACCGCAGCCGGTGGTTGAGCAGTAAACTGCAAAATTTAACTGATTCTGGTAAAAAGCCATGGGGTGAGTTGACCATGCTGATGGCACACTATCACTTTTTATTGGAGGATTTAAATATCTAGTTAGTGGGTTTACAAGTCTGACTCGGAAGTCATATGATTCATCTACTGCAATGGTCAGGATACTGAAGTCCAAAGATTTGGGCTCATAAACCCCTCCTACATCGTAAGTGGCACTTTCATTATATTTAAAAGGTTCCATTTTTAAATAGATTTTTTAAAAAAGGATTTAAAAAAGGATGTTCCTTTATATAACCAAGCAAAACCAGCGCGTGTTTTTAAAGTATTCAGTTGACAATAAAGGCGGGAAGTGTAGGGTTGCTCTTAGAGAACTTAGGTTTAAAATAAGGTGGTTTAACATATCTGAAAAAGCCCAAAATAATTGGATAGATATTTATGATGAGGGGGGCAATCGCTTAAAACGTTTAAAAATACCTGATGGTTACTACAGCTTTTGTTCTTTAAAAGAAGCATTTAACAAATTTGACATACGGTTAGAAATTAATGAGGCAAATCTTATAATTACTATATTTTAACCAAAACATAAAGACAAAAGGGAGTACGTTTTTCCCAATGGCCTTGCTCGAATTTTAGGCTTTTATGATAGTGGTAAAACTTATCGTATTAATACACACGCGTATATAGACAGCGGTCTTTATGAATATGTAGGTAGTAGACAATCCGATTTTCTGATTAATCCAATGTTGTTTGTTAATCTACACGAATTAAAAACAGATACTAATTTGTATAATGGAAATCCATCTACAATTCTAAGGGCGCTACCAGCGACTAAGGCGGGTTATTGCGATTATCAGGCATATACATTTAATGACACTCAGTTTAAAGAATTAGTTCGTGGGCAGATAGATTCATTGTGTGTAGATATAACGAATCAAAATAGAAACCCTATTGTTTGCTCTAATTTATTAGTACTGCTTGAGATAGATGATTGAGGGAAGAGAATGTCTAAATGTAGGTTCTAGATCACCATCTCATTTTGCCCACAAACCCCACTTTTCACTGCATTATTTTTTTTTAATTTTTGTATGGTTTAGCTGTTTTTGGATTTAAGATAGGGTTTAATCATGTGAAAAGTGGGGTTTGTGGGCAAAATGAGATGGTGATCGTGAACAGGTATTTAGACATTCTCTGCCGGGTAGCCTCCGTTCAGGGTAACCCAGCCTCTTCGGAATCTGCTGCAGAGGAGAGTTTTGGCTTCCTCATACGTGGCAGGAACGGTCGGCTGTGTGAGCTGGCTTCCTTCCTTAGCAAGGTGGTCTGCACGCTCGTTGCCTGGAAGGCCTACATGTGCAGGCACCCACTGGAGGGTTGTTGGGGCTGTTTGGTAAGGGCTGCGAGGGAGGCCTTGAGCGACTGGATCAGTGGACCAGGATCAGGGGAGTCAAGGGCCTGGAGTGTGGAGATGGAGTCTGTGAAAATGGATATTCTGCCAAGGGGTTTTCCACAGGAGGAGAGGAATCCTGCTGCTGTTGTGATGGCCAGAACTTCAGCTCTGAAATTAGAGCAGAGCTTTCCTCCGGGGAATGCGATACTGCAGTACTCTCCATCGGGAAATCTGACGTAGACACCACTGCCTCCATTGTGTGTGGCTTCCTCTGCTGATCCGTCTGTGTATACATGTGTCCAGGAGCTGGCTGGGTAGGACTCCTCTATCATGGCCAGAGTCAGAATCTTGAGAATAACTGGTTGCTGGTCTTTGGTGGTGATGCCAGGAACTCTGAGGCTGATGGTGGCCTCTATCTCTTGTTCGAGCCTTCAGTCAGGCAAGGCAAGGTCAGTGCGAGGTTCCCCTTCTGCCGCCAGAACATCGCTGTGCTGTGCTCTGAGTGCCTTATACTGGTGGTTGAGGCTCTGCCTTTTGAGACGGTTCTTTGTGGGCTGCTCCAGTCTGTGGTGCAGGTGGTGTGAGGGCAGTCTTCTGAGCTTCTCGCCCTGCATCAGGACTTTCAGGTCGCGTTTTCTGTCCAGGGGCTCGACGTTAGCAGCTTTCTCCATGTCATGGATGGGCGTTGACCTCATGGCTCCAAGAATAAGGCGAAGTCCCATGTTTTGGACTTTGTTGAGCCGGCTCTTGTTGGTCTTGGAGGCTGTGCCCCACGAGGATGTGGCGTACTCTATGGTGAGTCTGATCGCTCCCATGTAGACCCTGGCGTGAAGCCTGCTGTCCACTCCCAAGTCGTCCCGACCAGCTTCTTCAGCAGGGCTAGTTTGCGGATGCCGCTCGTCTCCATCTCCTCAATCTGGGGTTTCCAGGTCAGGCGGGTGTCCATCTTGACGCCAAGGAATGTTGGTGTGTCCATCTGGGGCAAGACCTGTCCCTGGAGTCTCAGCTTGACGTGTTCGTTGGCGGTAGAGAGAGAGAGAAGAGTGTTGTGTTGGTTTTTGTGGTGTTGAGTTCAAGACCCCAGTCGTCTGTCATGGCGATATTGCTGACGAATTCCTAAAGCCGGTAGGAGGCTGTGCTGGTGAATTTAGAGGATGTCCATATTGCCAGATCGTCTGCGTGCAGACTGTTGGAGACGTGCTTCGTGATGGTGTCTATAATGTCGTTGATATACAACAAGAACAGTGTTGGGGAAAGCACTCCTCCCTGTGGGACACCCTCGCGCAGCTTGACCTTTCTGCTGTGGAAGCCGTCTAGTTTGACCCTTGCGGTCCTGCCGAAGAGGTAGTGGTGGATCCACATGTACATCTTGTTGCGTACGCCGGCTCAGAGAAGTTTCATGGTGAGGCCCTCCTTCCACACTTTGTCAAACGCTCTTGACAGGTCAAAAAACACGGCCAGTGTCTTCTTCTCCAGAAAAAAGTTTTCGATGTCCTGGACGAGGAGGGCTAGTTGGTCTTCCGTGTTGCGAAATTTCCTGTAGCCGGTCTGTGTAGATAAAAGGATGTTCTGTGTTTCCAGGAGGAAGGTGAGGCGACGGTTGACCATCCTTTCCAGCAGCTTGCCGACACAGCTCAGAAGGCTGATTGGTCTGTAGCTGCGGGGGTCCTTCTTGCTCTTCCCCTTCTTTGGAATCGGGATGATCTCTGCCTCTTTCCAGATGGAGGGCACAACTCCTGCTGTCCAGCTGTGGTTGAAGATCTGAAGCAACACTGTTCTGGATGCTGGTCCCAGGTGCTTCAGCACGTCGCCAGTGACGCCATCGCGCCCCGGAGTTTTCTTGGGCTTCAGCTTGCGAATGCCTTGCTTCAGCTCCTTCATGATAAAAGACTCGCTTGTACAGCTGTCATCTATACATGTGGGTCTGATGTCAGAAGTTCTGTGGTTTCTTCTCGAACCTGCTTGATGCGCTGTCTGGGCATGTGGATCATACTCTTCTCTCGGTACAGTTCCGCAAAGGTGTTGGCTGCGGCCTTTTCTGTTTTCAGCTGAATGTCCTGCTCGATGACAGTCTTACCTCTACTGGGGTTGTCATCGTTCAGTTTCTTCGTCAGCTTTCAGAGTCCCTGCATGTCTTTCTCCATGTTCATGGAAGCCGTCTTGTCTTGCCAGCTCTTGCGTGTTGCTTTCAGCTTTTCCTTTATGAACGTGGCTTTCGCTCTGTTGTGGGTCTCTACATTCTCGTCAGTGGAGGAGCTCTCCATCGTGTCCCTGGTTTCACTGAGGGTTTTGTGCAGGGTGTCGAGCTCAGGCGACCAGTAGGGCGGTAGTTCCTGCGTTTGCCTCGTGGAATAGCTGCCTACGCCGCATCTAGCACTGCCTTGTTGAAAAGCTTGGCATTTTCATTGATGTCGTGGTGTCACATTGTCATCACAGAAGTCCTCTTGTCTACCTCATGCTTGAAAAGGTCCCAGTTTGCCTTCTTGTAATTCCAGCTTGCCGGGTGCCTGGTGGGATGGATTTCAAACTGTCTCTGTACTGTGATGATCACTGGCCTGTGGTCCTGCCTCCAAGCTGGGGCGACACCTCCCTTTGGGCAATGCTGTGGATGTCGTCTGTCGCGAAGGCCAGATCAGGAGTGCTAGTGGTCCTCCATGCTCGTGAGTAGCACGTAGGTGGATCTTCTGGTCTGTTGATGAGGATAAGCTGGTTACTGATTGCCCAGTTTTCAACATCTTCTCCCTTCTTGTTGAGATCTTGGTAGCCCCAGCTGGGTGAGTGGCTGTTAAAGTCTCCTGTGATGATCCAGCTGTGGTGAGTCAACGAGAATGGAGTTGAGCTGTATCTGGTTTGTAGGTGAGTAGACACTGAGGACTGTCACTGACGTGCCTGGGAACACCAACTTGACTCCCAGGAATTCTGTGTCGAGATCAGCTTGACCAGAACTCTGGGTGTCCGCCGACCGGATGTTGTTCCTTACCAGGGTAATGAGGCCTCCCTTTGGTCTGTTCTCTCGGTCTTGTCTGTACGACTCGTAACCTCTTATGAAAAAGCGGTGAGTGTTCACATTTTCACGCAGAAACCGCTGGAGCTCAACCTTCTTGCGCTGTACTCCTTCCGCATTCCAGTGGACGATCCGAAGTGCTGCTTGCCCATGTGCTCCAATCTGTTCTCCCCAAAGAGTCTGAGATGCATCACGTCCGTGGTCGGTAGTCGTGGATGGGCCCCTTTGAGGCTGAGGGCACGGCACCGTCTCCCTCTGGTCACGGTCCAGGAAGACGACACCTCATTGGTCTAGCGTTGTCTGCGTAGCCATGTGTCGTAGAGTGCGTGCACAGCCGGTTTTGATTAGATCACGCCCCTTGAGAGGCCACTGTGGCGCCGTCTTCGGTGAACTCCTGTTCTGGTAACGGTTTACAGTTGGCCGGGTTTTCTCTTGGGAGTTTTCCTTCTCTTGCATCCGCAAGCCGAGATCCACAAAATATGTTAATGAGTCGCCTTCGGTTTTGTACACGTAGTCGTTGGGACATATAGGGTCCTCATCCGCTCTGGCCGTTGACTGCCCAAAGCAGTTTATCCGCCCAGTGGTGCCGTGTAAACACCGCCCGTTTAACCTCCGGGGGAGCTGGTCTACATTAGTCTGACCTCTACCCTTCGACCTGCCCAGCTTGGATGGCCCTAACAGGAGCATACGCTCCCGCTGGCATAGCTCTCTGGGTCATAGAGGTTCGCAAGCTCCCACACCACGACAAGGAGTAGAGCATGTGATGGCACATTTTCTGTGATCTACTTGTCTCTTTGCAGCTGATAAATCTGCAACCCTCCAGCAATCGACTTCATCCACCCTTCTGCTTTGGAGTCACTTCGTCGCTTGGCGACGGCCACCATCCGGAGGAAGCGTTCTTCTTGCTCACTCTCAGATACCCTTTTGTAAGCCAGGGCTCTTGTACCACTAACCGACCACCAGCTGAATATTCATAAGCCAGTTCCAGGGCACTGAGTGGTCTGGTCTCCATCCTAAAATACAGCTGTGCTCTAGTAAGTCCTTGCCTGCAAGCATTACACTGGTATTTATCGATGTCAAGCATATTCTTTGCAGTCTTGTTTATACATGATCAGTAGCACCACTGCTGTATCCAACAGACATACAACATTCCCCTCAGAATATGACCTTGACTGAATCTGTTCCACAGAGATGTTTTCAAATTCTCTCTAGCAACTGTGTGGGCTTCTAGCAAGGATTCTACCAAGTGGGACACGTACTCTTCCTCTGACCTGAACCAGGGATCATAATGCGTTCTAGAGTGTTCAGTTCCCTCGTCAATGTTAACGTAGAGGGGGTGAAGCCAGTCGCTCGGTTAACTGAAGATCTTATAGCTCCTGCTATAAGCTGGATGTGTTCTTCTCACTTGCTAGTCTAAGGACACACCATATGGATCCGTCAACGTTCTGTTGTATTGCTCGACCTGTCCACTTGACACGGTGCGATATGGAGTAGTTCAGGCTCTGTGGATCTGGAAAGCATGACACAATGTCTCTAACAGTTTGCTTTCGAAACTGCACCCTCCGTCTGAGAAACACAGGAGCAGACAATAGAAACGTGAGCAGAAACCATCCACATCAGCCTTAGCTGTCACCTTTGCCTTCTGGGATTGAAGCGGCACTCACTCAAGCAACATGGTGAACTGATCTACCATAAGCTAATTCACCATCATGAGGCAGTCCTCATTCTCGCGTGCTGTCTTGGGCAGGGGACTGATGAACTCTTTCCATCGTTTCACCTGCGTAACGCGCTATCAATGGGACTTTCTTCTAACGCTTGACGTTGCTTTTGCTACAAACGTCACAAATCAGAACGTAGGCCTCAACATCCCTATACAGAGTGATCCATATGAATTTTTCGTTGAGTTTGGCTTTAGTTCTAGCCCCTTCTTGGTGCGCTGTTGATGGCAGATCATTATTTCACCGAATAGCTTGTTCCTGGAAACTAGTGGGAACCACCAGTTCCAAGTCCTGGGAATTGGGCTGTCACCTCAAAAGCAAGCCTTCACCAAGCAGGGATAGAGCTCTGTTCAACCAGTTTAATTTAGCATTTGGCGAAGCTGATAAGATTTCTCCTTCTTTAGGTTTAGATCCATCCTGAAGATACTGAAGAATCAGGTTCAAGTCCTTGTACTTTGCCTGTGTTTCTCTGAACTCTAACACCATGAGCCCCCAGTGCGACGGGACCTCTGATGTAGCTTCTTGTGTAAGCTTCATATTACAGGTCCTCAGTTATTCCTGTCCATCCGGAACCTCAATCTCAAAGCTTATGCCATCAGTGCCTCTGGTCTCAAAGTCTGCATTCACACCTGCTAGTTCTTCCTCAGCTATCCTTTCTCATAGAGAGGCATGCTAACTGTCCCGGGGACAGTTACTGTTGGAAAGACTCTCCTTTCATGTATATTGACCAGTTAATCGTCCCTGATCATTTTATCCACGATTCACTAGAGATCTTCCACCCATCGTGCAACCAATGATGGGCTGACCAGTTGATGAATGAGCTTGTGTGTTGACTGAGCACACACAACTTGGATAGGCACATGCTCTGAATGCGTCAGAAAGTGTCGGGTACATCAATTGAGAGCATCAGAGAACTATTGGGCACTGTTCAAGCCCGAAAATTGTCACGTTAACCCTCAATGTGGACAAGAATAGTGGCAGTTACATTCCTTGCATGTGCTGACAGGGATGTCATCTGGACACCCAAGAACACGGGCAGACGCACATTCTAAACATTCCTGACTTCTGTCAGGTGCATCCTCCATTTGCACCTGCGATCGAGCATGTGTTCTCCATCCTGGGATCACTTGAGTGCTTGAACCACAAACGTTATTTTCTTTGGCATGACTTTCAAGCAAAGATTGGGCAGGGCCTGTCATACTTCATTCCTGTGGCGCCTGCGCAAGCTTGGAGGTTGATGTGCGCAAGAAAATCTGCCCTCTGTCATGTGCATCCCAAGTGATATCAAAGGGAGATACCCGATAAAGATGACTGGATCTGTTCACCCTTACCATACTCCCACCCTGGTCTCTCAAGAGAGGCTTCCCCACAGTAACCACAATGATACCTTCTAGCTGGAAACTTTGGGCTTCGTCTACAGCCTAAGGTAATTCACCCATTGCTCTTTGTACCTCTTGCAGTGCAGACATTCCCCACAAGGTAAACTTTCAAGCTGAATGCCCGCAACGAATGATGGACAGGGGTTAAAGCATCAGTAATTGTGGATAATGCATCCGCATTTTTATGCTTTGTATCTGCCTGACACTTCACTGTCATGTGGAACTGGGATAGCTCCTCCATCCATTGGGCAAACTGTCCTTGTGGGTTCCTAACTGTAAGAACCAGGTTAGACTGGAATGGTCTGTCCTGACGGTGAACGTCCTACATAAAAGGTAGTATTTAAACTGTCTAGTAAACGTCCCAATACTTACCAGTTCCTTCCGAGTAGTGCAGTACCTTCTCTGCTCAGACGTGAGTGCAAAACTGCCATATGCAATCATTCTCTCCAAATTATATTCAACCTGACTCAGAACCGCTGCTATTGCCATTGCACTGGCATCCGTATTCAGAATGCATAGATCCGTGCAGTTTGGCAAAAGCAGTATGAGGGGTTCGGTCAAGGCTATGCAGAGTTTTTTTAGAGACCCCAGCTGTTCTTGGCCCCAGACCAACCTGTTGTTTTCCTGTGAGGTTATACGAGGGCTGTGCCAGTGCTGCAAAGTCCTTATTGGGCATGCAATGGTAATTTGTAAAGCCAAGAAATCGCTCCACATCTGAACATGTCGGAATGGGCCAGTTCCTCACTGCTTAAATGTCACGTTCGGCCATGGCAATTCGATTTCTGCTAACTATCTTTTCCAGGAACTCAACATCAGGTTGAACGAAAAGACACTTCTTGGGCTCAAGCTTCAAATCATGCTGTCAAAACCACTACAGCATTTCCCTCAAGTTCTTCAGACGGTCTTCAATACTGTCCCCCAAGACCAGAATGTCGCACAGAAAGGCATGTACAGCCTTCCGTGTTAGGCCTCCTGAAAGACGTCTTACTAACTTGTGAATGTGGCTGCTGCATTGATGAGACCAGTTCCCATTCTAACATGCTCGTGCAAGCCATGCTTTGTCCGGAAGGCTGTTTTCTTTCTGTCCGACTCTTTGCTTTCACCTGCCAGTGAACATTGTTGGCATTCAGCTTTGAAAACCAAATGCCACCTGACAGAGTGTCAAGACAATCTTCCATTCGTGGCGATGGGCAAGTCTCATGGTGCGGTACTCAATGCACCACCGTATTGATCCGTCCTGCTTCCGGGTAACTACTGGCACTGACACTCACCCTGACACTGTTTCCTGGATGACACAAGCATCCAATGTTTTCTTCAAACGTGCCTCTTCCTCCCGTGCAAACACAGCAGTATTGGGACATATTCTCTGTTTGATGAGTTTGACGTCTCTGGTATCAATTGAGTGTTCAGTACTCGTAAAATCCCCCAAAGCAAAGTAACCAGCCGCAATCACATTCTGTTCACCTTTCCATCTTATAAATTGCTATGTTCTCATAGTTCTTTACCATTGAAAAATGATTTAAGGCCCGAAACTTTTGGTTGATCCTTTCCCCTGGATTACCTTTTCCACCCTGTTTTATCATTTACTTTCACATTCTGAAAGTCACATAAAGACTTATCCAGCTCCGCCTTTTGGTTTCTCCCAGGTGTGTGCTCGTGTCACTGGCCAATTTGCATAGATGTTCCAGTACTTCTTTTAGCTGGGATTCCTCCCTTCCCTTTCGTACCATTTTGCAGGCTGTTTCCCCATTTGCCACCTGGCCATGGCCCTTACTTCCAGAGCAAGAGTCTTGCAGAACTTGGCTCAGTATCACCTGCACTTCAGTTGCTTTAGCTATCAGCCCTTCCCTTTTTGTTGTGTGATATCTGTTCCTAGAGTTAACCCGGCAAATGATAAGATCGTCTTTGGATTTCCTTACTGTTCTCGGGGTTAAAAGATCTGAACGGACTGAGGATTCAGTATAGTAATCATCCCCGAAGCTGGAGTATGGCTGCCTTAATGGTGGGATAAATTACGGTCATACACACAAACTCCACTCCTTTTGTTGGGTAGATGAAATTAATCCTTGCTTCTCTATACAGGCAGTGCCCGCAGGAGTATCAGCCTGCGTACGCAGAAAGAAAAAAAAATGTATAGTATCCAGTAGAACTTTGCTGGTTACGCTCAGGACAGAATTAAGCGGTGCCACAATTTTGCAGATAGCTGAAACCTTGGCGGTTGGAGGTCCTTTTCCAAAGCTCATATCCAGGGGGGTAATTTCCTCTCCAATCAAGAGTTTCAGCCCTAATGTCATGACCCCCCCACCCTCTCTCTCTCTCTCTCTCTCTCTCTCTCTCTCTCTCTCTGCCCTCTCCTCCGCCCCCCCCCCACCACTCCAATAATGCAACATCTTGTCAGCAATCGGAGCGACATATACCCATTCCTTGAAAGTTGTCCTGTCTATCCTCAGTAGTACTAGGTCATTGATAAAGCCCTTCCTGGTCATCCATTCGCATCTTCACATCTTTCAGTTTCTTTGGTTTACTAGTAAGCTTGTCGTAAACCGAAGTGGTGATGATAGTCATCTTGGCTCCAGAGTCCACCCCAGCATAATGAAGCCAGATCAGAGTTTTTTCGTGGGGGCTCCACCAGGCAGCTCATCAAAGAAGGTCAAAACGTGGTGTTATGCCGGCTGGGTCTGTAAGACAGAACAATCTTGATATCCCAGGCTTGACAAATTTCTGGTATTATATTCTGCATCATCGCAGTGTCCCTGCAGAAGAGCATGTCCATCAGCTTCCGTGTGTAAATATCAACATGTCTGTGGCCATACCATCCTTCTGTGTGGATGGGAAGGTATCACTAACAGTAGCCCCAATGCTGGTTGTGAAGTACAAATCCTCCAAACAGCTCTTCTACTTTTCATTATCAATCGTCTAGCGATTGGTCATTTACAATGACGTGAGATGTGATGCGCGCGCATCTAGCCAGTGATGCTTGTATCATGCCAGAGACAAGACACGTGCTTTTTCCGCCAAAAGAAATATCATCGTTTCATGAGGTCAGTCCATTCCTTTTTATTCTTTTTTAACTTTATTAGTTAAAGATAGCAAGGCTGAGTCCTTTCAGTGACTTTTTATCAGCCAGATTTCGTGTTGCTGCTCAGATCAACAATATCGTAATTGCCGGCTTTCAGCCCGGTACCGGTACCAAGTCTGGCACCATGGCCTCACATGATCAAGATGAAAGGCCGGCCGTTGAAGGTAAGGACTTGAGAGATTCCAAACTGGAGGAAAAATTAGAGGACAGGCTTCAAGATGTAGCGCAAAGTTTGGATGCGAAGTGGGAAAAGAGGTTTGATGAATTTGAAACTCTTTTGAGAACTTCGTTAAAACGTAAACTCGATGCCGGAGACATGAGCGGAAACGATTCTGACGTCGAATATGACGAACGCGATGTCCTTGTTTTACAAGAGGATCAAGAAGAGTTAGATTTACAGCAGTGTGAAAAGTCACTGATTGAGGGAAATGCCAGTACCTCTAGCATATCTAAGAAAGACAACGCTCAGTTGTTCGTTGAAACTGAACAAGAGCTCAGTGGAAAAGAAATGCTAGGTTCAAAGGTCAGTGATGGCTTGGCAACAATAGTCAATGCGCGTTTTAGCCGAAAGCTGAGCGAAAAGGTCCAGAAGGACAAATTTGAGGCGTACAATCGACCGGAGTATTGTGAAAAATTAGTTGTGCCAATGGTAAACAAGGATGTATGGTCCAAACTTTCAACAGATCCATGCAAATCGGATCTGAAGATTGCACACGCCAAGCGCGCTATTATCAAGGCAACAACCGCGATTGCTCGCGTGGCAGACCAGAACGAGGCTTCGCGACAAAATGCAGAAGTAATACGGAACTGCATAGATGCAGTTGCGTTGCTAGGGCACGCCACCCATGAGCTGTCTATGTTCCGTCGTCGAGCGATGTGTCCACCGGTCAATCCGCGCTTGTGCGACGAAACGATTGCCGTTACAGAACATTTGTTTGGCGACAATCTTGCATCCACCCTCAAAGATATAAACGAAATGGAGAAGATAGGCTACAAGGTCTTGTCTACTGGGAGGACGGGAAACAACCCCAAATTTAGTCGCTTCCAGTATGACGGAAATGGGGGCAACAGGAAAGGGTCTTTTTTAGGGGCCGTCTCGAACAAGCATTTCCCAGCCAGACGTGGGGGCTATCAGTACCCAAAACCACAGACACAAGGGCATCACTACAACAGCTTTCCCAAAGGGCGCAACCAGAGGAACAGCTTCTCTCAGTCTCAGTAACTGAGGTAAGTGATTTTGATGCACAGTTAGACAGCATTGTTCAGTTACTGACACTTGAAGCAGAAGAGTTTGAAGCAGGAAGATTGGCTAAATTTACAGAAAATTGGGTTAAGCTGACGTCAGATCCCAACATCCTAAAATCAGTGACTGGGGCTGAAATTGACACTGATTGTAATCTGGAAGATTTAGCTATTTTGTCATGTCCATCCTCATATTCATTCAGAATGAATGCTGCAGAAACAGCTGTTATTGATGAAGAAATTGACAAATTGATTAGGAAAAAAGTTATAACCGAGTGTGAGCACACTCATGGAGAAATTTTGTCACCAATCTTCACTCAGCAAAAACAAGATGGATCACAGAGAATGATCCTAAACCTAAAAAGTCTAAATGAAGAAATAGCATATCACCATTTTAAGATGGACACTTTGGCTATGGCCTTGGCTTTGGTTAGCAAAAACTGCTATATGGCATCATTGGACTTGAAAGATGCTTACTACTCTGTACCCATTTGCAAGGAACACAGAAAGCTGCTGAGATTTGAATGGAAAGGAAAAATTTTCGAATACAATGCGCTCCCAATGGATTGGCATTGGCACCACGTTTGTTCACAAAAATAATGAAGCCAGTTTTTGCAACCTTGAGATTGAAAGGACGTATCTCAACAGCTTTTTTGGATGATTCCTTGCTTATGGGCATTTCAAAGAGACAGTGCCAGGGAAATGTTATGGACACACTGGACATATTACATAAGCTAGGATTAATTGTACATCCCACAAAGTCAGTTTTTCAACCAACTACTGTGATTCAGTATTTAGGAGTGATCATTGACTCAGTCTCAATGACGGTCACTTTGACCTCAGAAAGGAAAGAGAAAATGCTTCTAAGCTGCAAGAACCTGCTGAAGGCAGCTGAGATATCCATAAGAGATTTGGCAAAAGTCATTGGGTTAATGGTGGCCAGCTTTCCCGCTGTTAAATTTGGGCCCCTGCATTACAGGCAGTTGGAAAAAAATAAGTGTAGAGCTCTGAAGAAAAGCAAAGGACATTTTGACCAGGTGATGGAGATATCTAAAGCTGGACAAAAGGAGTTGACATGGTGGATTGACAATATTCCTGATGCTTTCAATGATGTCTGTTGCAGAGATCCAGACATTGTGATCTATTCTGATGCAAGCCTTCATGGCTGGGGCTGTGTTTGTGCAGAAGTCTCTTCAGGAGGAGTGTGGTCACCAGCAGAAAGAAAATTTCATATAAATTACTTAGAATTAAAAGCTGCATTTTTTGCCTTGAAATCTTTCCAGAGGCAGCTTCAAGGGAAACATGTAAGGCTCATGCTGGACAATACCACAGCCATAGCATGCTTAAACCACATGGAACATCTCACTCTGACTCCTGTAATGATTTAACATTTCAGATCTGGTCTTGGTGCATTGAACATAATATCTTTGTCAGTGCAGTCCACATACCAGGAGTGGAAAATGTGATGGCTGATGCAGAATCCAGGAAGGTAAATCTGGACACTGAATGGAAGCTGAACAATGACCTCCTGCAAGCTGCTCTTAGACAGCTGAATGCAGCACCTGACAGATTTGTTTGCTTCTAGGCTGAATGCGCAAATGAAAAGATTCATCTCTTTCAGGCCAGATCCAGATGCAGAAGCTATTGATGCTTGCAGTGTAACTTGGAGAGACATAAATTTCTATGCTTTTCCTCCTTTCAGCGTTGTCACCCGATTCCTCCAGAAGGTGCAGAGGGATCAGAGTTCAGGTGTGCTGGTGGTCCCAGATTGGCCAACTCAGCCGTGGTATCCAGTACTGTTGCGACTGTTGACTGCAGAGCCAGTGCGTCTGACCTGCAGAAAAAACCTGTTGCATCTCCCCAGCCACCCAGATGCAGTCCATCGCCTGATTCAACAGAAGAGGCTTCACCTGCTAGTTTGCAGGATCTCAGGTGTTCTTTAACCAGCTCTGGTCTAAGCAGTGGGGCTGCTGATTTGGTTATGAGCTCTTGGAGAAACTCTACCCAGAAAGCGTATGACTCTTACATAAGAAGGTGGAAAACTTTTGTAGATAGCAAGGGAATAAAAACACCCACTTATGTCCATGTAATAAATTTTCTGGCAGAAATGTATAATTCTGGGGCTAGTCACACTACAGTAAATTTAGCCCGGAGTGCAGTTTCAGCTTATTTGCACAGGCCAGGCACCGAGGCAGTAGGTAGTCACCCATTAGTGTGTCGCCTAGTGAAAGGGGTGTTTGAAGAAAGACCCTCCATTCCCAAATATCATGATACATGGGATGTGGATAGTGTTCTACAATACTTAGCTGGCTGGCCAGACGTAGGAAAGATGACTCTTAAGCAGTTGACCCTTAGACTGGTTATGTTGTTAGCCCTGCTGTCTGGTCAGAGGGGTCAAACAATCCACACATTAAAATGTGATGATGTCAGATTTAAAAATGACAAGTGTGTCTTAGTGTTTAGTGCTGTGCTGAAGCAAACTAAACCAGTGTCACATGTGCAGCCGTTAGAACTAGAATCATTTGTAAATAAAAACATGTGTATTGTTACCCACCTTAGACAGTATTTAAGAGTGACAAAGACTCTTAGGAAAGGGAAACAACTCTTCATTTCATTTGTCAAACCCCACAGTGAAATCTCAAGAGACACTATATCCAGGTGGATTAAAACTGTTCTGAGGTTAGCCGGGGTGGATATCAGCCGTTTCTCAGCTCACAGCACCAGAGCAGCCAGCACTTCAGCAGCATTCAGCAGAGATGTGCCTATTGACTGCATAATGAGAGCGGCTGGGTGGTCCAGACAGACCACTTTTACCAAGTTCTACTGCAAACCTGTGCTTCAAAAATCTTTGGGACAATCAGTGCTAGGCAGTTTTGTAAATAAGAAGTAGAAATGCTGCAGGGTCCAGTTTTGACCCAGTGACTGACTGATTTTTCATGGTACAGTTTGACCCAGTGACTGATTGAAAGTGATTGCATGCCAAATTACAAATTGTTTTGAATTACCAGAAACTTTACAGCTCTTGTGTAATTAAATATGGACAAACAAAATCCATCGACTTGTTTATATTGCTTTTATGATTGATTCAGTACTCATGACCTCTAACTCTGAAGTCTTACGTCATTGTGAATGACCAATCGCAAGACGATTGATAATTAGTAAATTTAACGAGACTTACCTGTAAGTTGAGGTTAAATTGGAATTATCTAGAGTCTAGTGATGAGAATGAGCAATTACGTGCCCTCCCTTCTCGGCTCTGGATGATTCTCGCTTACCCTCCCAGGTATTGTCTGTTGAATTTATTTTAGAGGTCATTCGTGTCTAAATACTGGCTAGATGCGCGCGCATCACATCTCACGTAATTGCTCATTCCCATCACTAGACTCTCGATAATTCCAATTTAACCTCAACTTACAGGTAAGTCTCGTTAAATTTACTAATTACACCAGAGTCTAGCAGCAGGTTGGTATGTTTCCTGGCAGAGAGGAACTGTCCTCACAGCTGACAAGCTCTCCTCCCTGTTGAGCATAGGCCAAGGCTCCCCGATACGACCATTGGACAGGAGCATGGACATCCCCTATGGAGACTTAAGGAATCCAAGCAGGGCAACATTAAAGACTGGACTGACATCTCCTATCCTAAAACATGAATGAAATGTGTTTGATGTGGATTGCTTATTGCCAAAATATCTGTCACAGTTAACTCTACGCTCTATTGGTACTGTGCAATCATGATTATAGTTTATGGTAGTGATACAAGAAAATTAAATCATGAACAGATCTATGTATATATTTTACAGCACATTCTAGTTAAGTGTGAATACCCAACAGCAAAATAAACGGGAAAGCCAGCCCCTTTCTATTCAGGAAAAGTATATAAACTTACACGCTACTTTTTCCATTGTTAGGGTTCACAGAGTTAAGATGTTTGCTTTCGTTGAACATATTTTTCTTGATGATATTAAGACATTGAATAAGTGCTCGGAAGAGTCTACAAAGAAGAAGCCCAACACCATGTTCCTGTTCAGACAAGTTTTTCGGCCTTTAATTCATTAGGGGCGTCGGCCAACAATAAGTTCAAGACTACCATATATCATTTTCAGGTCAGACATATTTTGGCACTGTACAGGGATTCGAATCTGCACCTCCTGAATATCTTGCCTTGAGAAATATGGCTTACCCACAGAACTATCAGCCTCCTGTTCTCTGTCGGGAATTTGTCCTTTCCCAACCAGATCCAGCCAGAAGCCTTTATTGTCCTGATTCTCTTCTTACCAGAAGCTGTTTAACTAGAGCGTACAAACTCCCTTGCTCTGACCACTATGGCAAGTATTTCCGCCCAAGCTGCTGGTGAGACTGGCATATTGCTGGGTCATTATGTGAGCTTCCTCCATTCTGCGTTCCTGTGACAAAATGATTTTTTTTTTCTTGAACAGTGATGGAGCACTATACCCAGTCTCATTCCACTCTTCCAGGTGATCAGCAGCTTTTTTTCCCATTCTGAATGATCTGCTGTGCACTCTCAGTCACTCACTCCACCAGTTAAGCCCCACTTCCAAAACATAATGTGTCGCCTTTTGCCATGTAGTACGTGTTTTTGGAGGAAGGGGGGGGGGGAAGCTGGTAGTTGTGTCACCACGTGACCGTCCTCGGGTTGCCATGAACTCCAGACATACTGCACTGTTTGTTTACCATGTCAAATGGTACTTGCATGATCATATGATTTTCCACGTTTTACCAGGCTTGCACCTGAGGGCAGACAGTCATTAAAGATCTGAGGATGAAGGTGATCTGAAGAAACACCAGTCACCATATTTCGTTCCAGCTGAGACGTCTTTGTACTCCATTTTCCCACATAGTCCATTGCCCCTTTTAGCATTGTTGGACTGCTTTCTGGATTCTCTCGGAATCTTCTTCTGTCATCAACACACTGTATTGCCATATTTCTCTATTCATCCAACCCCTGCTTGTTGATTTATGTGTATCCCACCCTGATCGTCAGGTTTTCTTTTGCTACATGTATTCCTTCCTGCCAGTGTTTTTCTGAGAGACTTTAGCTCGTCCTGAAGTGATCTCACAACCTTGTCTCCCGAGTCCTTAAGCACGGCTAATGACCTTGTTTTCCCCACTTTGTTCTCCTCGAAAATGACTTTGATGTTTAATGGTCAGTTTGCTCGGACTCAGTCAATGACACCAGGTGGACAACCAAGCGATTTTCACATGTACTTCTTGATGGTGGCCTTGCACGTGTGTGTTCTGGTGTTTATATCCTATAACCTTACATGCCAGAGGACATTCGAGATCGGCGCAAATAGCAGGCATCAGATGTATAATAGAAAGAACAATAGGACTACAGCCCTGTCATAGAATATCTAGCCAATATAAAAGTCTTAGCATTATCTTAGTCATCCTGTTTCTTACTGAACATCATAAGATAAAACGAAAGATATAGCAAGTCCGTCAAAAGCACTGGTGTAGACAATTGCATGGCTACTGTCTTTGGATGGACATAGCGACTCCCTCTCGAAGAGGAGGTGGCCATCAGTCATGGAGGTTTCGTCACTAAGAAATTAATGTTTTCAGTAGGGGGCTGAGTCGTGTATATGTCAGATCAGAACAGGCACTACCAGCCACAACTAAGTAAGTATGTTGTCAGTAGGGGGCTGAGCAGCCACTGTCGTGCGTATGTAAGATCAGAACAACAACAGTGAATACCATCCACGTGGGTCGGCATCACTGTGGTGTCTCTCCTAGTGGATTGTCTCGTGGCATCTTCATATTAACCTGTTCCTTATGGACTGCAGAGACTGCGGTAGTACAAATCTGGATTGGCAAGTCAGAATCGGCAGCATGTGAGTAGTGACATTAAGCAGAGGGTGAGGGTGGACAGGGGGGGGGGAGTAGATGGGGTGGGGGCACAGAATAAAAAAGCAACAGAAAAAACACATTTATAATGATTATCTTATCCCTTCACCATTATCAATGTCATGATATCATGGGTTTTTTTCCAGCGCTGCCACGCCCGGCAGTATACAGTGGTATGCTGCAAGCAGACATTATGATACGCTATTAT
The DNA here is from genome assembly GCA_033310375.1 of Conus canariensis. Lineage (NCBI taxonomy): Eukaryota > Metazoa > Mollusca > Gastropoda > Neogastropoda > Conidae > Conus > Conus canariensis. The sequence goes on from CM065724.1 coordinate 33,054,211, forward strand.
AGCCTTCAAAGAAGGTTCCATTGAGTGAATTTAAACAGATATTTTCCAATAGAGTATGCGCAGTGCCTCTATCTGTATCATTACACTGTAAAGAAAAAGGACAGAAAGTAGGTGCCTATGGAAATCCCCATTTGACCATTTGATCATGCTCATCATACGTCAGCATGTCTCGCTCTTGTTGAAAGTCATCCAAATGTATCTTGACACTCATTTCTAAGTGGACAATGGCGTATCTTTATCGCTTCTGCCTGTATGTTAACCACAATAATCATTCCATACCAATTATTCATTATTATCGTAATTACAGCTGATGTCAGCAGCACTACAGGCTCACTGACACCTATTACAAGAACCACATCGATGGAACTCAATCACTCTAAGCGTCGAAGACATCCAAAACGTATGCCTACCATTGCACCGACATGGAAAGATCTCGATGACTGTTTGAATGGAAAAAATCTCACCTACAACATAACTACAATTAAATTCAGCCTTGTGTACTCCCGTGCAGAAAACAATGCACGAGTAAACTCGAGCTCAAAATGCATTATTGACTTGCTTGTAGACTCTAAAGGATCATTTGAAATCAAATTTATAAAGAAACATTGTAATCCAAACAACCCTCTTTATGTTGAAACACCGACTTTTACTTCGTTGTCTCGCGTGTGGACAGGGTGTGAAAGCATGTCCCCAAATGAACCGTGGGTACCCAAAATCGAACTGGAAGTGAGAAAAGTTCGTTTTCGCTTCAGCGCTGGAAAGGAGGTGGATTTCACCATTCAGCTCAACGTAACCGGAAAAAGCTTATACGTGTTAGCCTCTTTTTCGCCTGTTTTACATGACTCGCAGAATGGGTAAGTCTTTCTTCACTTACAACGCCGATTTTCTTTTCTCTTTTCTTTGTGTGTGTGTGAGTGTGTGTGTGTTGTGGTGTGGTGGGGGGGGGTGGGGTGTGTGTGTGGTGTGGCGTGTGTGGTTGGCGCGTGCGTTTGGTGTGAGTGCGTGCGTGCGCGCCTGCGTGATAGTGTGTGTGTGTGTGTGTGTGTGTGTGTGTGTGTGTGTGTGTGTGTGTGTGTGTGTGTGCCATCTTACACCCATCTTGTGCCGAATATAGAAGAGAAGTGATTGCTCGTTCTTCGATTTCGTTTCCTGAATATTGTTTGTTTTACCTGAAGAAGACCTAAGAGTCGAAACGCGTCGTTTTTTGTCTTGTAATGTGTTTATCTATATTGATTTGCGGAATCACTTAAATTTCCTTTCAGTCACCTCTCTTTGAAACGGACATGCAAAAACCACACCATATAACAGTCAGCAACATGGAACATAAATGCACATGGATTTAAAATTACCCTTAAAATTCGATTGAATTCATGTTGTAAATAGTCAAGCGACCACGAGGAGCGATGTCTTGCCAAAGTCAATTACATGTGCAAACAAAAAATATCCAAACATTTTCTAAAACTCGTATTTTCTTCTTTTTTTTATATAAATTTTTCTTCCGTAAACTCTTAGATCATATGAAAGCTATTTATCTTCTTTTCTTCAGGAACTAAAAAGTCACATCAGTTGAGTATTTTCTGTCCAAAATTGTCATGGAGTCTGCTGTAAAGTGTTCATATCTCACATCATTTAAGTCCCAATAATACATAGGAATGTGTTATAGTATTGGTACATCACACGGAATGCACTACAGAGCGTTTTCGTCTTTCAAAAGTTTGCTATCCGCCTGCATCTTCCAGTCCAATTGCCAGAGATCTTGGCATAAATCTGAGCTCCGATTTCAGATCTGGTGTGAGGGATAGAGCGCGCATGTGCTCAATTCTTTATTTGTTGGCATCTTGTAAAATTGATAAACCACTTCATCGCCTCGAATGCTGACATGACCGGAAACCCCAAACAAAATTTATAACTATGAGATTTCGAATTGCGCATGTAAAAAAGTCAGGAGTTGAGGTCTTTGAGGTTACGGCCAGCAGTGGCCTCCAAAGCAGAAAGGGAGTCAGAGGATGAGAAAGTGATTCATGTTTGATTTAGAGATCATTTAAAATGCCAGGACCAACGCTCAGCAGTGTCGACGGAGCTGTCTGAGGGATTGTGCTCTGAACATTTTAGAGGGAGTTATTGCGCAATGCATAGCAGAAGCAACTCCTTCTTCGTATTTGGAACCGTCAGTAACATATTCTTTAAGAGGACTGGACTTTAGAAGAAAGGCCCGCAGAAAATCTCGCCTGACGGAATGCACTTCAAAGGCTCCAGGGCTTTTGGGAGGAACGGGGGACATCTTTTTTGTATAACTCCTCTCAGAACGAGGCTGTGAAGCCCTCGGGGTTTTGGTTTCAGCCCAAGCAAGCTGCTGTTGACTGTTGGACAGATTGGGAGGCAGTGGGTTTACGCCCCATCGAGGGTGTATGCTTTTATTTGAGAAGTGGCAGATTTGTTAAGCCTCCTTGAGGACCAGATGCTTTTGCTTGTAATGTTTGGTAAATAGAATACGTCTGTGTATGAAAGGAGATAGACACTGTCTGTACTTTCTAAACAGCTGTAGAATACGACATACCAGATTGGGGCTGTAGTCAAGTACTTCTTTTGGCTTTGTATGAAATGAATACGTTCTTTCTGATCTGACTTTTGGGACAGATTGCTTTAGCTGTCATACCGATAGTTCAGTAAGGAGGAGGGGTGGATACCATCACAGTTGACACAACAGGCTGGATCCTTGCATGGCCCATCATGAACTGGCTTTCAGCAAACACCATCAACCTCCTCACCAGAGCACCAGTCCCACACATGGCCAAACCTCTGGCACCTGAAACACCACACCCGGGATTACACCGTTCTACTGTTTGAAACTAACCCTAATTGGGCTGTAGTATTATAGGGTACATTCAGGAAAGAGAATTCCTTGGACACTCATCCTGTTTCTACCGCTGTTGGCCTATAGACATTTTACCCCCTCCACGCAAAAGGGAGCTAGACTATTTTCTTCTCCCCACACCTTCAACAAGAGAGGATTTTCATTCTTCTCTGTTCTTCTTCTGTCCCGTCCTTTATTTGTTCTTCATTTTAGCCCCTTCTCCTCTTCTTCTTCCTTTCTATAACATCTGTAGAATATGTAGTTCGCGACCATCTGAATAGTCCTCTCACTAGACCCCCCCCCGCCCCCTCCAATATCAAACCCTGGTTCACTACAGATAGTAGTACATTTCTCGCGCTGGCTACTGCGTGGTCATTTCGTGTTGGTACCTGCATGCGTGGAAAGAAACCTTTGCCTGGACCATCCGGACATCGTTATGTGCTGTACCCAACACAGTTCGTTTATAACAATGTCACCATGGGATGAAAACCGGGCCACCCTTGCCCCTGTGTTGAAAACTGCTCTAGTCACTTTGGAGCACAGTTGTTGGATCTATGTTGATGAGCATTATGCACGATGGAATATTTTCATTACGGCTAACGTGATCTACCAGGCTTGTGTCCAAACTACGATTCTTTGGGCAATGAACGCATTGTAGAAACGTCCCATAAACTTTGATATTTTCGATACGGTGTTCCGTAAATGCAAGATGTTAATCGATGACAGCTAGTCTAGAGAATCAGATTTCGACTAACAGTAATGTAGTGTCTTGAGACTGTAATCCTTCGTGAATGACAGCAGTGTCGTTCTGCCTTAAGTGTATAACAAAATTGCAATATTTTACGCAATTAGGTTCATGGCTTGCCTTTCTTAGTAAAGTGATGATTAGTGATTAGTTCCATGCGTGGGGCACTCCCACATGCCTGATACCCAGTTGGTAACACTGCCCAGACTTACACGGTAAGAAAGTGACTGGCCTTTGATGAACCTGTATCGATCTCATTTTCTCTGTTGTGAGTATATATAAGAGAAAGAAATGTTGTTGGACACGTCAATTCGTTTTCTGTTTTAATATAGAATTTATCACACTATAACGCATTAGAGCTCAGACATGTTTCTGTTATCTACTGATGAGAGGATTCTTCTTCTTCTTCTTCTTCTTCTTCTTGTTCTTGTTCTTCTTCTTGTTCTTATTCTTGTTCTTGTTGTTGTTGTTGTTGTTCTTCTTCTTCTTCTTCTTCTTCTTCTTCTTCTTCTTCTTCTTCTTCTTCTTCTTCTTCTTCGTCTTCGTCTTCTTCTTCTTCTTCTTCTATAACTCTGTAGGAGATATTGGCGCGACATACTGAATGTCTGTTCACTAGATCCCATCCGTTCTGTTAACATTGTGCGAAAGCCTGGCTCTCTACCAATGTTGTACTTGTCCATTCGGAAATGCTGGCACGCTTTGTTTCATTTTTCTTCGTCTCCGTGGAAGAATGCCTTTGGCTGGGCCATCGGACATCGTTATGTGGCTGTACCAAAACAGTTTTTTTTTTTATTAACCAATGTCACCACAGGGATGAAACCAGCCACCAACTGCACCCTGTGTGAAAACTGCTTTAGTCACTTTGGAGCACAGTTTGTGGATGATGTTGATGAGCTTTGCCCGATGGTACATATTTTCACTGCGGCCTAACGTGA
>CM065724.1:33076244-33083744 GCA_033310375.1 Conus canariensis
TGACCGACATCTTGGCGATAATGCAGACCGTGCACCCCATTATCTAAGTACGTTTACTGATATGCAAAGATGTGGTCAGGGCTTTTAGTGACTAGTTTTCTTCATATAGACTAAGGTGGATGGCATTATTGAAGAAGTGGTAGACGAAACCAGAAACTAACGGACTAAATTGTCTGATCCTGTGGCAAATATCCATGATCTTTACAAAGAAGACTGACAGCCTTGAAGGGGGAAATTATGTGATATTTTACTTAACCACAAGCGAATTAAATCAGACCAGTTGACTGTTTTAGGGCAGCAAGCTTCATGATCTCATTTTTGATGGGCAGAAATCTGTCATTTGATCATGTAAATCCAAACAACATTTACATCTGGTATTCTTTTCTGTTGCTTTTGCAAGGATACGGTCGGTTGTAGGAAGACACTCAAGGAAGAGCTTCACAGCTGAAGGTCTCCAGAGATGACCCCCCCCCCCCTCCCCTCATCCCTTGGACAAGTGTTTCGGCCCGGAACTCCTTACACTCTAAGGGATACGGGCTACATCCAGGTCATGACTCCCAGATGCTTTTCCACCGCCAACTTCTGTTTTTGTGGCGCTGCCGGGATTCGAACCCGCAACTTTCAGATGGGTTGGCGTCTCGCGGCGTGCCTTTTTAGATGGATGTCTTACCCCATTGCTAACGAGACACCTGTTCTACGTTGAGAAATTTAAGCCTCATGAAGTTCGCTTGTGTTCCTCCTCGACCAGATCCAGCTGGAACTCTTTTTGGCTGCTTCTGCCATTGCCTTCAGGGTTCTGGTCCTCTTCTTACCTGAAATCCCGAGCTGTTTCATGAGATCATAGGCTAATGAGCCTACAAATCCCCTCATTCCAACTACTACTGCGAGGTCCTGGGCCTGGAGGCCGGATTCCCTCAAGCTGCTCACTAGACTTTCAGAGGTGTGCTGGCTCCATTCTGCTTTCGTATGGCACAGTGAGTTCGATTAGAATAATTTGTTTTGATGAACGTGAGTGGGGAATAATAACCACCACTCGTCCTGATGATCTCTGGATGGTTCTCCCATTCTGGAAGCTTTACCTTGCATTCTCAGTCACCTGCTCCATCCAGCAAATCCTGCGTGGTGTGTGTGTGTGTGTGTGTGTGTGTGTGTGTGTGTGTGTGTGTGTGTGTGTGTGTGTGTGTGTGTGTGTCTGTGTGTCTGTGTGTGTCTCTGTGTGTGTCTGTGTGTGTGTGTGTGTGATGAAAAAGAAACAAAAGACTGTCTGATTTTGTACTTTATTATAGAAGAAATACAGGAATAGAATTGTTTGCGAAAAAAAAAAATCACTTATTAGTTTCCTGCAAAACTTGAGACTTGGGTCATGTCATGTACGTGTGGCTGTCGAAGTTAGTTGCATGAAACTGGCATTGTCAGTTATATCACGCATTTCAGAACAAACAATGCATGAAACTGGCATTGTCAGTTATATCACGCATTTCAGAACAAACAAGCTGTACACGTTTTTGCACAGACTTTTTTCTTGCTGTAGTCTGAGCAGAGGCATGTATCAAGCTTGTGTTCTAGTGAAGTAGGGAAAATATACTATCCAGAAAGCGCCAACATGAGTTATTTTGCACCATTTTCTGTGTGTTGTCATTGTTTTAATGCTGTGTGACCACTTGCGTACAATCTTTCATGCCATGCCTTCATTATCTCTGGCAAACTATACTTAGTCGAGTTTGATTACAAAAGAATTGTCTGGAATTCGCCAATACAGCCGTCACAGGAGCGCATAGATATTACATTGTTCTGACAACCACTCGTTATCAAACTGACAACCCCAATTGTAACGGCCACTCAACAATGCCGAATACACTGCTGCCAGACCGGCTGTGCACAACTGACATGCAGTTCGCTGAGTACAGCGCGGTTAGGTGGTAGGGAGCGGCCTGCAGAAAACACTGCCTTCCCTGACCTATGTCTCTGCAGCTGCGGGAGAGGTGTAAACTCCCCTGCCTCTCTGAACGCTAAATGACTCGCTCTGAACAGCCGTGTGCTGCATATTCTGGTGGCGTAGACATTAGTCCAGAAGTACAAACTGCATGTGCGAATTCTTTGAACACTTTGTTGTGCCTCCATGTGTACCTACCCTGGCTTGGGCTGCTTTACGTAAATTCAGGACATGTTCCACTGTTTGTTTGCTGTGACAGAGTGGACACTAGGGTCATTTGATTTCTCCCATTTGACCAGGTTTGAATTTGAGGACAGGAGGCCATATACAGATCTGAGGATGAAAGACTCTAAGAGGTGCCATGTGCCATAAACCATTCCAGGTAAGATTTCTTTGGAGTGCATTTTTCCATGTAGTCCACTGTCCTTGTTGGCCTTACTGGACAGCCTTCTGGATTCTCTTGGTGTCCTCTTTCTTCTTCAACTCCTCTATTACCATGTCTCTCTTTGCTTTCGCTTTTGCTTTTGGCCACCATTTCATTTCTGTTGATCTCAGCCCCTGCCTATAGGCCTGTTATTTCCCTGATCTTGAGGTTTTCGTTTGCCACGTCTACTTCCTCCCGAACTTTCCATTTTCTGCCAGTCCTTAGCTTTGGCCAGACTGATCTCACAACTTTGTCTTTGGAGTCCTCAAGCTCCTTTGCCTTTATTTGCCTGGCTTGTCTCACAGAGAGCTTAAAGCAACAACATTTCAAAGCTCCTTTGCCTTTATTTGCCTGGATTGTCTCACTGATAGCTTAAAACAACAAAATCTCAAAGCTCCTTTGTCTTTTTTTGGCTGGTTTGTCACACATATAGTTTAAAACATCATGTCTAAGCTCGAAAAAAGGAAAGAAAAAAGAAAAAAGGGGGCAGCAACTCAAGGATGACAATGCTCTTTAAAACACGTGGTTCTACCCAAATTGTCACGCTTTGATATATATACAAACACGGGAGAAAGTTCAGTTTAAGAAGTCATACAAAAAATGGTAACACTTTGGTAATTTTCAAATGAAGGAAATAATGTTTGGAGCTTTATTTCATAGGAAAATTTGTTCGGCCAGTAACATGAAAATATGATGAGAATCAGGCAGAGCTTGCCACAGGAATGATAGCCACATTTGACTTGATGATCACAAGTTGAATCAGAATCTATAGTAATCAGCTAGCCTGCATAGACCGGTTTGAAGAAAATAACACAAAGAAATTGGATACAGATATGTAATTTGAAATTTTGGCATGTTCTTTGTCTTTATTTACCCGGTTTTTCGCACATATAGCTTAGACCAGTATGATCTCAAAGCTCCTTTGTCTTTATTTGCCTGGCTTGCCTCACAGATAGCATAAAGCAACAAAACCTCAAAGCTCCTTTGCCTTTATTTGCCCGGATTGTCTTACAGATAGCTTTAAACAACAAAATCTCAAAGCTTCTTTGTCTTTATTCGGCCGGCTTGTCTCACATCTAGTTTAAAACATCATCTCTAAGCTCGATAAAAAGAGGGAAAAAATTTAAGAAAAAAAGGGGCAGCAACTCAAGGATGACAATGCTCTTTAAAACACATGGTTCTACCCAAAATTGTCACACTTTGGTATGTGTGTATAAACACGGGAGAGAGTTCAGTTTAAAAAGTCAACAACAAACGAGAAGCAAACAAAACACAGAAAACAACTTGATGCATGCTTATCCCTATTATGTCCCCTGCTGTCCCCCTTGCTGTCACCTCCCTTTTTCTGTTTTTTTTTAATTGACCTCCCCCAATCCCAAGGCTTTCATTCAGGACCACGAGGATGAATTGCTGTTGGGTTCTACAATCTCGAACTGTGTGCAGTCTGGCCCTAGGGCGACACCAGGCTGACGGACTTCATATGTGCAGGCGTTCCTTACATGTATGGATATCCATTGCCCTTCCCTTATACAAGGCTCTGTCAGAGCGACCGCCTATGATCCCTCAACTGTAAGAATACCTTTTTACGGGTTCTCAAAATACTTTGTCTCGCTTGCGCCTTGGGGATCTTCAGGTGCAGGCTTTGGGACTTAAAACTGGATCCCCTCAAAACAATAGTCGGCGTAGTAAAAGAGGTGGGAGAAGAAGAAAGGTAGCTAGGTATATAACAAAAGCTGAAAGACTATCCAAGAAATATTTCAGGATTTGTACTTGGAACTGCTGCAGTACCAGAAAGAGGATCCCAACAATTGTAAAACTAGCATGTGACTTTGATGTTCTGTCTACAAGAAACTGGTAATCTTCCAAAAGCATGATGGACGAGGACTAGCTACGATAACAAAAAAAACTTGAAAAACAAATTGTCCAGGATAGACTTGGAACAATGGTGTAGCAGCACACGTGAACTAATGGGTGTGAGGCTGGAAAGACCTGATGGTAATCAGAGAAGTCTTGTACTCATCAATGCATACATGCATCCAGGTACCCACACATCAAAAACGGATTGGACCTTTCTGGAGGAAATAAAACATGAATTTGGAGACTCTGTTATACTACGTGGATATCTTTATGCACGCTCAAAATTGTGGGATCAGCATGGCACGAATACTCAAGGAATTGCGCTGGAAGTGATGTTGGATGAAGTACTTCTTAGTGCACTGACATCATTATCTCTAACACATACAGTGAGGCAGGGTGACACTGACAGTGTCATTGACTTTGCACTCATTGGACCAAAAGTCACAGCAGGTATGTGTGCGGGAACACTTATTCGTCATGGAAGTGACCATTTCCCTGTTGTATTCAATTTACAGAAACTATCATAATTTACACAAACGAAACATAAGGACCCTTTTCAATACAACAACAATGAAGAGGATATCCTAGGAACGTTAAGAGGCAGAAGATGCAAAAGAAACAATACTACAACCAAACATATCGTTCAACCCCTTTGGTGGAATATAGGCATACACAGCTACCTGAAAGCTTTACCAAAACCAGGAAACGATAATCATCGGCTAAAAGGCTACTGCTTACTCACTATGCAAAAAATAGCAGGAAAGGTCATGGAATGAACAATAGCAAGAGAACTCACAAGAGATCTTGAAAGTCAACAAATCATCCCATCAAATCAAGTAGGCTACAGAACAGGTACAAGAACATGGAAAATGCGGCCGCTTTTGCCCATGAAGTATACAAAGTATTTCAAAGAAAGGAAGAAACACTGGCTGTTGCAATAGCTCAGGAAGACGTATGCAACAAAGTCCAGTTCTCGCTTCTCATGGAATTAATCCTTGACTATGGAATCAGCAAGACACTTACACGATGGATAGCAGCAGCATTTCAGGAGCGAAACGTCATCCTACGATTTGGAGATTGGACGTCTGAGCCTAATAAACTTTCTATGGTATTACCTCAAGGTTTTCCTCTCTCCCCTGTTTTATACAATGTTTACACTAAAGGCCTTGCAGACCTCAACAGAAAAGGAATTGCTCGAGTGTTGACACTAGCAGATGATGGTCGGATCTACAAAACATATCAAAGAATGCTCAAGAAAGAACGAAAGCAGTGGTGTCAAGAAACTAAATCGTCCATCAACCCTACAAAAGCTCAGGCATGTCTGCACTCTCAACAACAAGACATCGGGACAAGTAATGAAGGTGCCCTCATCAGTTTCCTTCAATGGAATACCAATTGAATCAACTGAGAATCTACGCTATTTGGGTGTAGGCTTTGACAGAATGCTAACCTTTAGAAAGCATGTTGAGAATATTGTTCTTAAATGCAAAAAAGGCCTATCTGCCATGAAAGCTGATGGCAGCTGAAGGCATTGAACAGCACCATCTCTACCGACTGTATTACGCACTTGTACTCAGTGTGATTGATTATGGATTAGGGCTCACAGCACTGTCCAGCAGCAATCTTTTTAAATTAGAAAGAAATCAAAATTAAGCAATGAGATTGATGCTAGGAACCACAAAGGACACACCAGTTGAAACTAGGCGATACCTACTCGACCTTGCTTCAATGCAGACAAGACAAGCTAGAAAAGATAAAGGCATATTTCAGAGCACTTCAAAATCCCCAAAACCCACTTCATGCGGCGGTCAAGGAAACAAAAGGTACTCGGCTAGGACATGGAAATCATGGAAGGGACAGGCAGAGGACAGTATACAGGTTGTGTGCCAGTTGGCAGAACTCAAAGAAACGAAGGAATGAGGAAAGTATCCAGACCACTTGAACACCTCTGCCAAATTGCCATTGCTCCAGAACTTGGAAGACATTGTCGAGAATGACCAGAAGGCAAACATCAACGCAGAAATTCAGATGTAGGTAGAAGACCGTTGCACAAAAGATGTTATTGTAATATACACTTATGATTCTGTCACCAAAGGTAAGTCAGGCTGGGAATACACAGTGAAGCAAAATGGTCGAACTATCCAGGAAGACAATGGCACGCACAGTTTGACAACTTCAAGTCTAACAATGGAGGTAGAAGTAGTGACACAAGCACTCCAATGGCTTTCATCCACAAGCCAGTTTCAAACTCAACAAACCATGATACTAACTGACTCCATGAACCTACTTTAGAAAGTGAAAAGTGGAATGGGCGCCGTGGCGAAGTGGTTAGCGTCGGGGATTCCCGGCTCGGAGGTCGTGGGTTCGAATCCCATCAGAAGTCATGTGGGTTTTTCTGCCCTGACCGGCTCCTACCCAGAGTTGAGTTTGCTGCGGACTCAGTTGGGAAGACTGGGACCACACAGTCGAGTTTCATCCACTTAATGGATGCGTTTCTGAGAGTGTTGCTCAAATTCCCTGACCAACACTGCAGTTGCCTGTATCTCTCGGGCCTGGCTGACGCTGGGATATGTTATGAAAGGAAGCGTAGAATACAGCCCTGTCATGTAGTCTCAGACCGAAATGGAAATCCGTAGCATCATCTTAATCATCCTCATTCTCATCGATCAGCATAAAAAGAAATGTCTCAAATTCTGTGGCCCTTCATGTCCTGCTCTCATGGGGCCGTACATACATATCGTGGGTGACGGGGAAGTGACCTCCGTACCTCGTTGTAAGCTCGAAGGGCCGTTACTTGGGGATCCATATTTCGAGAGTAACCTTTAACCTCGTGTTTAGCAGTAGGTGAGGGGTGGGTAACGTACAACGAGGACAGGGCATGAGTTCGCTGTGGGTTAGATCAAAACAAAGTCATTGGACACGTTCAATGATCACGAACTTCACGCAAAGTTAAGATTTCGTCGTCACAACATCTTCCAGCTGACAGACACTCTCTGAGAAAACATTGAATTTGATTTGCACAGACTGAGACACGGAACTCGTCTCCTGCTCTACAAGTGTGTGTGTAGCACCCAAGTTCGTCTGCTACGATAGCTGGCTTAGCTCTTGGGGGTGTGTGTGTGTGTGTGTGTGTGTGTGTGTGTGTGTGTGTGTGTGTGTGTGTGTAGGCTAAATCAGTCTTCGTACCTTTGTGTGTCACTGTTACTTTGTGTCAGTGTGTGTATGTGTGTGTGCGTGTGAGCGTGACTTCATCATGTTTATGGCCTTTTAATAGTTTTATCAAACT
>CM065724.1:33088744-33096244 GCA_033310375.1 Conus canariensis
AATGAGTTGGTGACAGACAGAAACAAAAAGAAGAAGAAGAAGAAGAAGAAGAAGAAGAAGAAGAAGAAGAAGAAGAAGATAGTAGCATCAACAAGAAAAAACAAAGTTCACACACACACACACACACACACACACACACACACACACACACACACACACACACACACACACAAACAGGTACACAGAAGGTGAGCACAGCTAGCAAGGATGTGGGAAGAGAGAGAGAGAGAGAGAGAGAGAGAGAGAGAGAGAGAGAGAGGAGGAGGAGGACAAGGAGAGGAGGGAGGAGGGGGTGGAAAGAGGCCTGCTGTAAACACACATCCTAGTGTACACATACACCCTTCACACACACTGACAAGGGTGACACACATACTGACAAACAAACAAAAATTGTTAGGATAAGCCTGGAAGACACTGCAGTCACTCGTTGGTGTTCAATCTGTTCATGGAGTCCACAGTCATCGCCCGCCTCGGCACCCGCGTCCCAAATGGACTGAACACCAAGGAGTGACTGCAGTGTCTTCCAGGCTTATCCTAACAATTTTTGTTTGTTTGTCAGTATGTGTGTCACCCTTGTCAGTGTGTGTGAAGGGCGCATGTATACACTAGGATGTGTGTTTACAGCAGGCCTCTTTCCACCCCCTTCCTCCCCCCCCCCTTTGTCCTCCCCCCCCTCTCTCTCTCTCTCTCTTCCCATATCCTTGCTAGCTGTACTCACCTTCTGTGTGTGTGTGTGTGTGTGTGTGTGTGTGTGTGTGTGTGTGTGTGTGTGTGCGTGTGTGTGTGTGCGTGTGTGTGTGTGTGTGTGTGTGTGTGTGTGTGTGTGAACTTTTTTTTCTTGTTGATGCTATCTTCTTCTTCTTCTTCTTCTCTTCTTTTCTTCTTCTTCTTCTTCTTCTTCTACTTCTTCTTCTTCTTCTTTTTGTTTCTGTCTGTCACCAACTCATTCTGATGATGAAGACACTAAGTGTCGAAACGTCCTAACTTCTTTTCCACCTGCAAGTTGACAGTTTACCTTTTTGCTGTTTCACATTAATCAAAATACTTTCCGAACTTTGGGACGGTGATCTTATTGTTGTTGGTGATTTTAATTGTGTACAAAATCATATCAGGCAAATAGAAAATTCTATATGAATATCTGTCATTCTACAACGCATTGTATTAAAAAAAATGTCAAAAGGCTATAGAATCTACAAACACTGTCATTGAAAACGAAAATGTAATATGACTGAATGAAGATCGCAGATGAAGTTGCTCTATGCCAAGGCATGATGACGCTGATTAAAAAAATATCAAATGCTCTTAGAAAGATGAAAAATGGTTCAGCACCAGGATGTGAAGGCTTAACAAAGGAATTTAACATTCTACGTTGGAAAATAGGTCATTTTACAACATACTCACGTATTACTCGATCTTCTTATTATATTGCATTTCTTATGTAAAGAATAACCAAAAAGGTTGTCTTTGTACACATCCAAAATATCATCAATATTTTCAGACGTAGCCAATATCAGCTTCAACCTATATCTTAATGAAGGGCAGGTGGATGTCTTTCCACTGGGTTCCTTTAAAACAAATAATTAAATGGAATGGAAATCTACAGACCTTGTGCTCTTTTATAAACAAATCTCACATTTACTTCACGTTCGTGTTTCAGATATAAATTTGTTCCAATCTGGGAAGATGGGATCGTGGCTTATCACATCCCCATCCAGCGTCGGTTCAGTCGTCCACTTTGTGGATTTTACAGGGGTTTTGTGGACTTTATTCAGTTCATACCCTGCTTAATGGAGATAGAGCATCTGTACACCATGTGCGAGTACACTCTAGACACTACTCCGCACGCAAAAGATTCTGGGCAAGGCATTCACCTCGCTCTTCAAATAAATTCTTCCTTCAGTCTGGACACTGTGGTGTGTCCTCATGGGCACTACACTCACGCATTCCTCTCCTGTGACGTTCAGGCAGCGTGTTTCTCCAGCCAGGACTGGAGCTACACGTCTCCCACTGAATCTTGGGACATTCCATCAACGTCCACCTGTATGGTTAAGCAACTGACGTCACTGCCACCATCGTATTTATGTGCCACAGTGACACAGCGAGTGCCTTATAGCATGGTGTGTGACCACCAGCAGGACTGTCAGGACAAAAGTGATGAGGACTTCTGTCAGTTCCCTGCCTGCTCTTTGCGCATGTTATCCTGTGGCAATCTGAAACAGGTAGACCTATTATTTTCTGATTGACAACTTTGTGTTTAAGGAGGACCTTTTACCTTTCATACACAAAGATCGTGTTTTAAGGCCAATGAACTCAATTAAGCTGAATAGAAATGCAAAGTAAGGAACATAGTCAATTTTATTATATATATATATATATATATATATATATATATATGTATGTATGTATGTATGTATGTATATTGATACATCAGTGCCACAACCATGTGTCTCTGAATGAGACTTGTTTTTTTAAATGACAATTTAAACTTCCTTGTTTACATAAAAAAAAACTTCCATTTGCTGGAATACTTCCATTTTTTTGTCTGTAAATCATACACACCATAGTACATTTTAATGGACCTCATCCATAAAAACAAAGCTCTTTTCCAGAGAGTCAAAAATTGAAATTTAATTCAATAAATGGTTCTATCATGAAAACACTTCATAGAGAAGGGGCCAAGTTTTGTGCCACAAACAGGACACCATGAAGCAAGCTACAGCAAAGTTTCAGGCCACAACCATCTGTCCAGCAGCTGTTGGCTGTGGCCTGGGTGCTAGGATGCAGGTCACAGTAAAGTTTCAGCCCACAACCATCTGTGCAACGGATGTTCAGTTGTGTCCTGAGAAGTAACCCTCATACAATTGGCCTAGTTTAGGTAACAACAATGTGCTTGGCAAATATGTGCTTGTGGCTGTAGGCAAATATAGGCTGTCCTTTCTATACATAAATGCCACAAAGCATTATTTCAAAATAGTTTGCCCTTAAAACGGATATCTTTGTACTTTTCAACAACTATAGATCCAAAACAACACAAAATATTTTTAACTGTTTAAACAAGTGGAAAGTGAAAAGCCATTGTGTGTTATGTTAAAGGGTATTTCAAATACCATGAATGTTACGTGAGGAAACAGCCGTAATTATACAGTGATATCATCCCACCGACCCAGACAGAGCGTTGTGGTTATTTCTGCCTTTCACCATCGTTCTGTAATGCCGATTTTGTGTTCATATTTTGTCATGCATTACTTGGAGCATTATGAAAACTGTAAGTCATTTTGTGTTGATTTTTTTCTGTAGTGTTATCTCCAAAAAGAGGAATGTGATGGAGTCAACAACTGCCTGAACGGTGCTGATGAGATGCAGTGTAAGGACAGTCAGCTGCATCCCTCACTGAACGCAGCTCTGATTGTCTTTCCGCCACTTCCTCCTTTCATGGTCTCTCTGGATGGAAAAGGTATGTACAAAATGCAGTCTCTCCATGATCAGCCCTGTCCAAACACACATTTCTGGTGCCTCAGCAGTAGCTACTGCCTTCCTGTCTATGTGCGCTGTAATAGAATCAGTGACTGTCCTGGATGGGAAGATGAAAATGACTGCAGCTCCAATGACTTGTGTCCAGGGTTTTACCGATGTCGAAGTTCTTCTGTCTGCCTCCATTCCAGTCACGTGTGTGATGGCATGGTCCAGTGTCCACAAAGTGATGATGAACTGTGGTGTAATGTGACTTGCCCAGAGCAGTGTCAGTGCTGGGGACTGGCCTTCATATGTAAACATAATTTTCCAGTAAATTCGATCTTTAATTTGCGTTATATAGATGCCAGTAACAGTGGAATGACACTCGGAGACTTTGCCAATCAAATATTGTTGATCCATCTGGGTCTTGCCAACTGTAACCTATCTGGCCTTGACAATATCACCTTCAACAATCTAAAAAGCCTCGATTTAAGCAAAAACGTCATAAAAAGCTTCCAGATAAACCAGTTCAAGCTATTTCCTCGTCTGAAACTGTTGTTTCTTTCAGGAAACCCTTCACCCTTCATCTTTCAAAACATTCCAACAAATGAAACCATAAAAAATCTCCAGTATCTTGATCTCTCATTTATCAGTCTTCCAGTTTTATATACAGATGAGCTAAGCCCATTTGTTCATTTGAAAGTACTCAACTTGTCTGGATGCAAAGTAAATGAAATTAGCACAGGTGGTTTTGCATTATTTAACGACTTACAGGTATTGGATATTAAAGGCTGTCAGCTTTCTCAATTCCCAGAGACGATGTTAAGAGATCTCATTCATTTGCACACTGTGTACGCTGACAATTTCAAGATTTGTTGTGAAGCAACACTTCCTGAGGGATTCAATCTTAATGGCTGCTATGCTCCTTTCGATGAGGTATCTTCGTGTGAAGCCCTCCTTCATTCTAACACTTACCGTGTGTTCCTGTCTCTTTCTGTTGCCATGGCCTTAGTTGGCAACCTAGCAACTTTTCTCTTCCGTTTGATTCGAGGAAAAAAAGAAAAGTCTGGGTTTCACGTGTTTGTGGCCAATCTCTGCATTGCCGATTTCTTGATGGGGGTGTACTTGTCCATCATTGGAGTGGCTGATCGTATGTACCTGGGTTCGTATCTGTGGAAAGACACGCGCTGGAGAAACAGCGTTTCATGCATGGTGGCTGGTTTTCTGTCTCTGCTGTCCTGTCAGGTGTCTGTCTTCATGATCTGTCTCATTACACTGGATCGTTTCTTGGTACTACGTTTTCCTTTTAGTCAGCTGCGCTTCCATCGCAATGCTGCCATACTGTTGAGCATGGCATTGTGGTCAGTGAGTCTCTATCTGGCCTCAGTGCCTTTGTTCCCACACTCTCCCTTCCATGAGTTCTACAACCAGGTTGGTATCTGCATACCACTGCCTGTGACACGGAAAGAGTTTCAGGGAGATGACTATGCTTTCGGCATCATGATCGTCCTCAACTTTGTCCTTTTTATAATGATTGCTGTTGGTCAAGGTCTGATCTATTTAACCATCAGGGCCAACATCATGACAGCCTCAGACACTGGCCGACAGTCTCAGGACCTGATTATTGCCCGTCGTTTGATCACTATTGCTGTCTCTGACTTTCTTTGCTGGTTTCCCATCGGGCTTCTGGGCTTGCTGGCCCGTCAGGGTGTGCCAGTCTCAGGTGAGGTCAACGTCGCCTTGGCTATCTTTGTCCTTCCAGTAAACTCTGTCATTAACCCTTTCCTCTACACCTTCAGCATGATCTTGGAGCAAAGACAGAAAACCAGAGAGGCCAGTTTGTTGAAGCGACTAAATGCTTTTTAGGGATAGGTGAAATCATCTATGTAAATGGTTGGCTTTTCATTGTCATTTTACTTTGGTTTCTTTTCTGTGTAAATAGTCATAGTTCTGTTGCGATAGTTATAATTCTTTTTATTATTATTATCGATGAATATTGTTGGCTTGCTGAATCATGTCTTGATCAGGTTCAGTTCAAATTGTGTCGTATGTTGACTTCTGTATTCCAGTTTCCATTCATACAACGGACTTACAGGAGTTTTTGTCTGTAAAGCATGTCACTATTTGAAAGAAAACATAATCTTGATGAATAAAGAATGCACAGAAACAATGTGAAATACAAAATATTTCATTCGAAGTAGTTGTTTACGAGTGTTAATTAAATCAACACTTTCATAATATGTCCCGTCTGTAAACTAATTATATTCCATAAAAAGCGACTAAGGAAGCTATCTCTTTCTCCCAGAATGAAATTCATGTCATGCTTGTAAGTCTAAACGAATGCTGCTTACGACACCAAATCGCCTAGCAGAAATGCCAACACGGAACACACAGAACAAACAAGGAGACACCTCAAGCATTCGTTTGGAGCTATGGGCATATAATTAATTTCAGCATGAGAGAAAGAGTTACCTACTTGTTCGCAATTCACTTTTTATTACCCCCTGCCTAATATAAAATATTCATTAAATGTATTCCATTTGAAGACAAAAAATGTATGCATGGTCATAGTGTGTCAGGAGAGGTTCTGCGTCTCTGCTGACAAGACCAAACTTCAGATTTATAGTTTTTGTAGCTTTTCATTCTATAGCCCGGCCAGCCATACATGGCCTTTTCAGTGTTGTCAAACTTTTACCAGAAAGGGAACCATACCCTGAAATTAAACAAGGAAATCCGCATCCTGGGAAATCGAAAAAGAACAAAAACAATCAAAGATATGTCAGCTAAACTATTACCATCACTACGTGGAATACGTCTAGGCCACCCTCATAGTGCTGGACATTCGCCTTAATGTCAAGGGCCCATATTTGATTTAAGTTTAAAAAATACAAAGGACATGCATTCAAATGTGACAAAAATATACGTAAAAGGCCGTACAGACGAGTAGACACTGCCGAACGAACAGCTCATGTCAAGTCTAGACAATGTGCAGAATGTTCACTACCTAGCCGCCATAACACAACGAAACCAAGTTGGCAAGTCACTTACCGTAACTTGAAAAAAGAAGGTAAAAGAGTTTCTAGAAGAAAGGCAATGAAAGGTCGACAAATGCAAATGAAGAGTTGATGACAGTGAACAAAAACGAGATCTAGTTGCAAAGTGAGACGACTGCAAGCGGAAATCTAAACAAATCTTAAATAAATGTTAGCGAACCGCCAAGAGAAACGTGGACAAACAAGCCTTGTGACTTGTGACTCGTTTGTCCACGTTTCTCTTGGCGGTTCGCTAACATTTATTTAAGATTTGTTTAGTGAACAAAAACCATTTTGAAAAGCTGAATCAAAGGAGCTGCTACTTTTTTTTCAGAAGATATAGGTCTTATCTGTAATGAAAGAGCCCCTCCTGTGGACCAGACTTCAGTCTGTCTTGCACAACTGAGCTGCTGTGAGAAAGATTTGACTTTCAATGTCAGGAGAACTAGAGAGCAGATGGTGACACTTCTGTTGGCATATTTCAACCTTAATTCTGTCCCTTTGAATTCTCCTGTCCGTTTCATTCTGCATGTCCATGTCTCTTGCTCCACAATTTTTTCCACTGACGTTTTCACTTTCTTTTCCTATTCTGAAGTTCGCTGAATTCCCTAGGAAGCCAGTCGATAGTAACTGTATCTCCTGGTAATGAAACTGCCTCTGATTTACAGGTGGTATGTCTCTATTAACAAACTATGGTGGGACCATCATACCTCTGAATGACTGGTCATATGCTCTTATTATAATCTATGAGTGGACCATCAATGCCAAAGATGGTGACAATAGCTTTGTTTTCTAGATGGTGTGTTTCTCTAATACACATGGGTGGAACAATATTGCTGGTTATGGTGACAATAGCAATGAATTACAGGCCGTATGTCTCTGTTGTATATCATCACTGCCAGAGCCGTGATTCCAGACGAGTCATATATAGGAGATATAAACAGACTCAATGCACACATAACAGATGAGTTCGTCCACATGACAAAATGCGATGGCAGTAAGAAGCTGCTAGTGA
>CM065724.1:33101244-33121244 GCA_033310375.1 Conus canariensis
TGTTTTAGGGACAGTGTGCTCTGCAGTTGTCAGCATTAAAAGTGTGGCACATGAACACCGTCATCAGGGGGACAACTGACACGGCACGGCATGACATAAAATGTGTCTTGGTAGATCATCAATAAACAGGCAGAAGAGAAGGGAGTCTTGGAGGGAACCTTGTTCACTGCCTTTCTGGCAGAATAATATCATGTGGTCACACTGCTGTGAGAAGCCTCGAAGATAGAAACGTAACTCAACGAATACTTGGCATCAGATTACGACTACCATCCTTGGAGTTGGAGGTCGCACTGCCTAGAAGTAGTCGAGGAAATGAACGCAGGCGCCATGTTTGTTTATATGACCATATCCCCATAGCAACTGTTGTTGTCTCGTTCGTCATTTCTTCAGATGGATTCCCCCGTCTCCTCGATAAAGGTGGCAGTACGTCGCAGGTCCTCCAGTCCTCCGTAGAGCTTCCGGGCCATTGGTATTGGGTCGGGCCAGATTTTCTCTCGAAGCGCTTGGTGGAGCGGGCAGGACTGATGCAGATGTTCTGTTGTCTGGCTGCCTGTTCTGCAGGGGCACTGCTCTGTGTTGCCGATGCGGAGTTTAAAGAATAAGTGGTGTTTCAGGCGGTTGTGGCTTGTCCTTAGCCTGAAGATGACTACCTGATCTCGTCGAGTCAGCAGGTAGTACGGGTCTGCTCTGTTGTGGCGTGGATGCTGCTGCTTCCACTTGTTCTGCAGCTTGGCCCTGATGATGGTCCTGGCTCGGGGTAGCTGGTGGATCTGCCCATCTGCTCCTTTGTAGTGCCCTCCTTTGCCAGGGAGTCAGCAGTCTCATTGCCGAGCACGTTACAGTGGGAGGGAATCCACTGCATGGTGACTGTGTGACTTGTGCAGAGGGAGGCGAGAGATGAGGACAGATCGTTGTGCTCTGGATCTCTGTTGGACTGAAGGGCCTGCAAGATGGACAGGGCGTCGGTCAGGGAGACAACGTTGTGGCTGGCGTAGGGGCTGCTGCTGTTTTCAGGGCTTCTGCTTCAGCTCTGTAATTTGTGGAGTACAGGCCGGTAGCGAGGCAGATCTTTTCTTCTCTGCCTCCTGGATATTGGACATAGACTCCTGCCCCTCCATTTCGAATGGCATCTGCTGCAGAGCCGTCGGTGTAGACATGAGTCCAGGACTCTTTGGGGAACTGGGTATGGATGTGTTCAAGGGTGAGGGACTTTCTTTCAGGGCCGCTTTGGGAATCTTTGGGGCCAACACCAGGGATGCTGCACTGGGTGAGGGGAGGGGTTCCTTCGCTCCAGGCAGGGACGTCAAGACACCAGGGTATCACTTTGGGGTCATGGTCAAGGATATCTTGATGTCGCCGTTCTAGGATCCTGCTCTGGTGTACGAAGCTCCCTCTCTTCAGCCGTCCTTTTGTTGGCTGGGAGAGTCTGTCTTTCATGGGGTTGCCTTGCAGCCTATTGAACTTGGCAGCCTGGATCAGGAGTTTGGCGTCTCTGCGGTCCTCAAGGGGCTGGAGCTCTGTGATGGTTTCAAGCTCCTGAATTGGCGTAGACTTCTTGGCTCCTGTGATGATACGTCAGCTTGATTCTGAATCTTGCTGATCCGTTCAAAATTGGATTTGGCTGTAGTGCCCCATGCAGTCATGCCATACTCTAGCACTGGCCTGACTCTACCAGTGTACAGTCTCCTGAGGGTCGTGTTGTCTGCACCCCATGTTGTTCCTGCCAGCTTCTTCATGAGGGCAAGGCGTACTTTTGCTCTTAATTCTGTTTTCTCTGCTTGCTTCTTCCACGTCAGGCGTTTGTCGAAGGTGACTTCCAGGTACGTGGAGTTATTTCAGCAAGCACAGTTTGTCCATTGATGCTCAGCTTGGCCTTCTGTTCTGTGGGTGAGAGGCTGAAAACAGTGTAAGTGGTCTTCTTGGCATTAATTGTTACCAGCCACTGTTTTGTCCAGCTTTCGAGAACATTCAGCGCCTGCTGTAGCCTGTAGTTGGCAGTTGTGAGATGCTCTTCCGAGCACCATAGGACAAGATCGTCTGCATAGATGGCTCCTTGGACTTTGCGTGGCGTATCTTTGACGATGTCGTTGATGAAGATAACGAATAGGGTAGGGCAGAGGATACCTCCTTGAGGGACTCCTTCTCTCAGTGTCTTCTTCTGACTGAATGCTCCGTTGACATGGACTCGGGCCTTCCTATTTTTCAGGTACTGCGAGATCCATTGGTACATACAGCCAGTCACACCACTCTTCTGGAGTTTTCTCCGGAGGTCATCCTTCCAGACTTTGTCATACGCCTTTTCCATGTCTATCCACACCGTCAGTGTATGCTGTTTGTCCTGGAAGCCATCCTCGATCTTCTGGGCTATGTAGGTCACTTGATCCTCAGTGGAATGATGTTGGCGGAAGCCTGCCTGCTCTGGAGTGATGATGTTCTGCTCCAGGTGCCAAACTAGCCCCGAATTGATCATACGCTCTAGGAGCTTGCCCACGCAGCTGATGAGGCTGATGGGGCGATAGCTGTCAGCCCTGACTCTGTCTTTGCCCTTCTTATGTATGGGCACCATGCCAGCTTCTCGACAGCTTTGAGGAACATGCCCCTTCTTCCAGCTGTTGTTTAAGAGAGCAAGGGGTTTGGTCTTTGCTTTGGTGCCGAGGTGTTTTAGCATCTCGTTGGTGACTTTGTCAGGACCTGGAGATTTTTTGTCCTGTAAAGATTTTGCGGCTTCTTCTAATTCTTTCAGTTTGAAAGGCCTGTCCATGTAATCAGGTTTGGTCATCCTGATGATTCTTCATTTCGTCATGGACTTGTTGTTTTCTGTCCTCTGTCACAGATATGTTGCTGGTCTACTCATAGCTGTCTATGAAGCAGTTCGCTGCCCCTCTCCCTGTCACAATCTCCTGATCTTTTTGGAGCGTGACAGGCACTGATCTTGTCTCTTCATTATTTATGGCTTTGGTCAGTTCCAAAGTTTGTTGCCATCTCTGTCAAGGTTCAGCTTTTCTGTTTTCTCCATCCAGCTTGTTCTTGCAGCTTGGATGTAGGCCTTTCTGTATTTGGCAGTGCAGGCTTTGAGAGCGATGTTTTCTTGTGTTGGGTTGTTTTCCACCTCCTCTCTAGTCCTTGTCACTTCATCTTCAAGCTCCTGCAGCTCTTCTGTCCAATATGGCCTGTAGTTCTTGCGAGCGCCACGTGGAATTGCCTCTGAGGCTGCTTTCAGGATGGCTTGATTGAAGCTTTTGGTTGCTCTGTTGATGTTATAATCGTCCACTTTGATGGTCTTACAATACTCGTCAGAGAGGCCCGCGAACATCTCCCAATCCGCCTTCTTGTAATTCCATCTGGGAAAGGACTTGGCATTGCTTTGTGTGAACTGCAAATTGATGGCCAGTAGTACTGGTCTGTGGTCGCTGCCTGCCAACTGGGTCTGTACCTTCCTGCTGGTTTTTTGGGCAAGGTCGTCAGTAACAAAGGCAAGATCTGGGGTGGTCGTGGTGAGCCATCGGCGAGAGAAGAAGGTTGGTGGGTCTTCTGGATCATTCAGCAGAAGCAGGTTGCTCTCTATCTGCCAGTCCTCCACTTCGTCTCTTTTTCGGTCATTCTCACTGTAACCCCAACAGGTTGAGTGGCTGTTAAAGTCACCTACTACTAAGCAGTTCCCTGATGGTATGTCCATTTTCTGTAGAGAGAGCTCTTTGTCTTGTGGTCAGTACACGTTGAAGAAGGTGATGACAGTCTTGTCCATTGTGATCTTGATTCCGTGGATTTCAGCTTCCTGATTTGTGTCCACTGTAAATTCCGAGGTTGGAATACTGTTCTTGACGAGTATCTGCACTCCTCCTTTCGGTCTTCCTTCTCTGTCCATCTTGAAGGTTTGGTAACCTCTGACTCTGAACCTGTGGTTGGGTTTCAGGTGTGTCTCTTGGATACAGGCCACATCAATGTTTTCTGTGTACATTCTCTCAGTAAGTGGGATCTTTTGTGGTAGACGCCTTCTGCATTCCACCGGAGAATGTTGAGTGGTCTAGGGGTTTCTCCGGGGTCAGATGTTTTTCGGCCAGTAGCATTTTCCCTCCGCCTCCGATGCCTGGCTCCTCTCACCGGGACGGGGTGACCACCAGTCGCATGGGGTGGGTCTTTTTGAGGCACAGGGCCCGGCACTCTACTAGCCCGGCGGGACTCCTCTAGTAGAGCACCATATCGAAAATCTATGAGGTTGTCCATCCATGACGTAAATGTGTTGTACTGCCGTTACGCGCCAAGGGCCCAGTACATCCGTCTTCGGCGTTGGTTTTCTTGTCCGAGTTTCCCTCTCGTAGGCGACTTGCCGACAAAGGTTGATGAGCATCCCCTACCCTGGTTTGTTTCTCCGAGGTTTTCCTTCCCCGGGGCTAGAGTTTTTGTTGTTGTTTTTTTTATGCGCCTCTTACTCGCATGATGAACCCGTCACAGGACACATGGGGAATTTGATATGGTGTAACAGTGCCACCTGTTACCCGCCCCGTCCTGGTAGGAACATCGCCAGTTGGTCCGGGACTGCTTATTCGACTAGGCAAGCCTGACTTATACCGCAGATAACCCTCATATCTGGGGGCCGACCCCCTATCCGCCACCCTGGGACCCGCCGGGTTGGGGATAGTCGCCCCGCCCGGCCCATAGCAACTGATTATGAAGTATATTTTCTTATCTACTTGTTATCTTGAAGTCATTATCATTTACCCATGTGCCATTTGCCAACAAGCTTAAATTCAATTGTTCTATTTTCTTCATACAATGGAAATAGCTTACAGCAGTACTATTTGGACACACACTCATACAAAAGAACGTATCAATGCGCCAAGGACTTGACTATGTAAAGACAAACACAGTTAGACAGTTCTGAGAATGTTTATAGTATTTGAATGTTGATTCTCCTTTTTCTTGCAGATGCCCTTTAAGACACATGCTAGGTAGTTCCAGGCAGACAGATTAAAATGAGATGAATTACATTATTTCATGAATGACAGCTTATGGGGTCAGGGATAAGTGCTAAGGGATGACATGCGACGTGAGCATTTTTGGTCCGGTCAAGAGTTTCCGATCAGGCCCAAAACGCTATACATTCTCACTATATTAACTTTTTTTCCCCAAGGAAGCAGGGGAGGAGAAAGATAATATGAAAAGGGCTATAAACTATAATTATTGAATGACAGCTGAGGTCCGAATCCAGAGATACAGATTAATCCCAAAACTGTACATTTCTATTACACTCAAAAATGAGAGAGAGAGAGAGAGAGAGAGAGAGAGAGAGAGAGAGAGAGAGAGAGAGAGAGAGAGAGAGAGAGGCTGGGTGTACGGACATTTGTTGTTGTTTTTTTTTCCCACAGAAGCAAGGGAGAAGAGATTGTATGAAAATAGCGACATTTGGAAACTGTTGAGTGCTGCATGTTGAACCACATCCATCCGGAATCCAGAGAGAGAGAGAGAGAGAGAGAGAGAGAGAGAGAGAGCTCATGCGATGTAATGCTCTAGGTTATTTGGCCATTCCATGGAGGTGGGATTACATCAATAACTATCATATACGGCCAACTGGAGAAAAGTGAAATACAGAATGTTAGTACACATTAAAGATATGTACACATAGAAGACACACCACATGAACAAACACCCACGGAGAATAACAGACAACTGCATAGATTCACATACAGACACATCTGCACCTTCGAGTCTTCCTCCTCTCTCTTTGCCCCCTCGCCCCCGCCCTCCATCCCCATTACCACACACACACACACACACACACACACCACACACACACACACACACACACACACACACACACACACACACACACATTCTCTCTCTCTGTCTCTCTCTGTCTGTATGTCTGTCTGTCTGTCTGTCTGTCTCTCTCTCTCTCTCTCTCTCTCTCTCTCTCTCTCTCTCTCTCTCCATCACCACCCCCATCCGCCACACACACACAATCAAACTGTCATATTCTCTCTCTCTCTCCATCTCTCCTCTCTCTCTCTCTCTCTCCTCTCTCTCTCTCTCTCTTCTCTGTCCACACACACACACACACACACACACCCCACACACACACACACACACACACACACACACACACACACACATTATGTATGGCACCTCGACTTTTGCAAACAACAAAATCTGTATATATGAAACACCATCAAACACCCCACTTTTGCGCATTCGCTTCATTGTCACGAGTATGGATCGACAGCGGTGCAGCGTACCAAGTCATTCAACATAAACATCACCAACTGTTGAAGTAATTGTGCGCTCTCTTATAATTCATGTTTTTCCTGATTATATTTATGGTGCCATATCAAGACATCTTTTTCTTAAAGCTTCAGAGAGAAATCAAGCAAGTACTTTACGATGCTTTCCACCGGCCATTAAGAGAGTCACTACAAACGCTGATGGTCGAGCGAAAACATCGCAAGGAAAACATTTTCCTCTGATGTCGCAAGAGTTTGGAGTCAAGCGTTGATCATGACGTTCAGATTCTGGAATACTGTCGCAAAATAGGCAGTAACCTTGTTTCGGGTGAACGGGCACTATGGCGATATCTTTTTAAAAATTATTATTATTATTATTATTATTTGCTGGTGATAATCAAGATCTTAACTCCACACGTAATGGCACTTTTCAAATGACTGTTCTTTACTTCAAATACAGCTTGCAGAAGACTAGGAACTTATCTGAACGGTATCTTTAAAAAGGAAAAAAAAAAAGGTGTTTTTTTTTTTTTTTTTTTTTTTTCTGAAATGCCACTATTCCATTCTGAATCTTTTACCACAGTTTGAATTTAGGTAGAAAATAAAACATTACTGCAACACGGCCTTTTAATTTTTCCGAAACATTGCCAAATCCATAATAGCAGAGGCTCCTTAATGTGAAACAAATACTGAATCCCAATTATCTTTGTTGTTACGATGTAAATTACGCATTGTTATATATTGCTTCATAAGATCCATAAAGGAGTTGATGTTATGGCAAAGTTGGTTACTTTACGAAAAATGTTTAAATTCGATTTAGAGGACGCCTTCCACTTCCTGCGTAGATGAGGGTATTGCTGTCCTTAGGTTCACGTTGCGCTCGAAAATATGCACCATTCCAGTGACTGTGTGTCCGCCACGTACATAATTATTGGCTGGATATCAGTCAAACCTTTAAAACGCAATGAAGGAGACTGCTTACGGAGAAACCCTTTTAGTTTTAAAATACAAAGAGCAAAATTTTTTAGTTCTAAGAGCCATATGTTCTAATGTATATGAAAATGTCTGGCTAATGGGGAAAAATATTCATAACTGTAAACTAATCTGTATCCCTGCCGTCATTGTACTGATTCTCTTTTTGATGAAATGTACACATCATTTGTAAATATAAGTATTTGAGACTTGTCAGATCTTACGTAAAGACCAAGTGTATGCGCTGTGTTCTTCAAAAAGTTCAGTTATTGCTTAAGACTAGTCACAGAACATTCATGTCAAGTCAAGAACGCTTTATTATCTTCAAAGAGAAATTAAGAGTGGCCATAAAAACAAATAAGAAATCACGAATCACACCCGTCCATCCACTCAACCACCCATTCACACACAAAGAATAATATCAACACACCACACACACACACACACACACACACACACACCACAACACACACACACACGCATACACACACACACACACACACACACACACACACCACACACACACACACACACACATATATATATATATATATATATATATATATATATAGCAGGGGCACCCGGCGTTGCCCGGGATATGAACATTCTTTGCGATACTCACGTGACGGCAAACTTGTATTAATTGTTTTGATTTACAATCAATCCCCCCCGCCCCCCCAACATCTTCCCACCCCCTCCCCCCACACAAATACACATTCTCTCTCTCTCTCTCTCTCCTCTCTCTCTCTCTCTCTCTCTCTCTCTCTCTCTCTCTCTTATACATTCTATTGTTTTCCGCCTGCCTCTGGCCCCTTTCCTCTGGATCTTCCCTAGCACGTCGAGATGCTTTTCTCGCTCGATTTTCCGCCTGCACTCACTGTTCCCATTCCCATTCTTCTGATTGCCCTTAATTTTGTAGGAATAGACTTTGTGCAGAAGTAGTTTATTTCAACGGGTCTGTGTCTAATGTAAAATACTGTATCAGGCTTTGCACTGTACCATAATTTTTCTGGCCCCTCTCATTCCTCCCTTTTCATCCCCCTACCCTGTCTCATCCATGTTGCAAAATTACTTACCGTTACTGGACATACGCATACCGAATTTTATCAATAACGGTGTAAATTTAGAAAATAACGGTTTTTAACGGTCAGTGTTAAGTTTTGGTTCGTAAAATTTGCATAACATTGTTCAGCGCTTAAAACTGTACGTGCATACGGAATGTTATCAAGAACGGTGAAAATTTAGAAATTCAGAAAATAACGGTTTTTAACGGTCAATGTTAAGTTTCGGATCTTGAAAATTGTATATCATTGTTTAGCGTTCAAAACTGCACATGTATATCGAATTTCTTCAAGAATACTCTAAATTTATAAAAATAACGTTTTTTAACGGTCAATTTTAAATTTCGGTTCGTAAAAGTTGTATATCATTTTTCGGCATTTAAAACTGCACATGTACACCGAATTTCATCAAGAACAGCCTAAATTTTGAAAATAACGGTTTTTAACGGTCAAATTTATTGGTCATAATGACTATCTAATGACCCTATGTTACCCGCTGGATGTTCCTGTAGGCTTATGTCAAGTTTGGTGGCGATCCGAGGACTCTCGTGGCCGCCAACCTCAGAAGATCGGGTTTTAAACAGTTTTCATAGGGTTTGGTGTTTTTAACGGTTTTTAACTGTTATAAATAACGTTTCTTAACTGCCAAATAACGGTTCTAATTTTCGAGAAGTAGCCCTGTACTTGTGCAATGTCACAACGGCCATTTGATGAAAAGCAGAGGAAAAAGATGTCTTTGAAACCGTTATAACAGTTTTTTTTACGGTTTTTTAACGGTTTTATTTTTTGAGAGATTAGCCCAAAACCATTCTAGGGTCACAACAGACATACCTGCTAAATTTCAAGAAGATCGGGTTTTAAACAGTTTCTTTAAAGGGTTTGGTGTGTTTAACGGTTTTTAACTGTTATAAATAACGTTTTTTAACTGCCAAATAACGGTTCTAATTTTCGAGAAGTAGTCCTGTACCTGTGCAATGTCACAACGGCCATTTGAAGAAAAGCAGAGGAAAAATATGTCTTTGAAACCGTTATAACAGTTTTTAACGGTTTTTAACGGTTTTATTTTTTGAGAGATTAGCCCAAAACCATCCTCGGGTCACAACGGACGTACCTGCCAAATTTCATGACAATCGGTTGAGCCGTTTTTAAGTCTATAGCGTACACAGACACACACACACACACACACACACACACACACACACACACACACACACACAGAATTTGCCATTTATATATTAGATATATATATATATATATATATATATATATATATTATATACATATATATATACAAGCGCGTGCGTCGACACACAAATGTATATATAAAAACAAACTTTCTCAAACCGGATCTTATTGAAAGTTTAGTTTTGATTCAGGAGTTTGACGGAATTGGGAACGAAACTGCTTTTAGATCTATTTGTTTTGAACTTTGGAATTTGAAATCTTCGTCCAGAGGGGAGAACATTGTAGTTTTTTTTTTAAGAACATAGGAACTGTCGGCAGTAATGTTCACAGCTTTTTGTGTGACACGACATTCAGACAATTTATCTAGCTTTTTTTGCTTTTTGCCAATAATCGTTCCACATGTACTCATCACACTCTTTATGATGTTTTTGTTTTTCACGCTACGATTTCCAAACCAGCATAAAACAGGACAGGACGGGAGAATTAATTCATCAGCGAATGATTGTATAAAGATTTTCAGAAATCATCTGCCGAAAACTTTATACAATGTTTCCCTGAATTGTGGGTATCATATACTAGCTCACTAATCAAGACGGGGAATACAGTTCGGCTACATGTTTTACCTAGCTTTGCTCCGAGAAGACATAAAATGTATCTGTCAAATCACTACCGGCTCTTATTCTGGCGTTGACAATACTGTACATTGTTCTGACTGCTCTACATATTCTAACTCATATTCCATGTTTCTTAAGTACTGTCCACACGTAGTTTCTATCCGCCACATGAAAGGCTTGTTTAAAGTTTATATATATATATATATATATATATATATATATATATATATATATATATATATCAGGGCATAAATTTTACTTCGTACGTTTGATGCGGTATTGCTTCTGTGGGTTAGGGGCAACCAATGTCCCCTGACTGCCTTAAGCAAAGTATGGATTGCACATTCTTTCAATTTATCCACAAAAATTCCAAATTCTAAAAGTTTTGTTAATATATTTAACAAGAAATGGTAGGACATATAAACCAGAATGTACAATTCATGAATCGAACCATCTTATCTAAGAACCTTGTTATTCTTCAACGCTTCAAGGGCATCAAGTACTTCATCTTCTGTGATATCGCAGTCAAGTGTTTCAGGTACTACGGAACTAGTGTCATGTGTACCTGGATCTGTACTGTTTTCTGCATGATGTTGACCACTTCTGGTGAAAGAAAATATTTAAATTGCTCATACCACGTATGTGGAGTAATGTTGTTTTGCATTAATTCTTTTTGTGCTTATGGTCATTTTGTTTTACAAAAAGTATTTGGAACTTTAGAACTTGAGTGAATTACATTGCAATTTTTTAATTATGCTTTTCACGTTTTTCTACGCAAGGAAATCTTAGCTTATTTCACGTGTATGTGTTTGCACTACGCTTTCTTTTGCCTTTTCTATCGACTGCTTTAACATTTAAAATTTCCATTGAGTGCTGTTTGTTGCCATCTCTTGCTCCAGTTTCACCACCAAACCATGAACCATCATTTTTGCTATTTAATGCGATCTGTACTCGCATAGCAAGATTCATGAAATTAATTGAATTATGCCAAAGCACCATTTATTTTATCTACCGATCGAAGTCCCCGGTTCAGAGAATGCGCACTGCAACCTGCAATTCGGCCGTGGGGAGGGGAGGTAGGGGGAGGTGTGGAATATGAAATGAAACCGCCCATAGCAGCGATGAAACAAGTCAGAATCCCAGATCAGAATTGATCGTTTCACAACTAACGTTTTTTTGCAATTCAAACATATAGCATTATCACCACTCTTATCGGTAATGATTACCAAAAAGCAGTTGCAATGCACTAGCACTAGTTTTCATCTCTAAAATAAATAATATTGTTTGGGTGAGCATTCTTCTCATTTAAACGTAGAAAATAACACCACTTCAACAAAAAAAACAAACTAAGCAACACTTCACAAATTATGACGTGGCCATTACAAAGTTGATAGTCAAAGGGAAATAACCGCTGTATTATTCGTCATCCCTTGGTAGTGTTGCGTCTGCTGATGAAGTGCACACGCTCTGTGTGTGTGTGTGTGTGTGTGTGTGTGAGAGAGAGAGAGAGAGAGAGAGAGAGAGAGAGAGAGAGAGTGCGCGCGCGTGCATGTGTGTGTGAGTGTGTGTTGAATATTTCTGTGAGTGCGTGCTTGGATGCTGAAGCGGTCATGTGTGAGCATGTTTTGTGGACGTGTAATTGTATCCGTGTGTACAGATATGTGAGTGGGTGCAGTTTTGTGAGTCTCTCTCTCTCTCTCTCTCTCTCTCTCTCTCTCCACGTATCGTTTTATTTTTCTTAGACAAGAATGGCATGAAAGAACAAACAAACAAATACTGATACCTATAAGACAATGAAAGAAAAGACAAAATAAATAAATAGTTGTATAGATAAATGAAACGAAATGAAGAAATAAATAAATAAATAATAAAACCAGTTCAGTAAATAAATAAGTAATAAAGATAGATTAGTAAATGAATAAATAATAAAAATAGATTAGTAAATAAATAAATACAAGAAATTAAACTCTTCTGGCTTTCAGAAAGCTACTGCATAAGGCAATTACACAGCTGTAGGGGAAGTAATTAATTTTATAGCTTGTGCAAGTTTGCTTCCCTTGGTCAACTCAACATTGTGTCACATTCTAAACTGTCGGCATTATCATTATGATTGACGTTGCCCACCCCTTTTCACCACCCTATCCCCCCCCCCCCCACTACTCCCCATTCTCTTTCTGTCCCCACACCCCCTCCTCCTTTCAGCCCTTCCCTTCTCCGTTTTCCCTCCCATGTATCCATCTTCCCTACAAGAGACGTATCGGGAGAAATAACGTTTTAGGCGAAACAAACAATCTTGGTAAATACAGGTAGAAACAGCTGTTAGAAGCGCAAGTGTTCTACACACACACACACACACACACACACACACACATATATATATATATATATATATATATATATATATATGAACAATATAAAAAAAGTCCATATATATATATATATATATGTGTGTGTGTGTGTGTGTGTGTAATAGTAGAAGAAAAAAATGGACCACAGAACCGCTTGGTCGACTCCTTTTTATTTTTGTCCAATATTTCGGTCCCAACACAGGACCTTCCTATGGACAGGAGAGCTGCAGACATATATGTACCGTGTCCTCCTACTCACGCATAGAATTAAGGTTTTTATACTATCGAATAGAATTTACTATTGATTAAAAGTGTTGATTATCACACTTAATAAAAATTGTATACAGATCAGCGTCAAGTAATTATCAAACCCGGCAGACTGTCCATCGATACATGAATTTTTTTCTTTCAATACCCTTTTGTATGTAACATGGTTCTATACTTTTTTATGTGGTTGTTTCGTTTCTTTATGTCTCTCTCTAAAAATGATAATTCGTACACTGTCCTCTTTCTGCGCACTTGTAAGTTCTAAACTAGTGATTAAGAAATGATTTTTAAAAAGTGTTGATTAAAAACAGGGCAGGGGAGAGGAGGGGAGGGGAGGGAGGGAGGGGAGGGGGGGGGGTCTCAAATGGAAGGGAATAAGCAGTGTAAGGGGAGTGACAGTCACCGGTCATTTGTCACGGGCAAGATAATGAGATCGTAAAGGGGGGGGGGGGGGAGAGAGAGGAGAGAGAGAGAGAGAGAGAGATGAGAGGAGAGAGGAGATGAGTGAGGAGGATGGACAGGAATAGAGCGCATGGGAAGGAGTAGGTTGAGATGGGATTATGATGGGGGGGGGGGGGGGGAGTAGGGAAGGGGAAGGAGGGGGGGGGAGGTGCAGGTGGAGATGGGGCAGGCAGTGGGTGGGGTGTGGGGGGGGGGAAGATGATATATATGGACGGGGAGGTGGGGGAGGACAAAGGAAATAATAAAAGAGTCAGCAGACTCATGCATTCACACTCATGGAAAGGAGGAGAGAGAGAGAGAGAGGAGAGGAGAAGAGAGACGAGAGAGATGAGAGAGTGAGAGTGTAGCAGATGGGATTGAGTTGAGGATGGATGGGGATGAGTAGAAATAAAAGTAACCAAGGGTGTGGACAAGCAGACCAGGGATACAGGGGGAGGGGGGGGGCACGGATACAAGGGGGGGGGGGGGAGGGGCAGACCACGCATACAGGGGGGGGGGGGGTTGTTGGGGGGGGGGGGTTGTTGTGAAGATTTGAAATTCACAAGATTGAGTTTCTAGTGTAAAAAGGTATAGACCTATAAAAGGTATAGACGTATAAGAAAGGGGGGTATAAAAAAGGGGGTATTTCAAACGAGCTTAGCTCCAAACATCTGAGCTCGAATTCTACTGTTCCAGATGTCAAATTCAGCATATTAAAATACAGAAAAGAATATGGATATTGGTGGTGGACGGGGAAGGAAAAGGAAGGGAGGGGGAGGAGGAGGGGGATAAAGAACGTAAAATGAATGGGGGGGGGGGGGGGGCAGTTAGGAGGGGGTTGGCGGAGAGTAAAAAAAGGCAGGGGGGGGGGGGGAGAGAAGAAAAGGAGAAATCATTTGAAGACAGCCGAAGATGGGGGGGGGGGGGGGAGGAGGGGGAAAAGATGCAAGGGAAGGGGGGGGGGGAGGGGTTATACGTAAAGAGGAGTGGAGGTAGAAAGTGAGAGTGAAAGGGGACAGGTAAGGAAGTGAAGGTTGGGAAGGAGGAAGAGAGGCGTGGAGGAGAAGAGGGGTGGGGGAAAAAGGGGCGGGGGAGGGGAAGGAGGGGTGGAAAGGTGGGTTGTAAGGGAAAAGTAGCGGGAACAGGGAGGAGAGGGGAAGAAGGGGGAAACGGGAGGGGAAGGAAGAAGAGGGGGGGAGAAGAGATTATAGGGTAGTGGAGGAATCTTCACATGTGTCGGTTCATGAATGTCTAAAGAGACCTTGCAGATTCTGATATCTAACAATAAAATAACGATTACTCTGTACTTATACAATTATATACAAACAATATTTATTCAGCCAAATTGGTGGACAGATTACCCAATACGTTTTGAATACTACTGATTGAAATTGCACTGTGTCATGCTATCTTGCTAGTGTTGGACAAAAGAATAAGGATCAAAACAATCTTAGGATCAAAACAATCTTATAATCATTATATATATATGCACGAAAATACATATGCCTTACACTAACCCCATTAAATTGCATCATATTGTAATGCATAAATAGACATCAATGCAAGCAAACGAGTCATTATCTATCATGATAGTAATAATAGAAAGACGAAAAAGAGGAGGAGAGAGAAAAACAAGATTAAGCACAAGAGCAATCAGAACGAGAACACAAAGAAGAAAGAGTAGGAGGAGGGGACAACAGGAAACGAACCTCAGCAGTGAAAAAGTGGTGCTTCTGGATTTTTTAAAGTGTTTATATATATATTATATATATATATATATATATATATATATATAACGTATAAACTTAAAAAAAAATATATATATATACATATATAATATATATATACATATTCAACTATAAACAAATGTTTCTCTTATGTCTTAGATTGAAAAAATACGGGGACATAAGCATTCATATCTGCAGTGGTAGATAATTCTGCCTAACTAACAGTATGTGCTTGAGTGGGTGAATGGGGAATAATAAATGTTTCTGAAAATTAGCCTTCAACAAGCTTATAGTCTTTAAGGGGGAGACAATCTCCAATGGGAAGGAAACTCACTAACATATAACTCATGGTCAGATACCAGTATTTCGAAACCTGATTGTTTTTCCTCAGTGACCGCGAAAAGTGGTAACATGACTCCTCTGCCTTTTTTGGTTTTAAGCAGAATGCTATCCCAGAAAAAGGCTGGTGTGCAATACCATAGTATGCTTGTTGAGTTTAAAAAACAAACAAAACAAAAACAAAAAAAAACAAAGGTACACCGAAGAAGCAAACGAAAAATCATGAAACAGCAAAAACAAGCTACATTTTCTTGTGAAAAGTAGAAAATATAAAAACGTAACCTCTTAAGACACAAGTGCTGAGGGCCAGTTCTTGGAATGAATCCGCGAGGGGCTTAATTACAATAAACTAATGAATTCCAAGGATAAGTAACCGAGCACCATTCCAGCAACTTACAGAGCAGCTTTGTGTTGCAATGACTGCAAGAAATATTCAATTATAAACAAAGCTTGCTCTTATGTCTTAGATTGAAGAAATAGGGGGACATAAGCATTCATAAGCAGTGGTAGATAATTCTGCCTAACTAACAGTATGTGCTTGAGTGGGTGAATGGGGAATAATAAATGTTTCTCAAAATGAGCCTTCAGCAAGCTTATAGTCTCCAAGGGGGAGACAATCTCCAATGGGGAGGAAACTCACTAACATATAACTCCTGGTCAGATACCGATATTTCGAAACCTGATTGTTTATCCTCAGTGACCGCGGAAAGTGGTAACTTGACTCCTCTGCCTTTTCGGTTTTAAGCAGAATGCTGTCCCAGAAAAAGTTTGCCTAGATGAAAGCATGTGCTTTTTCCCCATCCCAAGCAAAACAGGCTCCTCCATAAAGCCCGGGGAGTTTCAGACAGCAAAGACATGCATCTGAGGAGAGTTTTCTGAGGAAAACAGTCAGCTGTTCATTTTTACCGCTGAATGTTCACAGCAGAGAAAGGCCGCTTTCCCGCTGTGTGAACTCCATCGCCCTCACCGCAGTTCCTTATCCAGACCTAGAATTAAGACCAAACTCAAACAAACATTCCGCTCTTAGAATGCCCTGATAGACATAAGACCCGCACTTTCTGGCTTGTGAAATCCAGGCCCAGTGTTTTGCAGCCAGCAACCAGTAGTAAGGAGCCAACAGACACACCTGGGGTAGGCTATCACATCGTCCTCTGCCTGCACGTGGAAAATGACGCCCCCCCCCCCCCCCCCCCCCCCCCCCCCCCCCCCCCCCCCCCCCCCCCCCCCCCCCCCCCCCCCCCCCCCCCCCCCCCCTCCCATTCGCATGTCAGCGAGGCGACCAGCATGTTCCGTATAGTCTGGTTTGTGACCATCATCAGGACTGTCAGGACAACAGTGATGAAGATTTCTGTCAGTTTCCACCCTGCCCCTCTCTTACTACTGAGCAGTGTCGTGACAAACAAGTGGGTTTACTTTTTCATATTTTCTACACACACACTCCCTCCCTCCCTCCCTCCCCATCTCTCTCTCTTTCTCTCTCTCTCTCTCTCTCTCTCGCTCTCGCTCTCTCTCTCTCTCTCCCTTCTCTCTCTCTCTCTCTCTCTCTCTCTCTCTCTCTCTGTGTGTGTGTGTGTGTGTGTGTGTGTGTGTGTGTGTGTGTGTGTGTGGTGTGTGTGTGTGTAGTACAAAATAATCGGTAAAACCGTAGAAAAAAAAAACGAAGACAAATTTAAGGACGAATTTGTAAAACAGTCTCAAAGTAGAGAAAAAACATCTGTAAATATGAATGGAATGAGGGTAATTGTTATTGGCCTTACATTCACATGGTAATCTCGAATACAGTCACTTTTAATAGCAAATTATATCAATGTCTAAGTTTCGGATTCTCGCTGAATGAATACCGCTTTACCGACTTTACTCTTAAAAAAATGTTAGTTCAATGGTGAGTTTTCAGGGGTATTTAGAGTTTGATCTTGAAATTCAGTAAGGTGTTGAACATGATATCAAGATTAATGGCTTCTTAATACACGTCAATGTAGTGATGAGTTACATAATTATATTCTAGGAGTTGAAATATGTACAGATCATAATGTTATAAGCACATTACATGCAGAGAACATTTTTTCCCTCAGTGTGTCACCAAAGACAAACTATGTGATGGGACTTTACACTGTTTTGATAGAAGTGATGAAGAAACTTGCCGGTATCTTAAATACCGTCCACCAATCGATGAAAAGATCTTCACATACTGGTGACACTTCGTACAACTAGTTGCACTAAATCAAACTATGCTGGTTGACCATACAGTTATTCATTCAGGAACACATTTTGTCTGTCCAGACACACAGCTAATTTTGGCTGTATACTTTCTGTGTAACGGGGTGTTCGATAGCCCTGGGCATGAAATGGATACGATTGTAGTGATTACGTTTGCCCCGGTTACTAACGCTGTCGAGGTTCTAAAGTCTGAGTGCATGCAGGACACATATGTGATGGGATACCCAGTGTCCACAGTTCGATGACGAGGTGTTCTGTCGTCTTGATTGCCCATCTATCAACTGCACGTGTTATGGACATGCTTTCACATGTAGTGCTCCTTTCCCTGTCCGCTTGTACCCCCAACTTCGTTACCTTAATGCCGCAGGAAGTGGAATGACACCTGATTTGTTCATCAATAACACATTACTGATCCATCTCACTTTAGCCAGTTGTGGTCTGACAACTATTGGGAATCTCAGCTTGCCGAATTTACGAAGCCTGGACGTCAGCAGCAATCTGATTGAAGTGATCAGTTTGTCAGATCTGTCAAATTTAGGCCCATACGTGTCTGCCCTCTTCCTTGCTAACAACCCATGGTATCATCAGTTTTCTTCAGCTGTCCTAACGTGTCTATTTTCCCCAGTCTTCAGAGACTAGACCTGTCTTTGTGCCTTTTAAATGAGTTTGATTCTTATATTTTGTCTCCATTTTCCAGTTTGCGGCATCCAAACCTTTCATACTGTGGAATTAAGCACTTAACTCATGACTTTCGTTTTCTGAGACAGACACTTAACAACAGTTGATTTTAGAGGTTGCCCAATACTGCATTTTCCAACGTCGTCGTTGAAAAATATAGAAGGCTTACAGTTTGTTTTGGGTGATACATACAGAGTATGTTGTGAATTAGGTTTGTCTATAGGATTTAACCTTAAGAATTGTTATGCTCCGTATGACAAACTGTCTACGCGTGAATCATTAGTTGGCAAAGACGCCTTTTTCTGTGCTTTGATTGTTTATGCAATGCTGACAGTCCTTGGCAACATGTTAAGTTTTGTTTTGCGTGTGTTGGTAAAAAAGATCAGGCCACCTCACCAGCTACGTCGTGGTCGTGACTCACCTGTCCGCTTCAGACTTCATTTCTGGACTTCACCAGGTGATCATCCCTACAGCAGACAGGTTGTATCGTGGTCATTACGTGTGGGAGGACACAACCTGGAGACACAACGTTGGGTGTCAGCTGGCTGGTGTTTTCTCCACTCTGTCTCGTCAGGTGTCCACGTTCTTCGTGGTGTTTCTGACGATGGACAGGGTCTTTGTTCTCCGCTTTCCTCAGTGCAGCATGACACTATCCTCAAAGTGATGCATCTGATGTGTGCTGTGGCCTGGACTCTGGGCCTGCTGCTGGCAGTGGTGCCGTGTGTTTCTCATACACTTGTGTCAGCCAGTTACTCTGTGCTTGGATTATGCACGCTCCTGCCAGACTCAGAGAATGCTCCGTCTTCATTTTCCTCTTTCTTAAGTGGAATTGATGGTGTGATGCACTGGACCCTGTGTTTTTATGGCAGCTGGGCTGTGTTTAGTCTGTTCAAAAATAGAAAGTAACCCTTATTCGTTTGTAAATCGTGGTTCAAAGTGTGCAGAACTGGATCTGGCGAGACGATTGCTGCCAATATGTGTTACCCACCTGTCATGCTGGCTGGTTGTTAGCTGTCCACTTGGGATCTGTACGTGTCCTATGACGTCCATGTTGCTGTCATCCTGTTTCTGATGCCCTTGACATCTCTGCTGGACTCTTATCTCTATGCCAGAAGCACAGCTATTGGGCGGTAAAGGTCTATCCGTCGCCAGCGAGTGCTACAATGACTGGGAGTAAGGGAAAGATTAAACAGTGAGAAAAAAGAGGGATGCTTTGTACTCGTTGAATTTGGATTCTAACTGAACAAGGTTTACTCGCGAATAATGTAAATATGTATAAGAATATAACTCCAAAGCGTCCAGCTCTGTTTAAGAAAACAGGATGCCAATCAATACAAACAACAGAAAAGTGTTCTTGGTAATCAGGAAAATCAGGAGAAACTTAATACGCAGCAAAATATTGAGGCAATTCAAAGGAGAGACTGATGGAATACAGTTAAGATAAATACGTGAACCACAGTGAAAACAGCTGAAAAGCCTGGTTTTAGTCACCTCAATGTTGAACGGAAACAGTCAGCATGTCACTTTTTTTCGAAAATGAAAGCAAAATGCACACAATACAGTATATTGTGTATGTCTATCAGTTATCTATCAATTTTTTTAAAACTCTCTTTCTTTTCGTCTAACGATCCATCCATCCATCCTACTGTCTGTCTGTCTGTCTGTCTCTCACTCTCTCATTGCTGGTAGGCCCGTTTTCTTGTTGTCGTGAGACGATTTAAGTGGAAAAAGAAGAAAAAGAAAAAGAGAAGAAAAAACTGGATCCCAAATCCGTTTGGTTGACTCCTTTTCTTTTTTTTCTTGTTTTATTACAGTCCAATATTTCGGTCCCGAAAGGGACCTTCTTCTGCGACAGGAGAGCTGCTAACATACATGCACCATGCCATCCTACTAACGCATAGAATTAAAGTTTTATACTATCGAATAAGATTTA
>CM065724.1:33126244-33136244 GCA_033310375.1 Conus canariensis
ATTGAAATGAATACGTTAAAAGATCACTATCAACAGAACAGCAATTTTTGTTACCACCGGTAATGTTTTAACTTCCAAACACTTAAACAGAATAAAAGCCCCTCTATCCAATCTACCTCAATCGCATTTGTCTGACAAAACGTTCTCCCTCTCTCTCTCTTTCTTTCTCCCCTCCGGGGGTTGCAACCTTGCCGTGGTCAGAAAGGCTTGCGCGGTCCCGTGATCCCTTAGGCTTTGCTGGCGGGGGCATCAATACTTGATGGTAGGCTAGGTTTTGAAAATGCTTCTAGGCCTGAAAAGTGAAGTTGCTGTCTGGCCTAAGCACAACGCGGTAAGGAGTTGATGCCCCTGGTAGGGCCTCCCATGTCAGATAGGCTAAGGGTGAGGACCCTGACTAATAGTAACCCACCTTTTTCCTTTTCTTGTTTTCTGCCTTTCTTATTTAGCTATTTTCTATCTTCATCTCCCCTTCAAGTCTTCTTTTCCACACTCTTTTTCTCTCTGTGGTCTTCTTAAGATCCTCCGAGTTTGCCGTGCGGTGCGACCTGTGATGGAGGGGAATGAGATCCTGGTGATTGAGAGGGCAAGCGCCCTCAACACATCACTTTGGCTCGGACCTCTCCCAACCAGGAGGTACACTCTGGCCCGGGTGTATCAATCGGCTCTCCTACATGGGGCTGGGTCAAGACAGGCAGTTCTCTGGCTGGCCAAGGTAACCCCTGCAGTGCTCAGCTCTCTGACCCTGGGAGTTGAGCATGATCAGGGGGATAGGGTCGGTGGGTTTCTGTCTGTTGTATATCTCTCCTGAAGCCTGGAAGGGGTCAAGACAATGACGTCTTGGCCCTGGCCCCTTAGTTGGACTCCATGGTGGGTGGATAAGGGAGAGATGAAATTTCACACATAAAAAAATGGCTTCTTCACCAAAAAATCCTCCCCCCCCCAAAAGAAAAGTCAATTTAATTTCAAGAAGGCTGTCGCAGGAGTCTGATGCGGACTCAGATTCCGATACAGAAACAAGAAAGATATCAGGATTTTGGTCCTCTTGGCTGATAATGGAAAGTACGGAGCAGGACAAACCAATTTCTGCACTAAGCCCGTTTGCAACACAGAAGGGCTTCCAAGGTATTGCAGAAGACCCACAGTCCATAAAACGACTCTGAAATGGTACCTTTCTTATCCAGCGCAAGAATAAGAAACAATCAGAGCAGCTGCTGAAAGCTACAAAGCTGGTAGACAGAGAGATCCCGGTGACTCCCCATAAACAGCTGAATTCCTCTAAGGGAGTCATTCGATGCCCAGATCTTAGAGGTGTCTCAGAGGCAGAGATCAAGGCGGAACTTGCATCCCAGGGTGTGACAGATGTGCATAGGGTGACACTCCGTAAAGGTGCAGAAAGAGTGCCCACCAACACCCTCTTTCTGACATTCTGCAACCCTTTGTTACCTCCGGTCATTAAAGTAGGATACTTGAATGTTCCGTCTTCGATGCGATGTTTCAAATGCCAGAAATTTGGTCAAGTCAGTGATCGCTGTTCTGGGGAGAAGGTGTGCGGTGTTTGTTGCAAGGCAACCCATGATAGGCCGTGTAAAGATCCGGCTCATTGTGCAAACTGCGGTGGCGACAACCCCTCCTCTTCACGCAACTGCCCAGTTTGAATCCAGGAGTCCAACATCCAGAAAGTTAAAACAGAAAATAAAATCTCCTTTTTTGAGGCGCGTAAACAGGTTGTTGGTAGTCAGACGTCAATAGTGTCTTCATATGTTTCGGCTATAAAGAAAGTTTCAACCCGTTCAGTCTGCTGCCAGACTAATGAATTCATTTTCACCAAAATATTGCCAGGTAAAGCGTCAAACTCTGGTGGAAGCAAAGCCACCACCTCCCAACCCAAAGTGGGTGCCCCTGGTGGGGGCAATAAATCCATCACCCTTTAGACTGCCCAGCAGTCTACTCCATCTGCTGCTGGGCAGAATAAAAAGCCAGCCCTCCCGCCTCGAACTTCTTTGAGCATTGCCCGTGCGGGCAAGGGAGTTCAACCGAGTGTGGAGATGGTGGAGATGAGAAAGAAACCTCCACCATCTCCAAAATCCAGGCCGTCTTCACCCCTGTGGGCAAGTCTGCCAGCAGGTCTGGAGACCAAAACAGTTCAGTACAACTTAATAACAAATTCGCTCCATTGGATGCAGATGATGACTCGGAGATGAACTGATTTGTCTCCTATTCATCCTCTGCACCATGGACAGTAAAATAACTCAATGGAATATCCGTGGCTTAAATTCAAACTTTGAGGAGCTGCAGCTTCTGTGTCAAACAATAAAGCCTTCCATCGTAGCTCTCCAGGAAACTAAAATTCAAAGCCAGAAGACCTTCACTCTTTCTGGTGTCGGTATTCTTTCCAAGCCTGCACAACCATCCACACTGGGACTAACGGGCGGTGTTGCCCTTCTTATACACAAAACTCTGTTGTTTAGTCCTGTCGGTCTGACTACTCCCCTTCAGGCAGTAGCTGCGAGAGTCACTCTCCATAAAACTGTTACAATTTGCTAACTATATCTGCCACCTTCTGTCCCCGTTTGTCGTCAGGAACTTGTCAGTCTGATCGGAGAACTTCCTCGACCTGTTTTTGCTGTTGGGTGATTTTAATGGACACAATCCTCTTTGGGGTAGTGTGAATTCGTCATCCAGAGGTCTGCTTCTTGAAGATGTCCTTTCAGACTTTGATTTGTGTTGTCTGAACGATGGAACTCCAACTTACCTACACTCTTCCTCAGGTTCACTTTCATGTTTAGATTTATTGATATGTGACCCCTCGCTGGTCCTGGACTATGTGTGGTCTGTCCATGATGATCTGCATGGAAGTGACCATTTCCCTGTTCTCTTAAAACATGTATTAACTGAAAACGCCACTGTTTCACAACATCTTTATTATAAGAAGGCTAACTGGAATCTTTTTGCTGCCAGTATTTCAAAAGAATTCCAGGAAATTGATTTTCTTCAGAGTCCAGACCCTGCAGAATCTCTGACCAATACTGTGATAAACTGCTAAAACCTGTATTCCAAAGTCTTCCGACAAACTCCAACTGCCCAAAACACCTTGGTTTAATTCTGACTAAACAGTAAACAAGCTGGGTATTTTTTGCTCCCATAAGGAAACCTAACACAGAGTAACTTTTATTCAAGACTGGCACAGCCTTTTAAACTTGAATAAAGTCAGACAAATACATAGACGAACAATCTAATAGTGGGGGGAAAAAACAAGCGCAGGCCAACAACTGAACTATCTTCATAGTAATGACTTGGCAAAGATTTGGACTTGGGGGGGGGGGGGGGAATGATTTGAAGATGGAGAAACTGGGAACATGAAATTAAGGAAATATGTTACAGATATGAAAACTCTTCACTGGCTGCATAAGGGAACCATCGCAATCCCTCTTGAAGGCAGATATATTTGTATTGCCTGCTCCGAGGCCTTTCGTCCGCTGGGTCGGACTCATCAGGGAGACACGGCTGGTTGTGTTGTCTGAACGATGGAACTCCAACTTACCTACACTCTTCCCCAGCCGTGTCTCCCTGATGAGTCCGACCCAGCGGACGAAAGGCCTCGGAGCAGGCAATACAAATATATCTGCCTTCAAAAGGGATTGCGATGGTTCCCTTATGCAGCCAGTGAAGAGTTTTCATATCTGTAACATATTTCCTTAATTTCATGTTCCCAGTTTCTCCATCTTCAAATCATCCCCCCCCCCCCCCCCCCCCAAGTCCAAATCTTTGCCAAGTCATTACTATGAAGATAGT
Organism: Conus canariensis; assembly: GCA_033310375.1. Classification (NCBI taxonomy): domain Eukaryota; kingdom Metazoa; phylum Mollusca; class Gastropoda; order Neogastropoda; family Conidae; genus Conus; species Conus canariensis. Next base: position 33,130,037 of record CM065724.1, read on the forward strand.
TCAGTTGGCCTGCGCTTGTTTTTTCCCCCACTATTAGATTGTTCGTCTATGTATTTGTCTGACTTTATTCAAGTTTAAAAGGCTGTGCCAGTCTTGAATAAAAGTTACTCTGTGTTAGGTTTCCTTATGGGAGCAAACAATACCCAACTTGTTTACTGTTTATCGTTTACTGTTCCCTGCCTCATTTCATTTCCGATTTAATTCTGACTGCCAACAAATCTTAAAAGTACGCAAACGGGCTCAGCGTCGGGTATACCAAAGACCTTCAGGTCCCAACGCTCGAGCCCATCAGAAACTCTGTGCCAAATCGAGACACACTTTCAAAATCAGTAAACGTCAGTCTTGGAGAAACTTCTGCTCCGGGCTGACATCTAAAACTTCAAAGAAAAAAGTTTGGAACATAATCAAATCAAAGGGAAGAACACCAACCCCTCCATTCATCACCTGAAACTTGCCGATGCTCTGATAACTAACAAACAAGCTGTTGCCAATCTGCTGGCCTCCACCATCCAACAGAACTCCTCATCTTCAAATAAATCTGCAGCCTTTTTAAGAAACAAACAAATCAGAGAGAAATCTTCATACAATTTCACATCAGACAACTCTGAAGCCTACAATCTTCCTTTTTCAATCAATGAACTAAAATCAGCTTTGCAAACCTGCAATGATTCTGCCCCTGGTCTGGATGATATTCATTATCAGGTTTTGAAACATTTTCCAGAAAGCTGTCTCCAGACCCTTCTTAAAGTATACAACCATATCTGGACCACAGAGTGCTTTCCGCCTTCCTGGCGGAAAGCCCTGATTATTCCAATTCCTAAGCCTGGAAAGGACCTCACCAACCCTTCAAACTGTCGTCCAATAGCTCTGACCAGCTGCTTCTGTAAGCTGATGGAAAAGATGGTCAACTCCCGTCTGATGTGGAAGCTGGAAACCGATGGCCTTTTGGCCAGTGAACAGTGCGGGCTCCGGAAGTACCACTCGACAGTTGATCATTTAGTCCGTCTGGAAACCACCATCCGCAACGCCTTTGTCAATAAGCAGCATGTGGTCGCTATCTTTTTTGACCTAGAAAAAGCGTATGACACCACCTGGAAATCAGGAATCCTTATGGACCTGCACAGACTTGGTTTTCGTGGTCACATGCCTCTCTTTATTCAAAACTTTCTGGCTGATCGGCAGTTCCAGGTGCGTATTGGCACCACGCTCTCTGACATCCATGGGCAGGAGTTGGGTGTACCTCAAGGGAGCATCCTTTCTTCTGCCCTTTTCAGCATCAAAATCAACGACATTGTCAAATCGGTAAGCCAGGATTCTGAGTCCTCTCTGTTCGTTGACGACTTCGCGCTGTACGCAGTTGGAGCTTCTTACGCCAGCGTACAGCGTCGACTCCAACTTTGTGTCAACAAGATCCAACAGTGGGCCGAGGAAAACGGGTTTACCTTCTCAAGTACCAAAATTCAGTCAATCCACTTCCACAATTTTCGTCAGTTTTTTGCAGATCCCGAGATTCGTTTGGTTAAGTCCACCATTCCAGCTGTGAAAGACGCCAGATTTCTGGGTGTTATTATTATTATTTTTTTTTATCAAAAATTGAACTTTAAAAGTCATATCCAACACGTAAAAACTGCATGTCAGAAAGCACTGAACATTCTGCGAGTTGTGGCGCACACAGATTGGGGCGCTGACAGGAAAACTCTCCGTCATCTTTACAGGGCTCTGATCCGCTCCAATCTGGACTATGGGTGTGTCCTGTACGGCTCTGCCAGACCATCCTACCTGAAAAGTCTAGACCCTATCCACCATCAAGGGCTTCGATTGTGTCTGGGTGCGTTCCGCACCACTCCTGTTTATAGCTTGTATGCGGAAGCAGGAGAACCATCCCTCTCAAATCGCCGACTAAAACGTGCCTTGAATTACTGTCCGAGTCTCTCGTCTGAACCTCAAAACCCTGCATACGACTGTGATTTCGACCCCAAATTCCAGAAGAAATTCGATGACCATCCCAGTTCCATTCCACTCTTGGGGATTCGTATTCTTCCCCATCTGAACAAAGCAGGTATAGACCTTGGAGTGGTTAATGACTTCTCCAAGTTTCCTGACGACCCTCCATGGACTTTCTTCACACCAGAGGTCCGGTTTGATTTAGCCTCATACCGGAAAGATTCCACTAGTTCCTTGGCCTACAAATCCCTTTTTTGCTGAACTGTGTTCCAAGTTTCCATCTTTTAACAGAATTTTCACTGACGTTTCCAAATCTGAGGAGGGAGTTGCCTCTGCCGTGTTTTGTGCAGTAGACCCCCTTCAGAGATGTGCCGTACACATTCCCACCGACAGCTCCGTCTACACTGCTGAGCTGACAGCTTTGGTCCTGGCACTTCAGATGATCTCCAAATCGAAACGTAAAGATTTCCTTATTTTGTCAGACTCCCTTTCTGCTTTGGAGGCCATTGCCGGCCGTAATTTCAAGCACCCTCAACTGCTGAAAATTTTTTAACTGTACACCTCCCTAAAATCAAACGGACACAACGTAGTGTTTGCATGGGTTCCCAGCCATGTGGGCATTCGAGGCAATGAGATGGTTGATCAGCTTGCCAAGAATGCCACAAGACAAAAGTTGATTAGGTTGTCTGTCCTCACACTGATCTGAAACCCAAAACACAGGCCTATGTCAAGGACCTCTGGCAAGAGGAATGGACCTTGCAGACAGATAACAAACTGTATAAAATCCGTCCAAACCTCAACGAGATTTTACCATGTTCCAGAGGCGGTCGTAAAGAGGAAACAGTCCTGTGCCGCTTACACACAGGCCACTCGTTTTATACCCATTCTTATCTTTTAAAAGGTGAAGAGACTCGTGGTGCATTCCATGTCATGTTCCACTCACAGTGAAACATATTCTTTTAGATTGTTGGGACTTGCACGACGTGAGACATAAACACTTTACAGCAGAGTCCATGAACACCCTGTTCAGAGATGTCCAACCTGACGTGATCTTTGAGTTTCTGAGAGAGATTAACATTTTTCATCTGATTTAAGATTTTACGGAGGTAAGATTTTTAACGAAGTTTCTGGTGCGTTTTTAGATGTATTTAAAAGAGATGTGTGAAAGGTTTTTTTTTTTTTTTTTTTTGTTGTTGATGACTTTTGAGTTGATTTTAACGTGGTGACAGCCCTGATATATAAATTGGGCCTAATTGCCTTACATTTCCAGATAGAGAGTTAAGTAAACACAAAAATCCGTTGCAATTAGTGTACATAAGTTTGATAAAAGACAGACTTGCGTTTTAAGAGGAAGAGGGCACGTGGAAAATCATCGTCCAGTTAGTGCTTTCATTGTTGCATTATTCCTCCGAAGGTAGGTTAGCAGGACCAACAAACGACAGTTTGTGAAATATTTATTTAGACATGCTGGATCCGTATTACCTGCTGAACGAGAACCACTTCCATAATGAGCAAAACAGAAACTTGAGAAAATCGGGTAGATCCTTCTACCTACATGATTAGTGTCTCCAGAAAACAAACAAGAGCGGTGAAGGGGAAATTAAGAATTTAAAAAAATGAGATAGCCGGCCAAAATTTATGTGAACATAACCAAAAGGAGGAAATGTAAAAGGCACAGCCTGAGGGGCGAATAAGTGAGCATAGAAATCCACAAGGATTAATACATTTCTTCCAAGCAACAACACACTGGACACCGCTCAACCAGTTTGAAGTGGTCACAGATCAATGCACGACATACAAAAATAAAAATGAAAATAAAACCTGGGCCCACATGCCTTTATCATTTTCAGACAGGGAGTGGAGCAGCCATCAAAATTCGTTCCCCACAGAATACTGAACTTTTAAAGACAGACGAGCATTTAAAGTGAAAGGGTCATGCGTGGAAGTCTTCCTACTGTGAGTGCTTTCAGTGTATTGTTCCACCAAAGTGACGGTTGGCAAGACCAGATATAGATAGATAGATAGCTTCGAGAGAGAGAGACAGACAGACAGACAGACAGAGAGAGACCGACAGACATATGGAGAGGGAGGAAAGGGGAAGCCCTCATATTCACGAGTTCCCCCTCCTTTATTCCCTCCACCTCCTTCTCGGGAGGTGAGAGAGAGAGAGAGAGAGAGACAGACAGACAGACAGAAGGGAGATGGAGAAAAAATGCTCGCATTCCCCTTTCCTGCATCCTTTGGCACTCCTCCCTATAACCTATCCTTCTCCACACACACGCACGTACACACACACACACATATATATATATATATATTGAATTATAAACAGAGCTTGCTCTTATGTCTTAGATTGAAGGAATAGGGGGAGATAAGCATACGTATCTGCAGTGGTAGATAATTCTGCCTAACTAACAGTATGTGCTTGAGTGGGTGAACGGGGAAAAATAAAATAAATGCTTCTCCAAATGAGCCTTCAGCAAGCTTACAGTCTCCAAGGGGGAGAGACAATCTCCAATGGGGAGGAAACTCACTAACACATAACTCCTGGTCAGATACCGATATTTCGAAACCTGATTGTTTCTCCTCAGTGACGGCGGAAAGTGGTAATTTGACTCCTCTGCCTTTCCGGTTTTAAAAAGAATGCTATCCCGAAAAAGGCTGGTGTGCAATACCATAGTATGTTTGTTGAGTTTTCAAAAAAACCAACCAAAGGTGCCACCTAAGAAGCACAAGAGCAAAAAGAAAGAGCAAAACAAACTGCATTTTCTTGTGAAAAGTAGAAAATATAAAAAGACAACCTCTTAAGACACAAGTGCTGAGGGCCAGTTCTTGGAATGAATCCTCAAGGGACTAAATTACAATGAACTAATAAATTCCAAGGATGAGGACCGAGCACCATTCCAGCAACTTGCAGAGCAGCTTGGTGTTGCAATGACTGCAAGAAATATTGAATTATAAACAAAGCTTGCTCTTATGTCTTAGATCGAAGAAATAGGGGGAGATAAGCATACGTATCTGCAGTGGTAGATAATTCTGCCTAACTAACAGTATGTGCTTGAGTGGGTGAATGGGGAAAGATAAAATAAATGCTTCTCCAAATGAGCCTTCAGCAAGCTTACAGTCTCCAAGGGGGAGACAATCTCCAATGGGGAGGAAACTCACTAACACATAACTCCTGGTCAGATACCGATATTTCGAAACCTGATTGTTTCTCCTCAGTGACTGCAGAAAGCGGTAATTTGACTCCTCTGCCTTTCCGGTTTTAAAAAGAATGCTATCCCGAAAAAGGCTGGTGTGCAATACCATAGTATGTTTGTTGAGTTTTCAAAAAACCAACCAAAGGTGCCACCTAAGAAGCACAAGAGCAAAAAGAAAGAGCAAAACAAACTACATCTTCTTGTGAAAAGTAGAAAATATAAAAAGACAACCTCTTAAGACACAAGTGCTGAGGGCCAGTTCTTGGAATGAATCCTCAAGGGACTAAATTACAAGGATAAGTACCGAGCACCATTCCAGCAACTTACAGAGCAGCTTGGTGTTGCAATGACTGCAAGAAATGTTGAATTATAAACAAAGCTTGCTCTTATGTCTTAGATTGAAGAAATAGGGGGAGATAAGCATACATATCTGCAGTGGTAGATAATTCTGCCTAACTAACAGTATGTGCTTGAGTGGGTGAATGGGGAAAAATAAAATAAAGGTTTTGAAATATCAGTATCTGACCAGGAGTTATGTGTTAGTGAGTTTCCTCCCCATTGGAGATTGTCTCCCCCTTGGAGACTATAAGCTTGCTGAAGGCTCATTTGGAGAAGCATTTATTTTATTTTTCCCCATTCACCCACTCAAGCACATACTGTTAGTTAGGCAGAATTATCTACCACTGCAGATATGTATGCTTATCTCCCCCTATTTCTTCAATCTAAGACATAAGAGCAAGCTTTGTTTATAATTCAATATTTCTTGCAGTCATTGCAACACCAAGCTGCTCTGTAAGTTGCTGGAATGGTGCTCGGTACTTATCCTTGTAATTTAGTCCCTTGAGGATTCATTCCAAGAACTGGCCCTCAGCACTTGTGTCTTAAGAGGTTGTCTTTTTATATTTTCTACTTTTCACAAGAAAATGCAGTTTGTTTTGCTCTTTCTTTTTGCTCTTGTGCTTCTTAGGTGGCACCTTTGGTTGGTTTTTTGAAAACTCAACAAACATACTATGGTATTGCACACCAGCCTTTTTCGGGATAGCATTCTTTTTAAAACCGGAAAG
>CM065724.1:33143744-33176244 GCA_033310375.1 Conus canariensis
CCGCACGCCATAAAAGATCGTTGGCGTGCCCCAAAAGACATCCTGAAGATAGCAACGCTAGAAACAAGCTTGTAGATTTTAATACTTCATTTTTTAAAATATTTTTAACAGATGTTGCTCCCCAAGGGGTTGAGCACCTTCAGATTTTTTAAGGACTTTTTTTTATATTGTTCATATATATATAATAGATAGATAGATAGATAGATAGATAGATAAATAATTAAAAAAAAAACCCACAAAGAAACATAAACAAGTAAATAATCAACAGCACCAACAACAAATGAAACCCAGTGAAAGAAACACGTACAGCGTTACACTGTGTGGACATAATTAGTCTCTATTAAACGAAAATAACTTGCATACACTCAAGGGGTTGCACACAATAACGCAAATACCAGAAATGTTGTGTTCTCTTCATGAAAGTACAGTTACGTTGGTCTGGCTTTGCTTGGCCATATACTTCAGTCCATGTTTTTAGAGATTCAGCCTACATTTTTTTTTAACTTTCATCTCTGGAGAGGTAAAGTTAGACTTATTTCGCGTGTCGTCCAAAAGCTGTCGATTGGATAGAAACATTCTACATATCAGTGAGTTGTTCCCCTTATCCCCAGTAGTCCCGCTGCCAGCCGACACTGACCGCAGCGCTTCTCCCACAAGGAAAATGAATTAATTCCCGGTCTGGCACAGGAGCTCCATGCGTGGAATCACAAGACGCGTGGCGAGCAGATTCAGAATGAGGCCGCCACAAAAAAAAAAAAAAAAAAAAAACTCATAGGTATCCGGTAAACTGTGATGTATGTGTGCGTATGTGTGAGTGCGCGTGCGTGCGTGCGCGCGCTCGTGTGGTGTGTGTGTGTGTGTGTGTGTGTGTGTGTGTGTGTGTGTGTGTGTTGTGTTTGTGTGTCTGTATTTACTTGCATATACGTATGTCTATCTATCTATCTATGAGTGTGTGTGTGTGTGTGTGTGTGTGTGTGTGTGTGTGTGTGTGTGTGTGTGTGTGTGTGTGTGAATGAGTGTGTGCATGCGTGCGCGCGTGCGCATTTGTGTGCGTATGAATATACGTTTGTGTGTTTATGTGGTTGAAAGGTTGCTTATGACCGAATTCCAGATATTATAAATGCCGATGCTGCCTCAATTTTTGCACAAAAATTAAAGGAATTAAACAGAGAGAGAGAGAGAGAGAGAGAGAGAGGAGAGAGAGAGAGAGAGAGAGAGAGAGAGAGAGGCAGACAGACAGAGACAGAGAGAGAGACATAGAGAGACAGAGAGACAGACTTGGGGCAAGAAAAAAAAACAAACGAAACAACAACAAAAACTGTATAACAAGCATACGATGGGACGCAATCCCTGACAGTTACGTCACGGCTTATTCGAGGTTGTTTCCTTTTGCCTCTAACCTCTTAGCAAAGTGAAAGTGTTGGATGGGAAATCAACGCCCAATCAGCCGCAGGCATTTAGGGACAGTCTGTTTGTTTTAGACGGAACGTAGCATTTTCCTGGCTGCTACGTCGTAGCGGTGTGGCATCTATCTGACACAACGGCAAGAAAATAGAGCTTTTGGAGACTGGGTCCTGTCCTTTGAGGGTTCCTGGACGGATGTCTAGGTCGATGCTTGAGGTTGTTTTCATGCGCTGCTGTGGGCGGACGACCATACCTTCTAATCTCTCTGCGTCCTCATCGACGTTTGGCTCCTCGGTACCCCATTCAGGCTGTTTCCAGGCTGGGCAGTCACGTCCCTCGCGAGACCATGGAAAGGGAAGCAGGATGACTTTGGACAGAGCACTGTTTCACACCTTCGCAGGAATGTCGCCCCATGTGCACGAGTGGGCTCTTTTGCCCCAGCCTTCCGGAGCTGGTTGGCGCTGAACACAATAGGGGACCGGAATAGCTCAGTTGGTAGAGCGCCAGACTCGGAATCTTGGTGATCATGGGGCTGCGGGTTCGAATCTCCGCCGGACCGTTTCGGTACAGGGGAATTTGTTTCGTCGGAGTTAACAATGGTTCCGACTCCATTCCCTAAATAGTCCTTCGAATGAGACTATAAACCGAGGCTCCGTGTGTGAACGCACGCATAACATCTTGCACACACGTAAAATCCCATCACCAACTTTCGAAAGAGGAGGCCAGTTTGGGCCGTTGGCATGGATGACACGTTTCACATAGCATGCATTCTGCGTGAAAATTTGAAAGAATGAAGAAGGTAAGGAAAGTGAGTGAACAATATTGACTGAATGAACCGCCGGCAGGCAGCTCTTCAGTTGGCACTATCCAGGTAGGCAACCTGTTGCGTACATGACAGTGAATTGTCAGCGCCTAAAACCTTAAACGTTATGTGTTATTATTATTATTATTATCCTTATCATTATATTATTATTATTACTATTATTGTTGTTGTTGTTGTCGCTATTATATTATTATTATCATCATCATCATCATCATCATCATTATCATCATCATCATCATTATAAACACAGAGCCAAAGCTGAAACACCGTGAAGTTCTGCCTCACCGAAATCTCAGGGGTGCAGCGTTCCATCACCAAGACGTCCCACTCTGCCAAGAGCCGTCCTGCGGATAGACAAGTCCAACATCACTGACTGCCAACGATATAGTTCACAAAATAGCTTGTTTGCTGACTGATCAGCTAACGTCTTGGTCAACATGAGTAATTTTTTTTTTCAAAGACTGACGTCATAGCGCCTTCAAAAGGGAAGACAACCAATAGCAGGAAAGGAGGACAAGGAAAGAGGGGAGAGAAAGAAAAAGAAAAAAATATGTAACTTGATGTACCTGGTAGGACTTCAACATACTATTTATGGAAAAGTATAGTTTCTACCCTTAATTATGTTTTTTTTCTACTGAAATCATCTCTCTCTTTTGCAGATTGTTCACGCATCTTCTTGTTGGTGATGTGATTGTTGCCTCCCCTCCATTCCTCCCATTTTTTTCTTCTTCTGTTGTCTTTTGATGTTCCTTTAAAACAAATCCCAACTCTGTGGTGAAACGTGTAATATGCTGTAAATGTATTGTCGATCTTACATTTGATCACAGTATAAGCATAGCCTAGGGCATGTTGTTGCTCATTTGTCCTGATGACTGTGAAGATATTTTGCTTATTTGTTTATTGAACAAACGTTATTTAAGCCACGTCCACCGCCACTCGCATGGCGAAAAGGCAGGCTGCGCCGCCCATGTCATTATCCTGCCGCTTGATGACCTTCGGGAGTAGTTTCATACCCCAGTCCTTCACCTTGCGCAATGTCACCTTTTTTTCTTTTCTTTTTTTTTTAACCTATTGCGAGAGATGCCCCCATTAATTCAACGCACCCGCACGCCCTGCCCTAATCTTTTCCTTCCTGTTATTCCCAATCCTTTTCCGTCTCCTCAACTTCCATCTCCCTACAGACTGAATGACGGCGTGAAAAAGGATACGGACAGAGAATGCTATTTTTGCTGCTAACAAGACAAATGAATAAGCAAACAAGACGGAAACAACAAAGAAATAAATATGTAAGTACATAAATTAAAGAATAAATGAATGAATGAATGAATCAATCAATCAATCAATCAGTAGATCAATCAATTAACTGACACAAAAGAATGAATGAATGAATCAATCAAGCAATCGACCAATCAATTAATCAATTGACTGACACACAAAGAAAGAGAACAAAAGAAAGAAAGAAAAACATGTCACAGTATGGGCATACACAATGTGGAGAAAAGTAGGTTCAACAAAAATTAAGCGACTCTGGCAGTCCAGGAGCTTGTAAACCACACACACACACACACACACTCACATATACACAAACACGCACGCGCGAGCGCGCACAGCATAGCACAGCACAGCACACCACACAAAAAGCCTTCTTGTCTAAGAAAGAAAAAAAAAAAGCTCAGATCTGGATAACATTTTGTCGCCCTCTTTAGTTTACTCTCTCTCTCTCTCTCTCTCTCTCTCTCTCTCTCTCTCTCTCTCTCTCTCTCTCTCTCTCTCCTCTCTCTCTCTCTCAGAGCTGATAAGATATGGGCATGGCAATACAGGTCTCTATTATCATGCACTCTTCCTTTCCTCTTTCCTATTTTTCTACCAAACAGAGAGAGAGAGAGAGAGAGAGAGAGAGAGAGAGAGAGAGAGAGAGAGAGAGAAGAGAAAGTGAGAGAGAGAGACAGACAGACAGACAGACAGAGACAGACAGACAGACAGACAGACAGATGGGCACACAGAGAGAGGCAGACAGACAGAGAGAAAAACAAGAGAGAGATAGACAGACAGATAGGGACAGAGAGAGAGAGAGAGAGAGAGAGAGAGAGAGAGAGAGAGAGAGAGAGAATGAATTAATGATAATTTATTCAAAAAAGGCCATGGTCCCATCTGAAGGGGGTCAGACATATGAACTGTGAATAATATAAAAAATCAAAATCAAAATTATCATTTTAACACACGCTATGTCTATGTAAAACGTACAAACATATTTACTTTGCTCGTACTTATTCAGATAAAGCTCTAATGCGTTTAAATGATTTGTACAGGTATATTGCTAAGTTTCTTATTACGTTTTCATTTTTTGTTGACAGTAGCAATATTAAACGAAAATTAGATGGTCTACTATAACATTTTGGCGGAATGAACTTATTTCTTAAGTCATTCAACATTGGACAGCTAAACACGAAATTAATCTCATCCTCTATTGCTGAACTACATAGACGACATGTGGCAGCTCCATTTCCACCATACTTATATCTTTGGGAGTGCACGGCGATATCAGATACTCCAAACCTAAACTTGGTTAGCGCAGTTCTTACAAAAGTACACAAGGACAATGAAACGTATGGTTCAATCAAGTGATTAACTTTAAACAATCTATACAATGAAAATCTGTCACTCGTCTGAATATGAAAGTCCCATTCCTGCCACCTACAATCAATGATGCGTTGCTTGAAACAAGCCAAAAAGCTTCTTGCACATCCAACACCCTGACTCATCCATGCATAGAAAAAACCATAATTACATAAACATTTGCGTACACTACTTGCCCATGTTTGTTTACCTCTTTGATCAAGTATATACATAGTCTTATACGCCATAGCAGGTAGTCTGTTATCATTCATTTGAACTACTTTTAACCAATATTTTATACTTTTCGTGTAAGCATTTAAGTAAATAGGATACCTTCCAAGTTCTCCGTATATAAGACCGTTTGGAGTCTTTTGATCAACATGCAAAATTTTTTTCATAGCAAATAAATGTACCTTTTCAATGTCTTGATTGTTTGTCAATCCCCATATCTCAGCTCCATATAGAGCTACTGGTTAAACTTGTATATCAAACAATTTAAAAATATATTCGGGGAATACTTATCAAACTTATACATTAAGGACAAAATGCTCACGACAGATCTTTTGGCTCGGCTGACCAGATCTTGGCAAGTAAACCTAAAACTAAGCCTAGTTGAAAAATATAGTCCGAGATATTTATATACATTGACAATAGGCATCTGAATGCTTCCATATAACCATGTTTCACGTGCCGCTAAATACCCTCCTTTACGAAAAACTATAATGTTAGATTTTTCCATGTTCACTTTAAGTTCCAGTCTCTCCGCCGCCGAATATAATTGATTTAGTTGATTTTGTAAACCGATCGGAGTTTCAGACAACAGGACAATATCATCAGCAAAAAGCATAATAAATAATTCTGTTAAATCAAATGTTACACCATGTTTACCATTCTCAATGATTTGTTGAGCCAAATCATTGATGAATAATGAAAACAAGATGGGGTTACACACATCGCCCTGTTTTACTCCCCTTGTACATTTTATTTAATCACTAACTCTAGCACCACATTTAACTCTAGCTTTAACATCATAATACATACTTTCTACACAGCGGTAAAGTTTTCCTTTTATTTCCTTATTTCTCAGTATTGGCCATAATTTTCTTGAAATCGAGTCAAAAGCTTTTTCAAAATCTATAAAAGCTACATATAATTTTCGGTTATATGCAAACTGCTTTTGTATAGCTGCCAATAGAGTAAACATATGATCAGTCATTGAATAATCTTTTTTAAATCCAGCCTGATGTTCACCGGTAATATCATTTATTTCAACCCAGTCTGAAAGTCTTTTATTTATAACTGAGCTGTAAAGTTTACTTGACATATTACATAAGGAAATTCCCCTATAATTATTAGTGTTGTTGACTTCACCTTTTTTTTATATATATAAAGGCATTATAATAGACTCACACCAGCCCTTGGGATACATTCCTGTGTCAAACAGTGCATTAAACAATTTCACTAAAAAGTCATTGGCACATCCCCCCAAATTTTTAAAGAATTCTCCTACCAAGCCATCGGGCCCAGGAGCTTTACGATTTTCCAGCTTTCTAATTGCGATTAAAATTTCTTCTTTTGTAACAGGTTGGTCCATGTAATTTGTGCATATGTCGTCTGTGATATTTTGGATAGCCTGAGGTGGGGCATCTTTTTCTAACACTTGTTTAAAGTGTTGATGCCACTCCTCCATAGTAATACTATTTCGAGGCTGAGATTTCTTGTTATGTAATGAACGCAGTGATTTCCAAAATTCTTGTTGATTATTCACAGAGTTCAGTATTTTCATAAACTGAAAATCATTATACAATTTCTGTTTTCTAAGCAGTAGATTTTTATACTCCCTTCTTGCTTTACAAAAAGCTGCCCCATCATCTTTGTCAGATGTCTTCCTAAATTGTCTTAAAAGTCTGCCCATCTATCGTTTCTCTTCCCTGCATTCTGTATCATACCAGTCATTTTGTCTGTTTGATCTGTTGACACAGATACGCTGTTTCATACAGTCTGCAACATTGTTCACAATATCATTGAACATCTCTAACGCATCATTTACATTAACATCAATCAACATCGTTGCCGACAAAAGCTTTTCACGAATGTGTTCAGAGTTGATCATATCACAAAAATGTTCAGCATAATCGTCATTCCACACGAATCTTTCCATATATTCCTTTTCACCCAAATCCCCAATCATACTTAACTCAACATCAGACATATTCATGCAAAATTCCAAGGGCATATGATCAGATTCAATTTTGTCAGCAACCAACATACTACAGTGCTTAGTTATATAGTCAAATAAATCGCATGAAGACACAAACTAATCATTAACACTGTAACCTGAATCAGAAATGTATGTGAAACGACCAGACTTGTCGCCATTACATACACCATTTAACATAAATAATCTTAAAGTGCTACACATGTTCGAAAAATATTTTCCATATGTATTCAACATTTTGTCCTCAGAACATCTGGTAATCGTTGCGCTATCGCTCTTCTCAAAACAAGAATTCATCGTATCATCATCATCATTACTCTCAGGGAAAACATTAGTTGTTCTGGCATTAAAGTCCCCACACATCAGTAACGAAAAGTCTTCTGTAGATATGAAATGATCAGTCAAACAGTCTTCTAACTGGCGTATTCCATTTTCTACATCAAACGCGGCATAGTATGGTGTGTGCTCTGGAGGGACATATGCACAAACATAGAGAACATTTTTAGAAAAATGAAATAAAGTCTTGTCAAGAACAAACAATAGAAAATTACCGTTACCCATGTCGAGTTGCTTCACTTTTGCAACTAGGCTATTTTTAATCAAACAAATTACTCCCCCCCCCCCCCCCCCCCCCCCACCCCCCCGAACACATTCCCTTCTGCGAGAATTTTATGGCAGGTTGAACAAACGCCGTATGTTCAGTGAACATAATGTTATTAAAATCTTCCATAAAAGTTTCGACCAAACAAATAAAGTCAAATGAAGACATGTACTGCACAAACTCAGAATCTGAAACTTTACATAACAAACCATTCACATTCCAATGGAGAAACTTATATTTTTTATGTTTGCCATCATCCATAACGAAATTATCCGATTTAAAATCAAACTGATCTTTGACATTTTTTGGCCCGCGACTGTTTCCTAAAAACTCTTCATCACTCATGGCAACATGCATACTCTTATCACTGTCCTTTGTCAACATAACCGCACGAACCGCGCGTGGCGGTGACCTCACTGCTGTGTCATAAATTGTTCCATCACTTCCACGTGCACAAAAGCGTTGCTCGCGTGTCGCACTAGTTGTCACCGGTGACTGTCTTTTTTTGTCTACCTCTTTTATACCAAGTCTATGGACAGAACAGCGTCCGATACAGGTCCAGGGACGGCCACACCTCTAGGTCAACTCGATGATGCCCGTTTCTTGCTCATTAAGGACAAATTTCTTTCCGTCTATTAACAAGTGGTCATAAATCATTGTCGCCCGTTTTCGTTTGTCCTTGGCCGCCTTAAGGTGAGGAGACAGCTTCTTCCTTATCGTCCTGATGCGCAGAGAGAAGTCTTCGCCGATGAAAACCTTACTTCCTTGAAGATTCCTTTTCGCCTTCAGAATTTTCACGTTTTCTTTGAAAAACGTGCAGCGAGCAACGATGGGCGAATTGGACTTTGCGTTCACTCGGTGGACTCGATCAAAACTGACGTCGGCGCTCAGTTCTAGCTTCTTAGAAATCAAGTCTTTCAACAAGTGTTCACAATCATCACTTGTCTCGTTGGCCTGTATGGGTATGCCGTGCACAATGATGTTGTTTCTTTTCGAACGGTCTTCTAATTCGCTGGTCTTCATCTCCAAATTTCGCACACTATCTTGAAGGGTTTTTGTTCGTTTCTTCCAGTTCATTATTTGACCGCCTGAGAGACGCTACTCGCTTTTCAGTGATTCAACTTCTTCCTTCAAACCAACAAAGAATTCTTTGATCTCGGTCAGATCGTCTCTCAAGCTGTCGAACTTGTCACTCAAGGAAGACAGCTTGGACAAGGCTGATTCAAGAACAGTGTCACTGTCAATTCTCTGTTGCATGGACGACTGTGCATCGTCCCCCTGGTGCCTCTGGCCTCTCTCCACACTCAGTCTCCGGCCACCACTAGAACCGGTCAGACATGTTTGCTTGGTGTCCCTCTTGGGAGGTCCGGGGTTTGACTCGACGTCACCACACTGCATTAAAAGGCTGCTGAAGAAAATCACAGTGAGGAGCATCCCCACCATGACACCGTCCGCTCGGCTTGTCACTCTCAATGTCCGACATCGCATGGCAATCTTTTCCTTGACACGACGACACATGAAATTGATGTAGACTGCCACAAAGGAGCCACATCTTGCTCTGAAACTCAGAGCCACCTCCAGCGTGGTCTTTTAAGTGTACTGTATACAACTTTCAGGATTGTACGTAACTTGTAGATCGCGTGATTTTATCGTAAACAGGACACACTCCTAAACACGTCTGTCTTCGTTCGAATTTCGTGAAACACACCCGAGAGAGAGAGAGAGAGAGAGAGAGAGAGAGAGAGAGAGAGAGAGAGAGAGAGAGAGAGAGAGAGAGAGAGAGAGAGAGAGAGAGAGAGAATACGAATATGAATACGAATACGAATGTTTAATCAGTTTTCAGGCCAAGGCCCCATTCTGAAGAGGCATACATACAATCGAACAAAATACATTAATTCAAGGTACACGTAGAAAAAAAAACAATGTAAAGAAATTCATGATAATAATTAAATGCATCATTAAATGAGGTATTAGGTAGCAGCACGCAGTCTTTTCTGTGCTTCATATATGTATATACAGCCAAATGCGAGAGGATATGTTCTTTTCTTGTCAACAACAGTAATACTACCTTGAAATGACATGGGTCGGTAAGATACTTTTGCTGGATAAGTTTTGTTCTGAGACTATGTAGAGCAGGACAACATAACAAAAATGAACTTCATCTTCCCTTGTTGCACCACATAAACGGCATATCAATTCAACGTCGGCAGGGTTGGAATGTCTCACACGCTGGCAGGCAATGTCAGAACCACCAAATCTAAATTCAGCCAATGTGCTCATAACATATCGATTCATTTTTGTATTAACATATGGTTCTAAGTCATGAGTAGTCTTAAAATTTCTGTACTGTATAAATAAATCGCTATGATGAACATGTTCATGCCCGTCCTGCCATCTACAGTCAATAATCCTCTCTTTAAAACATTTCAAAAACCCACATACGTCCTGAACCCCCTGGTTATTCCAAACAATTCCAAACCCATAAGAATTCAAACACTGTCGTACCCTGGAAGCCCATGCCTTCTTACCATTATCATCTAAAAACAAGAAAATCCTGTACGCTTTAAAACGTATTCTACATTCATCCATTCTAGTCAGCTTCTGCCAATATTTAACGCATTTTATATACGAGTTTAGATAAATTGGATACCTTCCTAATTCTCCATTCTCTCATTCTCATTAGGAGTTATGATGTCAACATTTAAAAAACGCTTTAATGTATATAAATGAACTTTCTCTATAATTGCACTTGTTTCGAAAGCCCAGATCTCAGGTCCATACTGCAATATTAGCTGAACTTGTGAGCCAAACAACTTAGAAAAAACACGAAATGAGTTGTACAAAATATGAAGGATAGCTATTGCTGCTTTCTTCGCTCTGTTTACAATATCTTGGCATGCAAAATTGAAACGAAGTTTTGTTGTGAAGTATGTCCAAAGATATTTGTACGCATTAACTGTGCTAAATACCCTCCTTTCCGAAATACAACAATATTAGTTTTACTAATATTAACTTTTAATTTCAGTCTGTTTTCAAGACAGAGAGAGAGAGACAGACAGACAGACAGACAGACAGACAAATACGGAGACAGAGACCGAGAGAGTTGAAAGAAAGATTGACAACAGGGGCAAATTGCGCAGTATCGAGTATAAAACTGTTTGATAGCTTTTACTTTTTGTAATACCGCGTTAGCGATACGTGGTGAGAAAGGCTGGCCAAACGAGTGTAATCGACACGAAGCAATGTAGTGACGTAGCGTTGTTTGGACGCAGCAACAGAGAACAGTAGGACGGGAAGAGATGCTAGTAGCAGTATCACTTTTGTAGATGCAGGGCTATGCAGACATGGTGATAAAACTAAATGTATGGTGATACAGACCCGAGCAACTGGACATTTTCCATTAAAGACCTTAAGTGTGTCGTAAGTTGCATGAGCTTTTTGCTTTAGTTTTGATTGATGCTCGCAGATTATCACAGCCAGGAGCAGAGCTTTCTGTGCCTTTAGTAAGGCTTCATGAAAGCTCGTTGGCTTCATGGTTTGTGGTGTTTGGTAGAATGTTTAGCATTCATTTGCTTATTATACCTTAATTGATTAACAAATTGCAAGAAAAAAAGAATAAACAAAAAAGAGAATAAAAGAAACAAACCAACCATTGAATTTTGAGCAAAGACATTGTAATTGCATATCTGGCTATACATTCATCGTGTTTATATAAAGAGCTGACTGGACATTCTTTAGTAAAAAAAAAAGAAGTAATAACCGTTATTCTTTTTTTTACAAGTGAAAATCTCTTGGCAAGAACCGAAGTAAAATTTTTGCCAAGTATTTCTCTTTTAAAACTGTCTGTCTTTCTTCCTGGCTCTCAGTCGCTGTAGCACTCGCTGTCGGCAGACAACTCTTTGCTTTCCCACTGCAATGCTTCTGGCATACAAATAGGGGTTCAACAGAGATGGTAGGGGCGTCAGAAGCAGGATCATCCCCGTGTGAACGTCTTTGGAAACATGCAGTCCTAACGCGGACAGCAAATGGACAAAACCTATGACCATTCGACTCAACAGGTTGATGGAACAGATTGGTATAAATCGTCTAGCGATATCTATCTCTGCAGACTGTGAATTGGGATTCACGAAATAGTATGGGTTAATTTTTGATTTAACGTACATATAGCACTGTCCAGATCCCACCAGAAAGAACAGAGTCAAGTGCATCACACCATCAATTGCAGTGATGTAAAATGAAGATAAATATAAACCATCCCCTGTGTCTGGCAAAAGTGTACAAATCCCCAAGACAGAGTAGCTGGCTGACAGAGATGTTGAAGGAATCCATGGCACCACTGCCAGCAGTAAACCAAGAATCCAGGCCATAGCACACAATAGATGCATCACTGATGAGGAAAGTATTGTGTTGATTTCTGGAGAGTGGAGAGCCAAGGCCCTGTCTAGCGTCAGAAGCACCATGAAGAATGTGGACACCTGACGAGAAAGAGTGGAGAGCACACCAGCCAGCTGACACCCAACGCTGTGTCTCCAGGTTGTGTCCTCCCACACGTACTGACCACGATACAACCTGTCTGCTGTCAGGATGATCACCTGGTGAAGCCCAGAAATGAAGTCAGAAATGGACAGGTGTGTCACGACCACGCCGTAACTAGCGAGATTACCCGACTTTTTCAACAACACACGGAACACAAAACTGACCATGTTACCGAGGAGTGTCAGTATGGCATAAACAGTCATAGCATAGAAATAAGCGAGGTTACCAACAAGCGAATGACACGTGGACAACTTGTCATGAGGAGCATAACAATTCTTTAGGTTAAATCCTAAAGGCAAAACGTGTTCACAACATGCTCTGTATGTATCGGCCCAAATAAACTGTAAGCCCTCCAGATTTTTCACAAATGACTTTGGAAAATGTGACATTGGACAACCTCTAAAATCAATCGTGCGCAACTGTCTTTGAAAACGGAAGTCATGAGCTACATTATTGATTCCAGAGAATGACATATTTAGATGCTGTAAACTGGAAAATGAAGACAAACTGTAACAGTCAAATTCGTAGAGCGGGAGTGATGACAGGTCTAGTGTATGAAGACTGGGAAAGTCTATGGACACGTTAGGACCGCTGGAAAAAACCGATAATACCAGGGAATTGTTAGCAAGGAACAAGGTCGACACATGTGGGCCTAACTTTGATAAATCTGATAAACTGATCGCTTCAATCAGATTGTTGCTGACGTCTAAACTTCGTAAATTCGGCAAACTGAGGTGTTCCAAAGTTGTCAGACCACAACTGGCTAAACTGAGATGGATCAGTAACGTGTTATTGATGAACAAATCAGGTGTCATTCCACTCCCTGCGGCATTAAGGTAACGAAGTTGGGGGTACAAGCGGACAGGGAAAGGAGCACTACACGTGAAAGCATGCCCATAACACGTGCAGTTGATAGATGGGCAATCAAGCCGACAGAACACCTCGTCATCAAACTGTGGACATTGGGGTATCCCATCACACATATATCTTGCATGCATACATACTTTAGAACCTCGACAACGGTAATAGCTGGGGCAAACGTAATCACTACAATCATATTCATCTTCATGCCCAGGGCAGTCGAACACCCCGTTACACAGAAAGTATACAGACAATAGTAACCGAGTGCCAGGACAAGCAAAATGTGACCCAGGTTGAATGACCGTATGATCAACCAGCATAGCTTGTTTTAATGAAACAAATTCCACAATTTGTCGCCACAGTGTAAAAACCGTTTCGCTGTCTGGTAGATCGAATTTAAGATACTGGCATGTTTCTTCGTCACTTCTATCAAAACAGTGTACAGTGCCATCACATACTTTGTCTTTGACGACACACTGTGGACAAAAGTTTCATATGTTTTAATGAAAACATGTAACGGTTACATTTCCGATCAAGATGTTACTCATCACAATATTGAACTGTGTAAAGGAGTCCATAACCTGAAATCACTACTTAAGAGCTCATTGAATATTTAGACCAAACTAGAAAACACACCTCAAAAACCACCATTGAGTTTCTTTTAACATAGAGGTCAAAGGTCGGGAAAATATATCTTCTGCTGTCAGATTGTCGAAAGCTTTGACATTCGGGAGAAAATAAAAATGTATTAAAGCTTAAAATGAAAAGATGGGTTAAATTGAAATTAATTTGTAGTGTGTGTGTGTGAGTGTGTGTGTGTGTGTGTGTGTGTGTGTGTGTGTGTGTGTGTGTGTGTGTGTGTGTGTGTCTGAGAGGAGAGAGAGAGAGAGAGAGAGAGAGAGAGAGAAGAGAGAGAATGAGTGAGTGAGAGAGAGCTCATGCACGTGAGTGTACATGTGTTTATGTACTGGAGGTTCTGCCGACCATTTCAACTCCACTGACCTACTTTCTGTGGACCCCCATATTGTGCCGACACCCACAGATTTGTTTTAGCAGAAGAATGTAACTCAGCCAGTCAAACTGAGAACCCATGCACAAAACCAGCTACAAACAAGGATAATCCACTGAACACAGGTGTTGATGAAAGTCGTATGTGTCCCCCATGTACATGCATGTCTTTAAGCTCACATGTTTTTTTGTGTTTAGCAAAGGTTGTAGTCTACAATGTTCAGCGGAAATGTACTGGTGGGTTAATAATGGTTTTCCTTTTGCTCACATACTAAAAATCAGTGGAAAGCATTGTGAAAATAATCATTTTGGAAAAAAAAACTGATATGGAGCAGTAACAGCCGGCGAAACAGTCAGCAAAATTTCAGAAAGGAGTCCCACAATTTCGATTCTAGATCTTGCATGTGTCCTAATCGTTGCATTTTCTTTTTTTTATTTAATGTCCAAGAGACATTACAGAACACGCAAACTACAGTTACCAGATAATTGCACAAACTGGCACATTTCAACTGTCTAGGGCGTTGTATTTGACTGGGAGAAGCTCTCTTTGAAGGGAGGTTATGCAGTGGAGAACTGAAAGCACCCCACCAATTTGATTCTGCCTGGCTCCTGTTCTTTTCTCTCTCTCTCTCTCTCTCTCTCTCTCTCTTCTCTCTCTCTCTCTCTCTCTCTCTCTCCCCTTCTCTCTATCTTTCTCTGGAGATCAATGGGGATGAAATTATGTGCATGCAAACCCACCTGTTTGTTACGACACTGAGTAGTGCTGAGAGAAGGGCAGAGTGCAAACTGACAGAAATCTTCATCACTGTTGTCCTGACAGTCTTGCTGATAGTCACACACCAGACTGTACGGAACATACTGGTCACCTCGCTGACATGCAAATGAGGGGGGCAGCGGCGTCATTTTCCACGTGCAGGCAGAGGATGATGGGATACCCCAGGTGTGTCTGTTAGTTCCATACTGCTGGTTGCTGGTTGCGAAACATTGAGCCTGGATGTCACAAGCAAGGAAAGGGTGGGTCTCATGTCCATCAGGGCATTCTAAGAGCGGAATGTTCGTTTGAGTTTTGGTCTTCATTGTAGGTCTGGATTTGGAACTGTGGTGGGGGCGATGCAACTCACAAAGGGGGGAAACAGCAGTTCTCTTCTTTGAACAGTCTGTGGTAAACACGGACAGCTGACTGTTTTCCTCAAAAAACTCTCCCCAGCTGCATGTCTTTGCTGACTGATCTTCCCCAGGCTCTGTGGAGTGGTTTCCTTTGTTCGGGATGGGGAAAAAGCACATGCTTTCATCTAACCACTGGTAGACAGATGTATAGCTGTAAAAACGAATATTTTACCATTTCAGTGGCGTGAAGTTTCCAAACGGAATGACTGAGGGCGGAAACTGATGCAACATTTAGAAAGAGAGGGGGTTAGCTACCGCCAAGGGCATAGTCAAACAAAGTACAGAACAAGACACAATGCACTTCGACCTCTTGGGTCTTCTTCAGGCAAGAACAAATAACATTTAGGACAGTGAAAACGAAGAACGAGAAACAACTTAACTTCTCATTATAAGAATGAGAATGAGAAGTGGCTGACACACGTGTGAACGCTGTAAGCTACTTCTCATTCTCATTCTCATTATCAATCTTATCTGTTTCTTTCTCTTTATCGAGCTATCCATCTGTGTGTGTGTGTGTGTGTGTGTGTGTGTGTGTGTGTGTGTGTGTGTGTGTGTGTGTGTGTGTTGTGTTGTGTGTGTGTGTGTGTGTGTGTGTGTGTGTGTGTGTGTGTGTGTTGTTGTGTGTGTGTGTGTGTGTGTGTGTGTGTGTGTGTGTGTGTGTGTGTGTGCTCGCGCGCATGCGCGTGTATGAGTGTGTGTATATCTGTGTGTCTGTATATCTGTGTGTGTGCACCCACGCATGTGTGTGTTTTCAGTATTGGCTGTCTCCTCCTTGTATTTTAGTACGTTGTAAATAAAACATGATAACTAACTGACTGGGCTCTACTTATGTGTTCCTAGCCTGAGTGGGATTTACCATTTATACCCTTGTCCCTGCCCTTTACCTTCCCTTACTCCACCCTGTCTCCTGCCAACTATCCCAATCCTTGTTCCTATCGTACCACCCTTCTATTTTCGGTCTGCCACATCTGGCGCTGCTGCGAGCAGGGTAAGTGTAGCCACACGCCACTGGTACGATTTTGCACTATAACACTAGATAATCCATGTAAGCGTTTTAAGGCCTACCAAAAATCTGAGCCAGCATCTAATGTTAATCTGATAACTGACCAAAGAACAACTCTCCTCCAGTTTGCCTTGTTTTGGGGGATTTCCACCGATGAAATCACAAACAATCTTCATGATTGTACATGTCCTTCCCTTCCGCTTAGTTGACGTCACATTTCAAACCTTTGCACTCATCCGTGACCCTGTCTTTGCGTCAGCTGGAAGTCCCCAAATAGTCCCATTCCTTTCTTTTTAATCCATCTGCTCAGAACCACCTGGCTTGTACCTTGATGGCCATATGAAAGAAAATGAGGAGAAAAACTTTCAGTCAGAGTAACAATTATCAATAAAAACTAATTGCGCCAGTCTATAAATACTCATCTCCTTAAAGCAAGGTCTTGGCGCATTAATTTTTGGTGTGCACCCTTTTCCATGGTGAGTTTCCTATCTGCCACTGCTCTCCCCTTACTCTTACCACTTCGATCCATTATGTTAAAAAATGGAAGTGCGATGTGTGAGCTGACTAAGCGCTGTTCATTCGTTTCTGCTCTATGGTCTTTATTTTTGTTCGTGATTCATGTGCACTGTTTGAAAAAAATTACTGATTTCTTCGAAATAATTCACCTGTTAGAAAGTGCAAAACGTAACTCACGTGGCTGGAAGCCCCGAACCTGCAGACGTCAAGCCTAACGTGAAGGGAAAACTACTTCCAAAGTGTCTGAGCAGTCTCATGACCCCCATCCACTTGGTCTCCGTGTTGAGCACTGCTAGTCTGGAGTCTATGGTGGCACACACTTCTCTGCCTTCTGTGTGTGTCATTGTTCTGGGTCTGAGGAGGACATAGCACCTGGACAAACACACACACACACACACACACACACACACACACACACACACACACACACACACACACACACACACACACACGTCATACAGGCACACACAGACGCTCGAATGCACGCAGGCACGCACGCACATACGCACACATATGTACACACACATACACACACAAACAAGTAAGCCATCTACATAAAAGGACCATTAAATTAATTCGGTTGGAACTGTATGCCTGGTGAAACTTTAGATATTCTTCCATTTAGAGACAGACCCTACTTCAACAAATGCTTGTGCATGTACAACGGACAGCTCTGAAGAAAATCATTCAAACCTATGTCATCAATAGAAATAGACGTACACATAAAATGTTGTTTCCAAGACCCCGAGGTACTCTTTATAAATCAAGTTTTGTATACTCTGGAGGGATAGCATAAAATACTTTGCCTTCCTTCTTAAAATCATGTCCCTCAAATCAGACTTTTAACAAGATGCGAAGCATATAAACGTACTCCCAGTTTATCCGGTGTAACCGTTAGTAATGGCTATTCTGGTAAACATCGGCCATCACCTGTGACCTATAATGAACATACTTACAAATTTTCAGAAAGATCGGCCAGGAACAAGTACTTTCTGAGATTTTCCATAAAGAAGAAAACCATTATGGGCCGTTAGTAACGGATATAACGGTAAACATAAACATCGGGCATTATCCGTGACCCATAATAAACATACCTACAAATTTTCAGAAATATCGACCACGTACTTTCTAGGATATTCCATAAAAAAGAAGAACCGTTACAGGCCGTTACAACCGTTAATAACGGCTATAACGGTAAACTAAAACATCAGGCATTATTCGTGACCCATAATGAAGGTACCTGCCAATTTTCAGAAAGATCGGCCAAGTACTTTCTGAGATACTCCATAAAGAAGAAAAACCATTACAGGCCGTTACAGCCGTTAGTAACGGCTATAACGGTAAAAAAATACAAAAAAACCCCAAAAAAACATCGGATATTATTCGTGACCCATAACGAAGATACCTGCTAATTTTCACAAAGATCGGCCAAGTACTTTCTGAGATATCCCATAAAAAAGAAAAACTGTTACAGGCCGTTACAGCCGTTGGTATGTAAAAGAGGGATATCATCTTCTGGAGGCAGTCTATAAAAAAGCCAGCCACAATGTCACAACTATTGACAGTAAAGACTCCTTATTGCAAAAAAGTATTAATAATGAGCCACGCGAAGTTAGCTCTTTATGTTACAGACTAAAACTCAATGCGTTAAAATGCAAACATATAAACGACATTAGGTGTCCCTGTGGAGAGAGAATGTTAACGTTCCATATTTTATTCTATTGTCCGTTCACAAAGCAATATTTGCCCGATTATCTGGCAGTCAAAAACAGTACTAAAGATGACGATCTCAAAGCCATTATTGATGATCAATCACTTCTTGTCACTGCAGCTAAATCTCTTCTTCGGAGTTCTATAGGAACAGCTCTGTAGTTTGCTCGATTTGAAAATGTAAAAAATTTAAATTATAGGTATTGTTTATTGATGTTTATTTCTGTCAAACAGGGTATTACGTTGATGGGGATATGAAATGACGGGGTATTCCTATTTGTGATAAAATATTTACGTCATTCAGGATGATTTCATGATCCGTCTAAAAACACTATTTTGTGAAAAGACGCTAAATCAAACAAAACAAAACAAAACAAAACACACACACACACACACACACACACACACACCACACACACACACACACACACGCACGACACACACGCACACACACACACACACACACACACACACACACACACACACACACACACACACACACACACACACACTCACTCACTCACTCACTCACTCACTCACAAAATGAAATTAAGATAACAATTCTGATATTGTACATGATAAGAGATCTTTCATGTTACTTTATATTATGAGTTACATCTCCTTTTCGTATGGGTCACGTGACCTTCTTTTACGTAGTGTCCACAATCATCAAGTTGATTATTCTGACACTTGCAAGACTGAATGAAACTTAGTGTTACTGTTATGGTGTTAGAAAAATAAAATCAATCACAGACATTATCCTATCTTTAAACCTACCTCTTGTTTATTACATAGTCCAGTCAGATATATTTAATATGTTTAATATGTTGTTGGCAGTCTTTGTGTGCAGACACCTGCGCACACACATATGAACACGCATGCACACACGCACGTATGAAAACACTCACGTTATCTTTTCTCTTCTCTCTCTCTCTCTCTCTTCTTCTCTCTCTCTCTCTCTTCTCTCTCTCTCTCTCTCTCTCTCATATCACTTTTTGTGAAAAGACGTTAAATGAAAGTACTGCTGCTGCTGCTACTACTACGACTACTACTACTACTACTACTTCGACTACGACCACGACCATGACTACAACTACTACTACTACTGCTACTACTACTACTACTACTACTACTACTACTACTACTACTACTACTACACTCTCTCTCACACACGTGTATACTCATAAACATGCACAAGTAACGCACGCTCGATCGAGCTGGTGCAGATGCACAAATTCAAATACAAGAGCACGTACATGTGCAGTAGGATTACAGCCAAATGTTTCAAATGTATTTCAAACTCTACTTCAGTGAGCTTGCCTGCTATACTCTTTGACTTCCATTGTCTAGGTCTTGGTGTTAAGTTTAGACTAGTTTCATCACTACTTGAATTGTGGCAATTAAATTGCATATTTGGTGAGTGACGCTCGTCGCGTGCGGACACGAAGCGGTCGCTCTCTGCTCGGACCGAATTTGAGTTTGAAGCGAGTTCTTTGCACGGGCTTTTTATCTCGTCAGTCACAGCGCTTCAACCTTTTTTTTAATTATTATTTTGCTACGGAAAATCATGGCAACAGTTTCTACTGCACATCCAGTCTTTTTGAAACAGAAGGACATCCCGGACAACCTCGATTATCAACCTTCGATACTGGAGGTATGTTTGGCTGCCTAAAGAGTGGCGGGACAGGGTTCCATCCTTGCAGCCCAAAATATCAAAGGTTTGTGGCGTATTTATCTAGCAGCCAATGGGGCCCGTACGAAACTCCTGATGAAAGGAGTGGTTCTACATGACACCTCACTTCAGGTATTCAACACCAACCCCTATATTCTTCGAGATACAGGCGAGGAAAAACCAACCACAAAAGTGTGGATAGACGACCTGACTATTTCAGTTGCAGACTCTGAAATTGAACATGCTCTTGCACAGGCTGGCTGTGAACTGCATTTCCAGATAAGAATGGAGCGAACCAGAGACAAAGGTAATAAGCTGACAAGATTCTTAACGGGCCGACGATTTCTTGTTATTACTGTCCCCTATTCTCCACTTGAAAAAATCATGAAGATAATTTTTTTTTTCAGCAAAGATTTATCATACAGAACAAAAGTCTCTGCAAAAGACAGTTGTTTGTTCTCGCTGTTTTCGATCTGGTCATCATATGTCAGGGTGCAAGAATGATATAGTCTGCAGAGAATGTAAACAGATTGGCTGTAAACGAGGTGACCAGTCATACTTACTCGCTGACAGTTGCACTGACAAACAAAACAATGACCAACCAACACAAACCAAAAGCAAAGTAAAGACAGACAGCAAATAAAAAGCTACAAACGATGGTACAAAGCTTGTTAGGCGTCTTGACAGGAACCGATCATCAACCCGCCAGTTTATCCTCCTGTCTTCTCTTGAACAGGGTCGTCACAGACGGTAAGACACCCCAAGGGTGGCCGTTCCAGAGAACAGCACAGCCCAAGAGGGGATGGGGAAGATGCCCAGACGGGAGGAGTCAGGATCCATCAGCCCTGTGTATTCTGACTCCGAGAGGGTGACGGTTGAACGGTGGCAGTAGTCGCTGTGTGTGACCCACCGACCTTTTGACGACGGATTGGCTATTGTCCAATGGACTGTGAGTTTGAATACTGCTTGAAATGTGTCATTGATAAATATGGTTAATATTATGATTTACCGGTAAATTTTGTTTTTATGGATGTCCATGAAAACAAAAGGGGTACAGAAGGAAACTGAAAGAAAGAAAAAATGTTAGGATGGATAATGTACGTACTACCTCTTTGAACGTGCGAGGGTTAGGAAACAAAATCAAAAGGTCGGTGTTTAATTTTTTTAAAAGGCAAAGATGGATATTAGTTGTTTACAGGAATCCCATTTACCAAAAAAAAAAAATGAAATTCAAATATGGAACAAAGAATGGGGTGGTAAAATCTTATATAATGAAGGTACAACACGGTGTCAGGGGCAAGTGATTTTGATTTCAAGAAATGTTCACGGTGAAGTAAAATCAATAAGGACAAAACGATTGCTTTATTTTCAATACAGCGTTAACACTATATTTTGGTATTATAATACCTGAGAAAGGGCTGTTTCTTATCTTTATTGCCAACATTTCTACTGGCAAAATGCATGCAAGGGGAGAGAACGGACAGCCATGCCTAATTCCACAATTAACATCAAAAGCCTCAATGATCCATCCACCATGATTAATGCTTCTCTGGCAGTTGCTGGTTAAAACCGATATTGATGTCTAAAAGCACCACAACCAAGCACTTTAAAAGCATGCAAGATGAATTTTTTAACATATGGAGTCGAAAGCTTTAGAATAATCTAGCGCCAAAAGGTATCCTGATTTACCCGTTATATTTAAATAATTTATCGCATCATCTATCGATCTTACAACTGTTGCTATATTTTTACCCTTTATGTACCGTACTTCATCCTTACTAACCAATTTAGGTATCACCTTTCCTAATCTCACCGCTAAGCTTTTTGCAAGTATTTTGTAATCAGTGATTGTTAATGTAAGTCTCCAGTTGTTTAACTTATCTCTATCTAAATCATTACCTTTGTTAAGTAATGTTATGACTCCTTGCCTTTGTGTGAAAAACAGTTCATCTCTATTAAGTGAATCATTGAAAGCATCGGTTACTAAACGACCTGCTTTGCTCCAGAAGAATTGATACAATTCTGTGGTTATTCCCTCGCTTCCCAGAGCGGAACCATTTTCATCATCCTGAGAGCATCAGTTGTTTCTCTCAGTGTTACTGCACCTCCACATAATGCAGCTTGTTCTTCCTCTAAGCTCGTCATGGTCTCTTTTTCTAAGAAACTATCTGTGGCTGTCTTTACATCTGCAGCATTTGTTCTCTGATTGCATAGCGTTTTATAATATGATGCGATTCCCGTAGTAATTCTTTCTAGCTAGTGATAATTTCTCCTGAGTCACTGAGTCACTAACAAGCCGTGCGAGTAAATTTTTTCTGCTTCTGGCTTTTTCTAAGCCTAAAAAAGTATTTCGAATTCTTTTCACCTTCTTCAGTCCATTTAATTCTAGCCCTTACTTGTGCGCCGTTTGTTATTTCAATCTGTATTAATTCTAGAATTTGTTTTACAGTCAGGATAATCTGTCTGAAGCTGTTCATTTTGGGGATCATCTATTTCTTCTTTTCTGTTTGCTGAAGGCAACTCTGTAGTTAGTATAGCCATTAGTAACGGCTATAACGGTAAAATAAAACATCGGGCATCATCCGTGACCCATTGTGAACATCGCTACAAATTGTCAGATAGATCGGCCAAGTACTCGCTGAGATATTTCATAAAGAAGAAAAACCGTTATGGGCTGTTATAGCCCTTAGTAACGGCTAAAAAGGTAAAATAAAACATCGGGCATCATCCGAGACCCATAATGAACATACCTACACATTGTTAGAAAGGTCGGCCATGTACTTTCTGAGATATTCCATAAATAAGAAAAACCGTTATGGGCCGTTATAGCCATTAGCAACAGCTATAACGGTAAAATAAAACATTGGCCATCATTCGTGACCCATAATGAACATATGTACACATTGTAAGAAAGATCGGTCAAGTACTCTCTGAGATATTCAATAAAGAAGAAAAACCGTTATGGGCCGTTATAGCCCTTAGTAACGGCTATAACGGTAGAATAAAACATCGGACATCATCCCTGACCCATAATGAACATACCTACAAATTTTCAGAAAGATCGGCCCAGTAGTTATGTCTGGAGCGAGTGGAACACATTTTGACCACGGACGGACGGACAGACAGACAAACAGACACACACAGACAGCATTTCTTCGTTCCTATTTTAAAGTACTCCCTGTTCTATAAGAGCTGGGAGTACAAAAGGAGACAGGAAAGAGGACGTCTCCAATAATCCGTGTCCAAACTGCCAGCGCACATTTCGTGCACGCGTCGGCATGATCAGCCACTGATGTGGTCCTCGTCGACTCGACGGACAAGCAACAAAGTATATCATCATCATCATCATCATCATCATCATCATCATCATCATCATCTTATTATTATTATTATTATTATTATTATTATTATTATTATATTATTATTACTATTACTATCATTATTTTTTTTCCATATTACTATTCATATTACTATTATCATTATTATTGTTATTATCATTATTATACATATTTACTATCATTATTATCATTATCATCATCTTTATGATTATGATTATTATCATTATTATTATGTTTATCATCATTGTTATTATTATCATTATTCTTATTATTATCATTATTATTATTGTTATCATTATCACTATTATCGTTGTTATCATTTTTGTTGCTGTTGTTGTTATCATCACCAACATCGTCATTATCATCTTTATCATTATGATTTTTATAGCAGCAGCAACAACAGCAGCAGCATAACAGTAATAGTAGTAGTAGTAGTAATAGTGGTGGTACTAGTAGTAGTAGAAGTGGTGGTAGTGGTGGATGTGAGGGTAGTGGTGGTGGTATTTCTATTGTTATAACGCCAAGGTCTGATTACTGATAACAGAAAGAACAGTAACGATACTATAATTATTTTCGGAATTGCCATAATGAAAGCGTTATTATTATTGTTCTTGTTGTTATTGCTGTCGTAATAATAATGATAGTGATAATAATTACCATTATTATTATTACTATTACCATCACTATTATGATTATGATTATTGTTATTATCATTATGATGATGATAATTGTTATCATTATCAATATTATCATTATTATTATTGTTATTATTATCATTATTATTGTTGTCATCATTGTTGCTATTGCGTTGCTTTTGTTTTGTTATTATTGATGGTGTTGTTGGTGGTAGAATTAATATCATCACTATCGTTTTTTCATCTGCATCGTCATAATCATCACATCATCATCATCATCATCACCATCATCATCATTATTATCATCATAACATCATCATCATTTACGTCGTCGTCGTTGTCGTAATCCTCCTCCTCCTTCCCCCCCCCCCCCCCCCCCCCCCATCATCATCATCATCATCATCATCATTGATATTGTCGTTGCAGTGGTGGTGGTGGTGGTTTTTGCTATTGATTGATATCAACATTATAGGAAGTGCATACCTTCCATCAACAGAAAACCCATGGGGGGAACAAACGTCATAGCCACAATTGTCTTCATCCTCTCCCCCATAGCACTCAGTCACCAGGTCACAGAGTGTCAGGTGCTCCATGAATTCCTCAAACCAGGGTACAGAGCAGTTCCACAGGTCCTGGGGAGTCAGCTGGGGAACATCAGGTTTCTGTTGGGAAAACAGAGTTAAAGTTTGATGTTTGTGGAGATTCAGTTTCATGTTGTTTCATTACTACGATAACAAAACGGCTTAAACGGAACTCGGATCAGCTATTCAAGAATTGGGAGACAGCCTTTTGTTTTGGCAACGAGTTGTGCACTTCTTGTGTTATAGCTGTTTGTTTGTTTGATTGTTTTGGGTTTTTTGTTGTTGTTTGCTTTCTTTCTAACAACAAAAAATGTAATCTAGTTTTGACCGAGACTTTCTGTTCAACTAATGCAATTTCTATTATGATATGGCCACGGGTTATGCACTGAATTCATTAACTGATGGGATTTGCAGTTTTTTACAATATAGGATCGAAAATTAATTACAGTAAAGCAATTTATGTGAATGTGTCTGTTATACTTCTTCTCTTCCTTTTTTATTCTTTTTTTCCTTCTTCTTGTTCTTGTTCTCCTGCTTGCTCCTCCTTCTCCTCCTCCTCCTCTTCTTCTTCTTCTTCTTCTTCTCCTCTAATGCTACAAAGAGTCGTCATTGGGGTACCGAACTGAAGAACTTTCGTAAGATTCTACCAGTTCTTTCAGTTGCGTGTCATTACCTAGGTCTCTGCAAATGGTTTCTTTACCCATGATAAAATGTTATTAGTCCGCCATGTGTGCGTACGTCTCTCTCTCTCTTCTCTCTCTCTCTCTCTCTCTCTCTCTCTCTCTCTCTTCTCTCTCTCTCTCTGTCCCTCCCCCCCCTCTCTCTCTCCCTCCCTCCTTCCCTCATTAGTTTGCTGGGAGACCTTTTGAAAATGCCTTCGAATCTTGCTATTGGACATGTCAGCGCAGTGTTCGTTTTGACTGATCTCAGTAGACATATTTATGTGGTCCGATGTGTCGCTTAGTGGTTAGACATCCCTGTTCATTAGTTGTATGATCAGATTACATCTGGTGTTTTGTATCATGCAGGTACATGTCATTTCCGTGGCTTGGACGTTTGCAAATCTGTTATGAAGGTCCATGTCTCACAAGTACACGTGAAGTTGGAATATATCAGTGTATGCGTTAGCCTGTTTGGTGTTTCACAGAAATGTTTCTGACCTGTCATACAAATTTCAGTCTGAAAAGTATGAATATTGGTTTCAAAGTGGCGTGACTGCAGGCGAAAATCGAAACAAGAGCAAAAACAGAACTACAGTTCTTCCAAGCTATTGGGTGTCCTTAGAGCAAAAAAAAAAAAAAAAAAAAAAAAAACCCAGCAGACAATGCATGGTGAGTGTGAGTCAGTTTTTAATAAGGGGATGACAGTGGGAAAAATAGGAGGATGGAGGCCCCACTGTTCAAAATAAAGGAAAAAAAAAAAGAAAAGAAAAAGAAAAAACAGTAAAACATTGAAAAAAATTGGAAGTTTGCGGACAAAAAAGATAAATGTGTGTGTGTGTGTGTGTGTGTGTGTGTGTGTGTGTGTGTGTGTGTGTGTGTGTGTGTGTGTGTGTTCGCGCGCGCGCGCCTTTCATATATAGCTGACATCGAGTCCAAAATTTGTCTCCTGTAAGCTTCACTTCCGTTTGTTTTTCTCGAACAAAAAAGAAACAAAGAAAATGCATGTTCAAATTTGCCCTGTTTATGTGAGCGACATTTTAAGGCATTCCTCGTAGTCCAAGCCACATAAAGAGAGTGATCATGAACTCCCTCAGAGACGCAAAGCCTGGCCCGCTATTAACATAAAGAATTCTTCACGGGGAGCATGTAGGTTATTTGTGCCGAAAGCGGCATTTCATTTGAGCACTGAGTGCAAATACACAGAACATTCGTCGTATGTGAACAATCGTTTACCTCTGGAATAGTTAAACATCTTTCACGTTAAAAAAATTATTCAAGCACAAATCCATGAATTACTGAAAACGTTATAAAAGTATAAAGCAAGAAAGATGAGTGCAGTTTTGTTTAATTTCTAAGATTAAAAATGATGATTTGAAAATAAAGGGTGACGTGCCCATATGAAATCAAAATTTTGCACAAAAGGCCATTCTGCTTCTGACTGCTACCCGAGGTCATGGTTTTGTGCATTTTTTGACATCTGAAAAAGACATACATGTCAAAAATACACTCGCATGTTTTGTACTGCTTTACTACATAGACCTTACTTTGCATCTTGCTTTCTTTGTTTATTTGTACTTTGCTTTAGTTACAGTATAACGTACTTTTTTTTAGGTTTCAGAGTGAACGGAGCTAGTAAGAGATAGATGCAGTGACTGGATTACGAGTGAAATGGATAAGACATAGCATATCTTAAATTAGAAATAAACCCACTACATCAATCAAAGGATATCACCTTGTGAAACGAAAAGTAGAGAAAATCAATGGTGCCGTGCTCATGTTCCTGGGACGGCTGGGGCATGATGAAACGGACGTGAATGGCGCTCTCCTCGCCGATGACCGACTGGGGTCTTGCGTTGAATCCAGTTACTTTTCTGTCTCTGGCTGTCAACAACACCCACACCTGTCGTCATTCTAGGCTACCTGTATGTGTGTGTGTACGTGTGTGTGTATGTGTGTGTGTGTGTGTGTGTGTGTGTGTGTGTGTGTGTGTGTGTGTGTGTGTGTGTGTGTTGTGTGTGGTGTGTGTGTATGTATGTGTGTGTGTGTGTGTGTGTGAGAGAGAGAGAGAGAGAGAGAGAGAGAGAGAGAGTGGATAGAGAGGGGATGGAGGGCGTGTACTATGTAACACCTCTTTGAAGATTCATGTAAAGGGTGTTACACGCAATTCGTAACTGTTGTCAGCACTGATGTAGCCGAAAATGATTTGATTATTAACACATAGAGCTCAGCACTCTGACTGTGGACATGTTTTGACCTCCTTTCTATCCTTAAGTGGATCCTCAAGCAAAGGCGCACAGATTTGTCCCTTACCTTTGTTACTTTATACTAATGTGATTTATTTCTTTTAAATGCACTTTCTTCTCGTTTCACTTTTTCACTCTTCATCGGCTGCTCATTTCGATCCCCCGTCCACAGCCAAAGCCCGGCCCGTCCCGCCGTAGCCCCGGCACGGGCATTCCAAATGGAGCAGTCAATATCAAATCGTCAAGAGGCAACCCACCAGAGGAGACACTGCACTGCTGCCGAGTTACTTCGGTGGTGTTTAGTAGTGCCTGTCTGATCCAACATACACAGGATTCCATTTAGTAAGCCCTCTACTGACAACAATAATTGGTTAGTCACGGAGCCGGTGTCGTATATAATACTGTCGGCGTGGAATTGTATCCCAGCGATAGCATTTCACGTGAAATATTGTTGCAGCGACAATATTTGCTGGAAAAAATTGTCGCGCGACAACTTTTCACGAAAAATGTCCTATATAATATTGTAGCTGTCCATAAAATACTGTCGCTCGAAATTTTGCAACAGTTTTTTGCGACAGGACACTGTGAAATATTGTAGTCAGTGAATACTGTCGCTTGCGACACATGTTCACGTGAAATCTTACTGCTAGAGTTAACATTTCCTGTGAAATATGGTCGCAGCGTTAATATTTCACAGCGACGATTTTTTCTGCAAAGTGAAAAAACGTCGCCGCGGTTGAGCGTCAAAATATCACAGAAAATAATGCAGCCTGCCATAGAATAAAAAATTGTCGCAAGTGATTTTTTTATCATAAATGTTTTCGACGAAAGTCAAATTTCCATTCGTGTGTGTGTGTGTGTGTGTGTGTGTGTGTGTGTGTGTGTGTGTGTGTGTGTGTGTGTGTGTGTTCTGAGTGAGTTTCGTATTTCTCTTTGTTACATTTGTATCCTCCATGCCCCAACAGGGGTCAAAGGATTAAATTTGAATTGAATTGAATTGAATTGAATTGAATTGAATTGTGTGTGTGTGTGTGTGTGTGTGTGTGTGTGTGTGTGTGTGTGTGTGTGTGTGTGTGTGTGTATGCGTTTGTGAACGTGTGTGTGTGGTGTGTGTGTGTGTGTGTGTGTGTGTGTGTGTGTGTGTGTGTGTGTGTGTGTGCTGTGAAATGTGATGTTTTTATCAATATCGTAGGCCTAGGACATTCAGCACAACGAAAGTAGGGGAAGATTGGGCAAGTTAGAACCCCTAAGAAATGCAGCCCTACCTCCTTCACTAATTTTACTTCACTCAAGGTTAATTATTTGTAAAGCTTACCATAAGAGCTTCATATAGTACAGCCATCAAATGGCTATCTTCATTTCAAAAAGTTCTATATAAGAAATAATAAAATTCTTAAAGAAAAGGAAGCCCACTTTAGACATCATTTCGGGTTAAATGGACCAGGGTGTGGTAAATATTGGGCCACGGGCCTATATTAACCGACACGCATTATTCATAAACCCAAACCAATATTGTTTGTCTGTTGGCCATAATAAGATGTGTGAGCTTGTTCGATAATCCATTTAAAGACACCTACGGTCTCAACACATTCATAAACTAAACTTAAAAAGTAAATGATTATCCTTAATTGTCAGAACAGAAACACAAACATAATAGAGTCTCAAAGCTAATACAAGCCAAATCGCAGAACAGATACTTTCAGTTGTCTTGCTTTAATTGCAGTGCTTCTAGGGCACTTAAAAGCATGAATTTACAAACGAGTCAAAGTAACCCATTTTAGTCACAAGTAACCCAAAAGTTATCAGAGGCCATAATGCAGAGCTTCAGGCATCATTTGGCTTTGTTTTACTGCAGTCCTTTTAAGGCATTCAAAGCTCCAAGGAAGCCGTGATTTGAAATCAATTAACATAGTATTTGGTTGAAAGGATAATCCATTTCTTTTCTAAAGCTTTTATCTAGTTTAATGAAACAACCAACGCAGAAAAAAATGCAGAACGTGACGTTCAAAATGGGTATTCTTTCATTACGCTCGTTTTAAGGCACCTAAGGCCTAAATATAATCATGTTCAAAATGTGAAACATAACACATTTATATAAAGTATCTTTTGTTTTGGATGGCTTCTTTGAAAGAAGACAAACGAATTAATGTTCGAAAACAAAAAGAAACATTCAAAGCACCGTCAATATTTGGATATGTTTCTTCTAAATATGTGGATGCCTCATACGTGCATGCATGCATGCGCGCGCGCGCGCGCGCGCGCGCCACACACACACACACACACACACACACACACACACACACACACACACACACACACACATACACATACACACACACACACACATCAGGCTCTATCAATAATTACTGATCACTGAGAAAAAACAACCGCTATCAACTTCTAATGAAGTGGGTATAAACTGATCACAGTAGGCTTAATTGAGCTACTGGCCCAACTTAGTCCATCAGGGGGAGTTCATCTTATCCATTTTGACCATGGTCACTAAAACAATCCTCTACCATGACAGCACATCAAAATATTACTCTGATGTTTGTTTCAAGGGCGTTTATAATATGTTAGAATTCGTTGAAACAGAAAGCAAACAATTCCTATTATTTTAGCCATGTCTTTGATTTAACAGAACCATAGAGGTAAAGAATTAGTACAAAATGTTTCTAATGCTTACTGTTGGTATCCTTTCCCGCGACCAGCCATGGATTTCTAGCAGAGGAAGTTATGCATGCTGACAATGTAGCACACAAAAGATCTGAACTTGCCATAGTTTTCTCAAATTAGCACCAGCCCAATTTATCTACTGGCCCGCATTAACCAATCTTCCCTTACAGGGTAACAAACGAAAGTAACTAACCTTTCAAGTAGGTCCCACATTTCTGGACAAGACACATTACTTCTAACTGAAGGCTAAAAACATCTTTCATTGGAGAATTGTTTATTGCAGCCTAGTTGGTTGTACTTTTTTTTTTTTTACAAGGGGTCTATTTCTGCTTACTTATAAAAGCGTGAGTAGAGCTCTCTGCATTAATCATTTTTACTTACTCTTTCATAGAAATTTTCAAAATGGAGTGACTGACGGCGGAGAACGAAGCACAATTTAGAAAGAGAGGGTGTTACCTCTATGGTTTCTTGTGTGTGTGTGTGTGTGTGTGTGTGTGTGTGTGTGTGTGTGTGTGTGTGTGTGTGTGTGTGTGTGTGTGTGTGTCATGTGCTTAGTTTGTCAATGTCATTGGCGGTAACTAACACCCTCTCTTTCTAAATTCTTTCATAGAAAGGAAAACTGTGTAGGGCCCTTTTAAATGAGTCACAATTAGCCCTTTGTGAATTATCATCATCATCATCATCATCATCATCATCATCATCATCATCATCATCATCATCGTCATCATCATCATCATCATCATCACAAATAACAAGATGCTCTGCGATCTGTGATTTTATGATTCAGCCAGCACACACACACACACACACACACACACACACACACACACACACACACACACACACACACACATACACACACGCACGCACGCACGCACGCACGCACACGCACACACACACACACACACACACACACACACACACACACACACACACACACACACACACACACTGCCGCCAATGCTGGATCTTGAACCTCTGAAGTCTTGCGGTAGAAGACAGAACCGAAATTTTCAAAAGATGAAGTTCCTTTTGACCAAGATCAAAGACATGTGTTCGTTTTGTGATGCCGCGAAGTTAAGAAGTAAAACGGTCACATGGTCCAATAAGGTCGAAGCGGTTAAATAGCTAATGACGCAAATTTCTCAAATATCATTGTCATAATTATTTCTCTTTGTTCGTCGTGTACTATTTAGGCCTATTAATAATGAGCAGTCCAAAAGCTGCAACTTGTAATAAGTATACTATAATGCCATGGAACTACTACATATCATTTTCTTTTTTTTTTTTTTTTGTTTCTTCTTTAAAATAAGATTCAAATCAGAAATTCGGAGATATTTGAGGTAGAAGGAAAGGAGTTTTAAGAGTTGGGTGTAGCATGTAATGAATTAGGATATCCATAATATAAGAGTGCGGTTATTATACGATTTTGTGTCTCTCGTTTTCTTCCCATGACTATCCATATGTCTTCCCATGACTATCCGTATTGACATTCACAGAGCCCTGTGATCCTATTATGTAATATTATGGGAATAATTGTATGATTTGTTCCCTCGGCTTTGACCTTCTCTCTGCCCCATCCATCTCTGACCTATCATACCTCCTTCAACGGTTTGTGTCCCTCCTGTATCTCTGACCTATCATACCTCCTTCAACGGTTTTGTGTCCCTCCTGTATCTCTGACCTATCATACCTCCTTCAACGGTTTGTATCCCTCCTGTATCTCTGACCTATCATACCTCCTTCAACGGTTTGTGTCCCTCCTGTATCTCTGACCTATCATACCTACTTCAACGGTTTGTGTCCCTCCTGTACTGTAAGGGAGTGCATGAGTGAGGAAATGTACGTGTGTGAGTTTGTGTGCGTGTGTGCCCAGGCATGCGTATGTACATGCGTGTGTGCGTAGTCTCTCTCTCTCTCTCTCTCTCTCTCTCTCTCTCTCTCTCTCTCTCTCTCTTGGGAAAACATGAAAAGTGGAATATTGATGGTGTGCAACTGGATATAGTTAACGAGTATAATTACCTGGGATTTGTATTTACAACAAAAATGAGTATAACTAGAGGAGTAGACGCCCTAAGAGAGCATGTCTTGATTGCATCAGATATATTACGAAACTGAATGACATTTCACAGAACTGTTTTTTTTCGAATATTTGATGCGCAGGTACAGCCCGTTCTTCTTTATGCATCTGAAATGTGGGGACTCCATAGACTTGATTCTGTTGAAAAAA
>CM065724.1:33181244-33193744 GCA_033310375.1 Conus canariensis
TAGGAGCAGTTTGTCCATTAAGATAAGCCGACCAGAGTACACAGA
This sequence comes from Conus canariensis, assembly GCA_033310375.1. Taxonomy (NCBI): domain Eukaryota; kingdom Metazoa; phylum Mollusca; class Gastropoda; order Neogastropoda; family Conidae; genus Conus; species Conus canariensis. Next base: position 33,181,290 of record CM065724.1, read on the forward strand.
TAGCTCTTGGAGTGCCGCCAAATTTGCATCCACCAGGCTAAGCATCACCACATGTTCTGCAGGAAGGTCAAGAGTGTACGAGCCAGATGCAAAGCCTTCTTCTGGCACTGGTTCCTCAAAACGGCCTTGAATATAACCTGCGCACATATTCTCCTTTGTTTCTTTATCGCTGCCAAAGACAGACAATATATCGATCATCGTCAAACATATTATCATAAGTCATTTCTATACTAGTTAGTGTACCTCAACCAAAATCATATACATGCAATACTGCGATTCTAGCTGAGAAAAAAAAAATCTTATCAAATACAACGATCACAGACAAAGAAAGAACTCGATCGCACAATAAATATGGTAACAACATCAGATTAGTGCAGCTGATTCTTTTTCGATCGAATGCCCCAAGGAAAGGAAGTGAATTACAACCACATTACTACGCCATCTCAGATTCAGCATATCCGTAAAACGGTCTTACAGATCTAAATCAAAACGAAAGTTTTTGTTCTTTAGATGTTGTTTGTTTCTTGGGCGATCTTTTTCCAGTTTACTGTGTCCTGAATAAGCAAAGATACATGAGAGTAGTCACTGGTGCTGATTTTATCATTTTTATTCTGTTATCTACAGAAATGAATAATCTTCTGACAGAGGATTACCAAGCCACTCACAACCATATTTCAGCTAAACAACTGACACTAGAGCTTTAGATTCATACAAAGCTAGATGCTTGTTCAGCCTCACTCTGGACATCAGGCTGATAGCGGGTTCTGGACGAGGACATCAACATTGATCACACCATCTTGGACCTCGAAGTTCAAACCACCTGGAAATGAACGAGTTCTGGACAGAGAAACTTCGCTATTGCCCTCGCTTTCAATTTATCGTCTAGTATTTTCTCTCTCTGTCTTTCATATAATCTGTAACATTTTGCCTGCTCTACTCGGCGAAATATCTCAGTCATTCACTGTCATGACACGGATAACAAACAAAGCGCGCAAAGTTCATACCGGGGCACAAATGGTATATGGAGCATCGCAGCCGTCTCTTAACTTATTGTTTCACGTTTGCTTTTAACTGGTAAGAATGTCATATGCGAGTACTATATTTCAAATGTACTATTTCCTTCCCAACAACGAGTTGCAGACAGTCTTTTCCAGGTACTCTGCCCCCTGAGCATTCACATGAACAAAGGCATAATCTAAATGAGTATACATGCCACAGGGCAGGGAATACAAATCAAACAAACACAAAGCATGTATATCGTATCAACGACAACAACACGCAACAACAACAATATGCCACCAAAATGAAAAGATGTATAATTATTGATGTTTCCTCATAAACAAACTAGTCTACGTCACTCTGAGGATGATCATACAAACGTTCATTCATGAAAACAGTCTCTCTCTCTCTCCCTCCCCCCTCCCCCCCCCTCTCCTCTCTCTCTCTCTCTCTCACGTGTGTGTGTGTGTGTGTGTGTGTGTGGTGTTCTTGGTGCAACTGTAATTCGAATCCGCAATTACTGGGTGATCAGCTGCCTCATGAAGATGTGAGACGGATATCTTACCCACATGGCTATCGCACACTCATATATGCTGGCAACTTTAAGCTTTATAAAGTTTACTTTGTTCTTCGTAGACCAGATCCAACTGGCATTCTTTTAAGCTGCTTCTACTGCTTTTACGATTCTGGTCTAGTTCTGCTCAGAAATCAAGTGCCGATTCCTGAGATTATAAGCGGATGAGCAAGCACGCACACACACACACACACACACACACACACACACACACACACACACACACACACACACACACACACACAAACACATCATACACACACATATGCATGCAAGAAGCAACACATACACACACACACATTCACACACACATACACACGCACACATACACACACACACACATACACATACACAAACACACACAACACACACACACACACACACACACACACACACACACACACACACACACACGCACACACACACACATACACACACGCACACAAACACACACGCACACAAACACACACGCACACACACACACACACACACACACACACACACACACACGCGCGCGCGCGCGCGCGCGGCGCACGCACGCACGCATTTGACAACCAACACAGAATGATTAAGTAAACTCACTTTTCTAAACATGTCAGTACAAAAACAAAAACTCTGAGATAATTTTATGAAAACAAAATAAAGCTGTATTTACCTTGGCAAATGAAACAGATATTTAATTCATATACTTTACCTTGTGTCCTTGACCTTGCATAAACAAGACCGCGGAATCTGTTGACTTGAAAGGAAACGATGTTGATTCCAATTGCAAAATTACTATTGGGATTACCAAGGTGAAGACCAATGCGAATGTGGCTGCTGTTACTGACATAAACATCCGTAACGTCACAGTCATCACCGTCACCTTTGCACCACGTACGTTGTGGAGCATCACCTCTCCATTCTTTTTCATCCGAGGAGACAGGCTCATGCACCGTGATATAATTTTCTAAAGTTCCCATGGATATGGAGTCCATTATCAGACCTATTCTATTCTCACTAACATTAGCATAGTTCACATCAACCCAACAAGTCGCGGAGGTTTTGATTTTGATTTTCGTAATCTCAGCTAACGTAAATCCCACATATAAATGGTCATCAACATAAAAGATATCATACACATCACCCTTTCGAAAACATCGTTCGGCCTTGTCTGGATTCCACTCAGCACGATCGGAATTGTAGTACTCAGACAACACTGGTAGTGCGTGAAGAGCCAGGATCAGAAGGTGAAATCTTTCGGTCAACATGTTGAGAACGTGGAACTGGGGAAAGAAAATGTTTTCAGAAAGAACATTTGTTATGAAAGTCACACTAATGATTAGTCAGTACTCGCAGGAACAAACCGCTCAATGAAGCGAAATAAAGACAAAAAGACCAAAAAGCACTTTGATTCCATGAAAAGTCGATTGGCTGTAACTTCACACTGTGTGAAGAAGGGAGTTTAGTCCAAGCAAAGGGCGCACAAACACACTTGTAGGAGCGAGTAACACTTTAAAAATCATTACGTCACGCATTGATCAGAAATAATCCGACAAGTAAATCTCCTTGCTTAATTAAATTGTTAATTTTGAATTGTTATATATACAATATATTTTAATAGTTTCAAAGAAAAATGAGTTCAACTGGTTTTGTATGAATACATTTTTTACATTTGCGATTTCCAGGAATCGGAATATTCTATCGAAATACAGAAACTGATATAAAATAGAAGATCCCGTCAGCATATGTTCTTTGAGAAGAGAAAGTCACATCATTAACATAACCACATTTAAGAATAAGGGGTTTGGACGTTTACCTAGAACAAGAATGTTGTCTTATTCATGCTAAAACATGCATCATGTTAAACAGAAGCACATTTGTGAGGTGGCCTCTGCGGGAAGACACGCACATTGGTCAAACTGCCTAGAAACAGATTATCTGTTCATTCACCAGGTTCGCTATTGCAGAATGGTCAATTCTGAAATATATGTCATTTTTTTTTCTGTAAAACAAAAGATAACCTGGGCCACTTTATGTAAACACAGATCTGGGCTGTGTGGATAGTCTGGTCATTTTATGTACAAAACACAACCCGCTGATTAATGAAGAAAACGATGCTTTCTGTCAATGGTATTAAGCAAATGCACGTTTGCAGGACTCAGTACAAAACACAGCTTGGTCGATTTGTAGAGGAATAAATCCTTTTCATGATACATCAGACCGCTGATTTGGGTCATCTGTTGAATTTTGCATGCGATTATTACCATTTTGTTCTTCAACACAAGATTTGACAGAGTACACAAATACACAAGCTTCTACCCGGTCTACCGCAATCGTCCCCTCTAGCCACCATTGTTGTCTTGAAATCTTTTCAGACAGCACGAACTTAGAACAACAAACAGTAACGCGAAAGAAATGGCGACCATTAGACGCTTCACTTTGTACCTTTCAGAAAGAAACCTATTTAATATATGAAAAATGAAAATTACACGTGTTCCTATCACGAGTAATACCATTCTATAGTCTCTCCCCCCCCCCCTCCTCTCCCTTCTATCCCCCTCTTTCTCTCCCCCTCCCTCCTTTCCTGTCACACACACACACACACACACACACACACACACACACACACACACACACACACACACACACAAGAACTCCTTTTCTCTCTCTCTCTGTCTCTCTCTGTCTCTGTCTCTGTCTCTGTCTCTCTCTCTCTCTCTCTCTCGCTGTCTCTCTCTCAGTCTCTCCCGCCCTCCCTCACACACACACACACACACACACACACACACACACACACACACACACACACACACACACACACACACACACAATCATGCACATTTCCCCAACTACCCACACACCCGCCGTTGTCACATGTTCCCTCTTCTTCACCTTTCTTTTCTTTCTGTCTTTCTCTTCTTAAATTTTCCTCTCTTTCATACTTTCATTCACAGCTATTTAACTTCGCACTACAGATATCATTCTCCGTTTTCCCCGCTCTTCTGCATATTGTTAACATTCTACCATGCAAACAGTAGTGTATGCAAAGGTGAGAGCTGGTTTTTTTTTTTGTTTTTTTTTTAATCCAGCCAGTGCTCATCTTTTATCTTCAGACACAAGCTCTGCGTTTCTCTCTGTGTCTGTCTATCTGTAGGTCTGTTTGCCTCTCTGTCTGTCTGTCTGTCTGTCTGTCTGACTGTCTGTCTGTCTCTCTCTCTCTCTCTCTCTCTCTCTCTCTCTCTCTCTCTCTCTCTCTCTCTCTCTCTCTCTCTCTCTTCAGAGATGCAAAAGATAAGGTACATATTTTGTTTTGCTGCCGTAGTCTTTGTGAGCTTCAGCAAGAACACATTCCACAAAAGTTTTATGTAAATCCGTCTATTCAATGTGATCTTAATGATAGCAAATAGTAACAATAATATACTGAAGGCTGTGTGCATGTATCTATATAAGGCAATTAAAAAGTGTGTGATTGCAGATATAAATGTTGATATTGAATTATATGTTTGTTGTACTCTACAGCCACAAGATGTTGGAATCTGTCATTGTTATGCTAATGTATTTACTTTCTTTGGTTGTTAATGAGCCACTGTATATAGATTACCCTTTAGTAAGGTCTGTGGTCTAAACTGAATAAACTATTTTCCGTTTTCCCTTTCTCTCTCTCTCGCTCGCGCGCGCTTATGCGCACTTCGTTGCTCGCTCGCTCTTTTGCGCCTCCAGATTTATCTGGTGAATGACTACCTTCATGTGTGTGTGTGTGGTGTGTGTGTGTGTGTGTGTGTGTGTGTGTGTGTGTGTGTGTGTGTGTGTGTGTGTGTGTGCGTGCGTTCGTGCGTGCGCACGCGCGCGTTTTGTGTGTGTGTGTGTGTGTGTGTGTGTGTGTGTGTGTGTGTGTGTGTGTGTGTTGTGTGTGTCTGTGTGTGTCTGTGTGTGTCTGTGTGTGTGTTTATAAGCGCGCGAGAGTGTAAGTGCAGACGGAAATGTTCCAGCAGATATATCTCTTAGTCTGTTGCTGGAAACAAAAATCATCATGCATGTGTACGACTTTATAGGCTGGTAAACTTGTTTAAAGTCAGAGAAACACATGGACAAACAAGCCAAGCACAAAGAACGGAAAACGCAGAATGTCACCTTAACGTCAATAGAAGATATCAACGCTTGCTACTGCTAAAGATTGTGCACCTTCAATGCAAAGCAGGATATGATCCTAAGTTAAGAGCCAGTCAATGAAGACCTTAATGAATGCCACAGATAAAGATGTCAACAGTAATGAAAGGTTTCAGTTCAATTTCCACTTTCTCTGCGTCGCAGCCGTAGCTCTGCTGGACTAGCCAATTTTCTGCGGGCACGCGTGGAAGAGGACACTGCTTCCAGCATCTTCGAAGACATTTGTATAGTTTGAGGATAGTGGAAGGAGTACTGAGCACCAAGAATTTCTTCCTTTTTATATCTATACATTTTTAAGCAGAAGCATCAGATGTGTAAAAGTACAAGTGTAAGCATTAACATGGTTGCATTTAATTCCTATTCTGGTCAATCTATCATCTCAACATTGGATGTAAATATTTGGGGTTGGCAGTGAAAGAGGATGACCAGCCCAATACGTCATTCTACGTCTCTGAATGATTGTTATTCAAGTGTGCATGCGCCAATCATTTAGACTCAAAATACTGGCAAATATTCAGACATGTGTCTATGTGTATTTTAAGCTCATTCCTTTGGTGTCCATATATCAGCAGTTTGCTGTGCAAAACCTGTGGCTGAAGAGTTAATCGTTAGATGTTTATCTCACATTACTTGTTTATACTGACAGTCTAATATAATGTTCCGTGCTACATCCCCCTCCCTCCAATTTCTGCGCCATGTGAGTGCAATGGCTTACACTTATGGGTATTTGTCATACTCTGTCTTCTGCCGAGCCCTGTATGACTAAGGGATATCTTTCTGCACGGGGCCCTGCTCGCAGGGGATGCTGAAGCGAGGCTTGGCCTGTCATATGTCACCATGCCAATGGCGATCAAGCCGTCGTCCAGCTGAGGTTGATCACTTTCTGTAATATTTGCCTGCCTGATCAGATACCATGGCCTCTATGGATAGTCCCTTTGACCAGCCTGCTCGGTCGGAGATAAATTCACACAAAGCCATGAATTCTGCTGATGTGAGTACTGCACCTACAGTGGATACTCCACTTTCAGCGAGTGGATCAGACGATACAGGCCTGAGCTAGAGACAGTTTCAGGCCATCTCTGATGTGGTGTGTCGACAGATGTCAGTTTCTTTCCATTAAGCAGCCCCCAGGCCCGGTGTTCTCTCCTGTCCTCATGGGGTCTGCCACTCTCCTGCATTCACGGCTTCAGCCATACATGACCAGACCGTGGATGTGCGCTTGGCTCCCTGCACCACCACAGCATCTGCTATTATGTCTCTGCCGCTTGGTGGGCATAGCCATCACACACCGATGCCATCCAGTGTGACAACTTCAGTGGCAGGTAGTCTTTGTCATCTTACCTACCCCCTGTGCCATCTTCCTCTTCTCCCCATGCATACGCTGGCCCAGTCACAGCGTTGGCAAGCCAGCAGATAGGAGGGATGCTGCCACGGCCAGTCATGTCACACTCACAGCACTCCCCTTCCGTTTGGGGATATGGTACGTTGTACAACACGGATAGTACTAGCCAGCCAGCCAGCCAGCCAGCACGTGGCGCCAAGTGGTCAGTTTATGGTACCGGCGACAGACCCCCTCCTCTCTCCTCTACCTTCATCGCCGCTTAAAACGCCATCGCACCCAGACTTACCACAGGCGCATGACAATGGATCAACGCCTGGCTCATCCATTCTCGAAGACATTACCGACGACGAAAGTGTCACGGATTCAAACTGCGATTCCTTTGAGGATATTGCAGGCCTTAGAGGGTTCCAGTTGAGTGGAGCACGTGTGGCTCTCAGCAGGGCACAATGAAGCAGGGCATCTACATCACAGGTGCTTCAGCTATGGGGGCATGCCAGGGGCCATGCTTCTGAAGGAAATTGGAGAGGTGTGCGCGCAAAACAGATTGTCATATCGTACACCTCTCACTAAAAGGCTGCTGCCTCTGGCCCTCAATCCCATGACAGTACCTTCCCACTCTCTGACACAGCTGCAAGATGGAACGACCACCTGGCAGCCCTTTAACCACATATTGGGGCTCCTGCACACGCTGTGTGTGTGGCCCTGACCAAGCTGAATGAGGTGACAGTGGCAATGTCATCAGCCCAGCCAACTGATGTCTTTCTCCCCAGCCCTGGGACCCCTAGTGACTGGAAACAGCGCCAATGTGACCATGTGTTGACTCCACCAGGAGTTCCAACTTCTGCGGCACCTCAGAGGCAGTGCACCCATGCTGCTCATTCCAACACCTCATCCACAGCCACAGCCCCGCCGGCCCACTGCAGCCCCAGCACCGGCCATCCACAGGAAGCAGTCAATGTCAAGTCGTCAAGAGGCAACCCACCGGAGGAGACACTGCACTGCTGCCGAGTCACTTCGGTGGTGTTCAGTGGCGCCTGTTCTGATATAACATACGCAGGACACCACCTACTAAGCCCCCTACTGATGACAATAATTGCTTAGTCACAGAGCCAGCGTGAGTGAGCTCTCCCTCTGGAGGGCGCCACCACGTCCGTCCAACGACAGCCCCCATGGACTCGCCGATACCGGTGACCCCGACGGAACCAAACCAAGGCCACAGACGTGGAGAGGACATCGAAATTGAGGTCACCATGACAGTAGGGCATGAAGGGCCACAGAATTTGAGACATTTTTTTAATGCTGATCGATGAGAATGAGGATGATTAAGATGATGCTACAGATTTCCATTTCGGTCTGAGACTACATGACAGGGCTGTACTCCACGCTTCCTTTCATAATATATCCCGGCGTCAACCATGCCCGAGAGATACAGGCACCTGCAGTGTTGGTCAGGAAATTTGAGCAACACTCTCAGAAACGCATCCATTAAGTGGATGAAACTCGACTGTGTGGTCCCAGTCTTCCCAGCTGAGTCTGCATCACACTCAACTCTGGGTAGGAGCCGGTCGGGGCAGAAAAACCCACATGACTCTGATGGGATTTGAACCCATGACCTCCCAGCTGGGAGTCCGTGACGCTAACCACTTCACCATGGCGGCTGGTCAACTCCATCATCTTCAGAGATAGGCGACAACTGTGCCTAGACACTGTGGCAGATGAACAAGGAAGGAGTGTGATGATAAGATTCCACCTTCAGTCACCGCTCTCTTCAATGGTGACATCAATGCTGTGATCCATGCCTTCAAATAGAGATGGGAGGCCAGAAGACTGTTCAAAACAACCCTGGCACGCCAGCCTCCAAAGGGGTCCAGTGAGTCACTCTCCTTCTTCCAACATGACAAACCTCCTTCCCAGAAAAGAAGCTTCCCTCAGGAAGAAAGAGGCCAGCCTGATGACAGATGGCTATTTCTAGCGCAGCCCTACGGGGCGACACAAGGTAGGACCGTGATGGAAAAGGAAGGGGAGGTGCCCATAGAACCGCCGCCCAAAAGATGTTTGCCCCCAGATAAGCACGACTACCAGCACACCAGCATATAGGACTTTTGACCCTGAATACAGCAGCATGGGCCAAAATCACAGACAGCACCTACGTCCTTCAGGCAGTCAGCAGCCATCAGATGGAGTTTATTTCCAAACCACCGCTTATGTCACCCAGGGAAGCCCAACATATAAAAACCAAACTTTTGTCTGCACACTGAAGACTGATGGATGCAGAAGTCTAAGACCTGCTTCTCAAGGGACCAATCAAACGAGTACACAGGGGCGTGGGTTTTATATCTGCATGTTCCTTTTGCCTCCAAAATCGGGAAAACTGCATCCCATTATAAATCTCAAACCTCTCAGCAAGTTTATATGTGCCTTCAGTTTCTACATGACCTCTCTGAAGGACATACAGCAATTCATCCAACACGACGACTGGGTTGTGTGTTTGGACATGAAGGACGCTCACGTTCATGTGCCTATACACAGGATATACAGAAAGTTACTGCAGTTCATATGGTGGGGCCAGACCTATAGGTACACAGCTCTTCCATTCGGCCTGTTGTCCGACCTAGGACTGCAATGGGACACCCACAAAATGTCAGTGTGTCTACCCCCAGACAAGAAAGAAGAGATTTGGTCATCAGCAGACTTAATGTGCAACTGCCCAACAGTGTCTGTCAGACAACTCCTGATATTTCTAGGAAAGACAACTTTCACTTCTCACAGTGTTCCCCTGGCCAGACAACACTCATGGAAACTCCTGGCCTCACTCCGCTCCGTGTACAAGCGCCCGACTCACTTCTTCCAAAGAGTACAGCTGCACCAGGAAGCAAAAAGCAACATGCGCTTTTGGAGGACATTTCAACCTACACCCGTTCCGTTACCTACACAGCTGATTATGGCGGTGGACACTTCCACAATGGGATGGGGGGGTCCAGCCTCAGGTCTCTGTCAGCGATCGGCCAGTGGTCGAGACGGGAGGGGAAACACCACATCAATTTTTTTGAACCGCTGGCAGTGTGGAATGCGCTCAGACTGTTTCGGGCCATACTAACAGGCAAGTCGTGTGCACTCAAGCGGACAACGGTACGGTAGTGGCCTACATTGCAAAGGAGAGGGGGGGGGGGGTGGAGAGAAGGTCACTGCATCTGTCTCACCTGACTCGCCGTATCCTGCTGTGGTTTCAACGCAACAAAATAACACAGATTCCTGTACACGTGAAGGGAATCGGCAACACCATCGCCGACTCTCTGCCACAGAACAAGGAGACATGGTGGTTCCTGTCCCCACAGATGACTCAGACGATCTTCTGCCGTTTCGGCAAACCACAGATCGATCTGTTTGTGTACAGACAGATGGCGCAGTTAACCAACTACATGTGCCTACAATGGGATGATAGTCAAGCATATGCAGTGGACGCTCTCAGCTAAACATGGGACTTTCCTCTGCGCTATGCCTTCCCACCGCCAACGTGGTGCCGACAATGGTGAACAGGCTGATGGAGACCAACTCCAGGATGCTGCTGGTGGCCCCCTGCTGGAGCAATGCCCCCTGGACGCCCATGATCATGGATCTACTGAATGACACGCAGCACAGGATCCTGATGTCGACCACTCTACTGACCGACAGTCGACGGGCCGGCCAGTCAAGAAGCTGGAAGCTCTGAGGCTGACAGTTTTGCCCATATGCAGTCAACCACAGGGCTCAACCTTCCGTCCGCTACCTTTGAAGTACTTGAAGGTAGCTGGCACTCGAGCACCCGCCGACAATACCAGGCAGTGTGGTGTAAGTGTGTGTGTGTGTGTGGGGGGGGGGGGGGTCTGTGCCAATGAGTCTCTAGATACAGCTGCCGTTTCTGCACAAAAAATGCTAAAGTATTTGCAGTATTTATTCGAAGAGAGCTTCTCATGGACAACAATCATTGAGCATCACTCAGCTATCTCCAGCATTTTAGAGGCCCACAAACCACTGCCTATTGGGAAACACCCCCCAGTGTGTCGTGTTTTCAAAGGTGAGATCAGTATGAGACCCCCATCTATGAAGGTGGTATTGGGAGTGTGTTATTGTACCTGGCGTAATGGCACCCACCTGAAGACCTGCCCCAGGACAGGCTGACGTACAAAGTAGTGTTTGTGTTTGCTGCTTACACAGCTAAAAAGAGTGGATGATCTTGTGCTGTTTTCTGAGGATAGTGCCTTGTATGACATTAGATCTAGTTGTATTGTGTTACAGACAGCCTTCGGATCGAAGACGGACAGATCATCTCACTGCTCTCCACCTGTGACATTGAAGTTATGTGTAGACAAGCGTTACCTATGTGTCGGAATATATAAGGCGAACAGACGGCCGACGACAGGGACCTGAACAGATTGTATCTCCGTTCACGTACACACCCATAAAACTAGCCATAATCTGAAGGTGGATAGCACACACTATGCAGGATGCCAGAGTGACCGCATCGCCGGGGTCAACACGTACTACAGCCACATGTGCCTTACTGCATGATGTGCCGTTACAAGCCGTCATGAACCGCGCCGAATGCTCACGGCGGGACACACCCTTTAGACACTACGTCAGGACTTTGCCGCCAGAAACTGTGTCACAGGTGGACTCAAAACTGATTCAGGGCGCTGTTGTCCCTACTGAGTGACGGTCTGTTGATCATCTTTTGTGTACAGTTTGTTTTACCGTCCTGACCTGTGAGTATACAGAATGCATGTATGTATGAGTGTTCGTACAAATATTCTGTATATATCAATGTAGGCCTATGTATGTAAAGTCTGTACATATGACTTATCGGCTCTGAGTTTCGGTTCTGCACATGAATGTTTCACATTGGCTATTGTCCTATTTTGTTGGTCTCCTCTCCTCACATGGAGAACCTATGCGACAATCGAGCACTCAAACATAAGTGTAAGCCATTGCACTTAGATGGTGCAGAAATTGATACATTTTTTAGTATAATGATATAACATTAGAATTTCTGCACTATTGTGCAATGGCTTACACAATGATGGTTGCATAGTTTCCCAGGATTTTCAGTCTGGCCATTAGTGTTCTCGTATTCCAAAAAGCCACCAGACTCAGTCAAACGACTGTTTATATGCGGGACCATGGGGGACGCTGAAGCCTTGACAGCCGATGGCGTGGTGACACCCGACTTGATCAAGCCTCGCTTCAGCATCCCCCGCGCGCAGGGCCACGTGCAGAAAGATTTCCTGTAGCTATGCAGGGCTCGGCAGAAGACAGAGTAGGGACCTTTAGATTAGACGATAGGGGACAGGTAGGTAACGTATCGACCCCGTATCGCAAAGTATCGCGCGATTTCATCAGACCGTGCGGCTTCGA
>CM065724.1:33196244-33243744 GCA_033310375.1 Conus canariensis
CTTTCCGTTCTTGTTCTCTGTTTTTGAAGCATCCTTGCTTCAATTTCCCTTCCTCTTTGATACATTATCATTTCAACACTGACTGCTACTCGGTTATTATTTTCTTGCGCTTTTTGTGCTGTGTCTGAAGAAGTATTTTTTTTACCAGTTTTGGTTTGTACTGTATATAAATCCTTATTGTACACCTGGTTTGTATATTAACCTCATTGTTTTAGTAACAAAGCCGTTAGTTTCATCTATTTAAAGAAACTGATATTGTGTCACATTTCTGAAAACTAGACACCTGAAGTATTTCCCATTGTTGAATTTTCTTTAAATTGGCATACAGAAAATTGAAGAAAGAAGCCAGCTTGTAAAGCCAGAAGCAGAAGAAATCACCTACTTTGAAACAGATTGGTAATGAAGAGGAGTCTTTGTAAAAAAAAATTATAAAGTCAACACTAATGTGCATTCAAACCATCAAACAAAACCAGCCTAAATGGAATCGAGGACCATTTTTGTAAATGGGTAACAACAAAACTCTGTATATTAATTAACTGAATGGCTGACGGATGGAAACGTTTGATAAACATAAGGCCAACAGTCAATAGAGGTCCAGATGGTCCCGGGTGCATGCTAACACATGAATAGCCGCTTTCTCGACCTACGCCGGCTGAAAACAGACAGTTAAGTCCTTGAGGCAATCATTCGCGACCTACGTTTTACAGATGACTATGCATTGCCTGCCCATACAGAAGACGAAGATTGCCTCTCAACTGCACCAACAGCCTTTGGCCTCACCATCCCCCTCAAGGAATCCGACGTCGTGGTGCAAACAGCTTCAGCAATCACACATCCGGAACCTTCCATTACAATCCAGGGCACCGTGTTATTTAATGTGAATAGCTTCACATATTGGACAGTTTTTTTTTCTTCGTCAGGAAGACTGGACAAAGAAATATGTAGACGTATCGCAAAGGCCAGCACTTCCTTGAATCAGCTGTGGACAAGAGATGGTTTATTCAACAAAACGATTTTGTGGCTTCCTCCCCTGCACCTTTTGGATGAGATGAGTATACAACTTGCAGTATATTGACATTAATTATTCTAAATGGCGGGAGAGAGAGAGAAGAGAGAGAGAGAGAGAGAGAGAGAGAGAGAGAGAAGAGAGAGAGAGAGAGAGAGATTTCCCCTTCAACACAAGAATCAAATGTTGACAGATCAAATCGACTTTTTGTTCTTCACCGAGTGACATACCTTAAAAAAATCATTGTATTGTCCCCTCGGGAGAACGCAAAAGTGACTCGTTGTTGATAAATAATACAATAAATTGATACTATTTTGAGAATGCTGGGTTTTTTTTTAATCTTCAGGTAAATCATTATCACTTAAAGATGATAAGAGAGAGAGAGAGTGAGAGAGAGAGACAGAGAGAGAAGGAGACAGACATACAGACAGACTGTCAGAAAGACACACACGGACACAGACAGACAGACAGACTGACTGACAGAGGGGTGGTGAGCGAGAGGTGCGGAGCGGGGTGGAGGGGGGGGGGGGAGGGTGGCGGGCAAGGAGGAAAATTAGGACAGAGAAATGGTGCTGACACACATTGGGGGTCAACCCAGCTTCCCTTAATAGTACGAAAAGTCGTCGTCTATTTGATTAAACACGAAGATGTGAACGACGGGGTTGATGGTTTGGAGTTCAATTCTGGTCTCTAACTACAAGACAGGGCTGTACTATGTGCTACCTTTCATGATGTTCCCTCATGACAACCAGGCCTGACAGATGCCTAAATCTGCAGCGACGGGCAGTTAATTTTAACCATGCATTCAGAGAGACATCTATCGAGAAACTGAAGCACAACTGTGTGGTTCCAGGTTTTCAAATTGAACCCATGGTGTGTCCATCTCTGATTAGGGCTGGCCACAGCGTAAAAGACTTTTTGTCGCTCATATGTCTTAAGAATTTCATTTGATTTTTCAAACAAATTTCATTTGATTTTTCAAACAGCTGTGTCAGCAAACAACAAGACCTCTGAACCCTTTCTACCCCCCCCCCTCCCCCCTTCCTTTCCACACACTCTACGTTGCCCAAGATCATCTGAAAACCTGGGGTTAAGACAGAGGTAAGAGGGGTTTGGGAGATGTTCACAGGGCCTAAAACAGTCCCTGTCCAAAATTACTTGATGCTGTGTTGGTCTCCTCAAGGGATGAAGGTATCAAAAGCTGCTACAACGACTGCTGTGACATATCCCGTATTGTCGCCTGGTCAGTTTGCAGCCAGAAGGTGGTTGAATTGATTGGCCCAGCAACACACTGAATAATCATCGCAATTCTCAGTTTTTCATGAATGACTTCATTACACAAAAAATGCCAACAAATACAAAAATGTTTGATAACATACCTTTGTAATCCAGCACTTTCCACTCCTACTACTTGTTTTCTTCTGCGCAATTCTGCTTGAACGTTATTGTGGAAATGCTTTAAGTAGCATGTTTGAAGGACTGGTTGCTTTTCATTAGGATTCAAGTTTTGATTGAAAAGACTGTTTCATTACTGCCAACTTGATATCAGTCCTGGTACCTTTTCGTGTGTCCTTGATCACGTTTGTGGATTTATGGACAAAGTTCATCCCGAAAATCTAGAGGTAATTTTAGGCTGGCTGATTTCCAGGCCAGTTACAAACGCTCGCACTGATTATATTCCTTAAAAGGCTGCATTGGCCTGCAACGTGCACAGACTTTCTTTTGCTTTTTAACCGCTGACGATCTGTTCAAGGGTCCATTTCTAGTGCTGATGATGTAAATAGTTCCTAATGGCTGTCAGTCAAATGCTATTATACAGTTTGGGGAACATTCACCCGCCTAACGGGTGCTGACCGTTAGAACAGATTATCTGGATAGTCAGCCCATTCTCCAATAAATTCTGTAATAAAGAGGCGGGTGACAACCTATTTTCATTTTACCATTGCAGAGTGTATCGACAGCTGGGATGGAAAGTCTTCAGCATTGAACTTTGTCTTTTTTAGAGTTTATCGCGATATAATGCGAAGATTCTGACAAAGGAACTCATGTACCAAACAAAACGTGGTCTGGAACATTTCTGACATCTTACCATTGGAACAAAATATATTGGCTGGAGTTGATGTGACTGCGAGTGCACAGACGACCTAACAGGAAAAACAAACAGAAGAGGAACACGCAGTTCTTACGATGTTATGATAGTTGCCAATGAAATTTTTAACATTAGTTCTCCTTTAAAATGGGAATAACGTCTTAATATACCTATTGATTGGGTAGAGGTACTAAAAGGACCAAGAAATTACTACGCACTAAAAAGAATTAACGAAACAAAACTGAAATGATTCCAGCTGAAAGTATAATGTAGAATTCTGGTAACAAGTGTTGTCTTGAAAAGTATGCAGATATTTGATAGCAGCGGATGTGTTTTCTGTAATAAAGAAACATATTCAATTAATCACTATCTACGGAATGTGAGTTTACACGTACTGTCTGAGAAAAACCTGAAAAAGTTCTGAAAGTTACGTGTTCAAACTCTGAAAGACTGCCTTTTGATGTGGAGATTATCTTGCTCAGCACTGATGAAAAAAATGTCATATCTTAGATTTGATAACACTGTTAGGAAAATACTTCATTTATAAATGTAGAGTTAAAAATACAAAACCTAACCTAAACATGTTCCTGAAGAAACTAGTCTACAGATACAAAATGAAGAAATGTATGTTCTTGATGGAGATGAATTGTGAAAGGTGCCAAACAATATGGTCCTCTTACTTTTAAATAATAAGATGTTAATGCTTATTGCTTATATTAGAAATGTTCTTCCTTGTCTGTTTGTAAAATGCCGCGACCTTCTTAGCTTATTGGAACAATGTGATACTAAAATGTGTCTATATAATTTGTTTTCTTCGAATGCCATAATGTGAAGGATTTGAGACATGATGTTAAATGACGTGTTTTACAACTCCGCTTGATGCTTGTGTACACTATTGATATTAACCATTGAAATTATTCGTTTGAGCGTGTCTATTAGGAAAAATAAAAAGAAACATCATAAGCAAAAGTGCTATGAGACCAGATACTACTCCGTTTAATGCCCATTCAAAAGCATGAAATCACAATGGTCACAGCATATATTTTGAATACTAGCCAGCAACAAAAGGGACTCTGGCTTCCAACCTATAGCAAATTTAAACAGAATCTGGAGGAAATGTGGTTTCTAAGCCGAAGTCCACGACATGGAAGGTGGGGCAGAGAATTTTGTGTTCACATCTGCCTGTGACCTCATGAAACAGTTCTAGTTTTCTCGGAAAACGAAGACCAGAGCTCTAGAGTCAATCGCAAAAACAGCTTAAAGAGTCCCATCTATATGTGTTCGATGGTGAGATAAAGATGAATGAAAGATAAATTTCACAGTTTACAATAGGTGCGTAATGTCTAGGTGATTTCAAACGTCAAACAAAGCATTTTGGCCTTGAGGTGCCCGAGGATATTGGAGATGCAGGTTCATGTCGCGACAACAGCAAAATTACGTTAGCAGAAAGGAATCATAACCAGAATGTGAAACAACCCACCCCCAAAGTGTGAGATTTTAAAGAACAAAACACTTGCCTGGGGTGGTGGATGGTGGTGGTGGTGGTGGTGGTGTGTGTGTGTGTGTGTGTGTGTGTCTGTGTGTGCATGTGTGTGTGTGTGGGAGGGGGGGAGGGGCTGGCACTTCTCCTTAGATAACGTTTGCTCATCCAGCTGTCCTAAGACTTTCTTCCAACTGATTCACTGCTAGACTATTGACTACCAGGAATAGTGTGAAAGGCAGCTGGGAAAGCCCAGATGACACTTACTAAAGCAAGATCCACAACTTCTGAGGACTGGCTTCCCACCTTCTTTTTATTCAATTTGTTTTTATTTTCAAAACCAAAAGCTGCTCCCAGGTTTTACTAATAATGAATGTTAAACAAGAATAAATCCATTATACTTAAGGAATTCACACATGGGACAAGCACTGCCAGAGAAACCACCATGCCATAAGAAGCTCCAGCAATGACTTTCTACATGGCAGGAGTTCGCAGATCACGGTCTGAAACTGTTTTAACGTAGACATCATAGAAGCGCAGGTTAATAGATGAAGTGAATGACTGGCTAGAAGAGCCTGGCAGACATTCCAGAAGAGAAAACAACAACAAAATAAAGCAAACAGACTCCATTTAGGTTCAGCAAGTGAAATAATTTTGTTTGAACTTACCGTGCCATATGAAAACAGAATAAACAAAGCTTATGTCTTCAAGTTTGAATAATTATTGATAAAGCTCCGCCGAAAAACGTTGACAAACAAATCACAAGACAAACCACGATGCGTTTCGACCTGTTAGGTGTTCTTCAGGCAAGATAAACAACACTCAGGACAATGACAATGAACGAGCAATCACTTATCTTCATCCAGTTTGGCGCCAGATGGGCATTGAATCATTCAAGACTGAAAAGTATGCCGTCAAGCAAACAGCTAGAAGAAATCTGGCTTCTGAGCTAACGAGCTGAAGTCTTCGCCATTGAGTTTTGAGCGGGAGAAGGAGGGGGGGGGGGGGGGGGTGTCAGCTGACCAGACCATGATCTCATGAAACATCTCAGGATTTCTGGTGAGAAGAGGTCACAACCCGAAAGGCAGTGGCAGAAGCAGCTAAAAAAAAACGAGTTCCAGGTCAATATGGCCGAGGAGGAATGAAAGTGAACTTCGTAACGCTTAACTTTCCGAACTTTGAACATGTGTGCAGTAGCAACGTGGCAGGACATCCGTTAAAAATGCAACTCCTTGAGACTCCTACCCATCCAGGAAGTGCACGATCAAATTCCGGCAGCGTCACGAAAAAAACAACCTGTGAACAGAGGGTTCATGACCTGAATGCAGCTAGGCCTCTTTATATTGTAAGCATGGCCATATTTTGTCGGATGGGAGTGGGGGAGGGTGGGATTAGAGGTGGTACTTCTCTGGGCACCTTATGCTATCTCCCTGGGGTTTCTTCCAGTGGACCCATTGTCAGACTATTGACTTTGTGGAATAGTCTAGAAAACGTCGGGAAGAGATTGGATGACACGGGGAAAGACCAGACTGACGAACCACAGAAAACAGATGAAGGTTGTTTCAAAAGGTGAAAGGGCTAGAGTAGCTATGGGGTATTCTGAAAGCACAACACGGTTCCCTCTGCAAGGCAGAATCAGTACGAAAGAGAATGAGTCAAATGAAGCAAACGCCAGAGAGCTATTCAACCAGCCAAAATTGAGGACACTCACAGTGGATAAAAAAGTCTCTATCGCAGCATCAGCCTTTTTCAACCCTCAAGGGAAGCGCCATTTGAGATCTAGGGCTTGGTGCCACCTGGAGCGCCAGAGAAAAAGTTCGATGACAAGCCATTTATAACGACTACCGGATTTAGACAAGTCACTCAGCTGGGAATCCACAGCAGTGGATTGTGCTGTTTCTCCAGTACTGTTTGCATTGTCAGTGAAAATCATTTTGAAAGCACGTATGAGCCGTGCAGATTCAGCAGACCACGGCAATTGACGTAGAATGCCCCTTGTAAAATGCCCATCGATAACACAATAGTTGTTTCATCATGATTCTATCATGACAGATGAAACACAAAATACTGGTGCAGTTAGACAATTTGGTTGCTTCGTCAAGAATTATTTTCATATCAAATGCATCACATGCCTCTCCCTACTGACAAAAGTAGCTAAACAGTTACGTTCACTGTGAAGTAGTCAAGGGCCATAGACACTGATATAATGACTCTTTGAAAAACACAAAGAGGGTAAAGGAAAACAAGAAAATGGCAGAAGACAGCCTGCAGATAGTAGACCACTTTGGCACTCCAGACAAAAGAAAAAGATACACATTCGAAGGTGCAAATGGGACCTAGAGGAGCACTGTCTTCAACTGCCGAACCAAACAGCTGGGAGCAATCCTGCACCATCCTTGGAAGTCTGCGCAGTGTTCACATAGACAGCAGACATGCACAGGGCAACCTTTCAGGATGTCAAGCGATATAATTGCTCCCTGGCACATGACATTGAGAAATGACTATTAGTCATGTCACGACAGAACCTCCACGGAGGCATCCCCATGGGTGTACCAGCGTATATTATTCCATGACTGCAAAACCTGCCGGCGAAAAGCTACCGTAAGCAACTGCCGTTGCACCCCGTAGCCTCACCCATTGTTGTTCCACTGACAAGTGAAAATAGCACAACTACAAACATGGCCAAGCTTTCGTCATGACGTCTTACGTGCCCTCTGAAGAGGATCCCGGATTACAGTCTTTCCTGATGTCCACGAGCCTTTCCCCATAGTCAGTGGGCCTTTCCTCACCATCACTGGGCCTTTCCCCACAGTCAGTGGGCCTTTCCTCACCATCACTGGGCCTTTCCCCACAGTCACTGGGCCTTTCCTCACCATCACTGGGCCTTTCCCCACAGCCAGTGGGCCTTTCCTCAATATTACTGGGCCTTTCCTCACCATCACTAGGCCTTTCCCCACAGTCAGTGGGCCTTTCCTCAATATCACTGGGCCTTTCCTCACAGTCTGTGGGCCTTTCCTCAATATCACTGGGCCTTTCCTCACAGTCTGTGGGCCTTTCCTCTCCATCACTGGGCCTTTCCCCACAGTCTGTGGGCCTTTCCTCAATATCACTGGGCCTTTCCCCAAAGTCTGTGGGCCTTTCCTCACCATCACTGGGCCTTTCCCCACAGTCAGTGGGCCTTTCCTCTCCATCACTGGGCCTTTCCCCACAGTCAGTGGGCCTTTCCTCAATATCACTGGGCCTTTCCGCACAGTCTGGGGGCCTTTCCTCAATATCACTGGGCCTTTCCTCACCATCACTGGGCCTTTCCCTACAGTCAGTGGGCCTTTCCTCACCATCACAGGGCCTTTCCCCAGAGTCGGCCAGAAGGCAGGTAAGAAAAAAATACAACTGAAGGTGCGAGTGGGACCCAGAAAAGTACTGTCTTCAACTGTCGGGCCGACTAGCTGGATACAATCCCGCACCACCCTTGGAAGCCTGTGTTGTATTCACATAGGGTGCAGGCACGCACAGGGCATTCCATTAATACGTCAAGGGACATCATTGCTCCCTGACAAATGATTCTATGTATTGGCCACTAGATGTGACACAACAGAACCTCACGGGAGCGCCTGCAAGAATGTACCAGCCCATATTGCATGACTGCAGAGCCCACCAGTGAAAGGCGCAACTGTCACGCAACTGCCATGTGCATCCCATACATCCCTGGTAAATACAAGCTCAGGTATCTACATTTCATGCTGATACCAATTTTTTAGCCTCTACTGGTGTGTGAGATCAGCCCTAGCATGGTGGAATCAATGAAGGCCAAAATCAACAAATATTCCATGAAATGGTGTGGTGTACAATCTGGCTTCAATAAGATTGCGCTCTACTGCCCCTAAAATTTATCTTCCAAGAGTACAAAATCAGGCCACTAATTATGGTTAAGGACTCGCGAGACAACATAGTCAGATCAGTCCAGCCCAACCAGAAGACTGGCAGAAATGAAAGTTCAGGAGGCAGTCGACCTGGCAAAACAAAACCTCAAGATCTAGAATATTACGGGGCCCGTAAAGCGAACAGACATGGCTAGTGTTAACATAAATGAAGTGGTGGCCAAAAGCAAAAGAGAAAGCAAAGAGAGGCAGGGTAGTACAGGGAATAAGAAAAAGAGGATGCGAGAGAATTAAGAGGGCAGTCCAGCATGGCCAACAGGGGCAGTGGACTACTTGGGAAAATGTGTCCCCCCAAAGTCTCATCCTCGAATCTGTTTGTTGTCTCTTGCCCTCGGATTCAAACTGAATGAAATGAAAGGAATCAAATGACTCTGTGTGTCCTGTCAGTCAAACAAGGAGTGGAATATGTCCTGAGTTCATGCAAAGTAGCGCTAATAAGGAAGGTATACACTGAGATGCAAACAAGTTCCTAAGGAGATGTCACATGCGGTTAGTAATGCCAGAGAATACTACGCCACCAGAAGCTCTAACACGAAATTCAAAATCACATTAGGTCAGTAATCATGTTTGGAACAGCTGTCACATCAAGAACATAGATTTGGGGTTTGCTGGATAGTGTGTATGATAGAGAGTGCACGACAAACCTTCCAGAATGAGAAACCATTTAGATGTATCAGCAAAAGTTGCATAAGATCGCTTATTGTACTCCCCTCAGATTCATAAATTATTGTGCTCGAACCTACAGTGCCCTATGGTTGCAAAATTAAGAAAACTTGCGTCTGCAAGACTGATAAATGTCAGTCTACTCAGTAATTTGGTGGGGGGCGGGGGGGGGGGGGGGGGGGGGGGGTTTGGCCTCTGAGCCAAAGATCTCGCCATTTAAGTTCGAGCAAAAGGGTTTGTAGGCTCATAAGCCCGTGATTTGATGTAGCATCTCAGGATTTCTGGTAAAATGAGAGCCATAGCGCTAAAGGTAATTGCAGAGACAGTTGAAGGAGTTCCAACTGGATTAAGCTTAGATGGAATAAACGTGAACTTCACAGGCTTATATTTCCCAACTTAAGACAGGTGTTCAACGACGATGTGGGCAGGATAACAGGGGAAAAATGCAACGCATTGAGTCGCCTAACCTTCTTGAAGATTCAGATTTGAATTCCAGCTGCTCCGGGGAAACAATCTGAAGGCAGAAGGACATCTAGAAGTCATGACATGGATGTGGCCTGATCTTGTTATAGAGTACCGAGTTCAAGGCCTAAGAACAGTTTCTTCTCTCAAGATCCTCTGCTGTCACGCTTTCCCTTGAGTTTGTTCGCACTGCTAATCAAACAATGACTGAAATTACAAAACGGACTAAGCGCTTAGAAGAATGGATGGTATTCAAGCATGTATGTAGAGAAAAATTCTCCTCCTAGCATGAAGACCCACAGGGCAAAGAAATCAGCTGGGCGATGACCCTGAGGAATGTGTAGCATTGCATTAGGCCAGCAAATAAAACGTCGGAAAGCTAAGGAAAGGATTCAAAGCACATATCAAAGACATCAAAATATGATTTGGACGAAGAAGTATGAACAGGTCCATGATGCAAAAGGCCAGAAATTCCATGTCCATAAACTTGCCTTACTAAAGAGAATTGGACGTATCAGAAGAAAATAGCATGCTGAAAAACAGACTAGCTACGTTCAGGTACATATGCAATATGTAGGGACAGTTATTTAGTATAAGAGCATAAGATACAGACACCATACGAGAGAGATTAATGACACCTGCCAGAAAAAATTGTAAAGAAATACATGGGGACTGCTTTGGAAGCCCCGTGATGATCTGAAAGCAAAAACACGATTCCTTCAACAAAGCAGAGCCAGCAAGCAGAAGAGGAAGCAAAAGAATGATCCAAGATTGCTTGTACGACGACCCCTTCGTATTCACCAGGTAATAATTAATCGGCCATAATTCGCCAGGTAACTAATTAATCGGCCACGATTTGAAACACTCACAGAAGACAAATTCGCTCTAGAAGTGTTTCTCAGGAAAACATGTTCCCACCCTCAGAGACCTGGACTTAATGGCATATCCAACCTCTGTTTGTAGGAAATGTCCCAATGTCCATCAATGGCTCCTCAAACTGTTAAGATCAGCAGGAAAATATAAAAAAAAAACACCTTGACATCAGCAATCAGGGGATGGTAACCAATTGATTGTGCATAGAAGAGCAGAATTCGAGTGGGGTCAGCCACTTCAGACCAAGGTCACATCGAAAGTTTGAAATGGTGTGTGATGTGGAGGCATCATATTAAACAGAGTGTGGTTTGAAAGAATCGTCTTAACCCTTCATGTAGTAGCTTGCATTTTCATTAGTTGTGAAGCAGTTCTCTCCCTTCTTTGTAAAAAAAAAAAAGCAAAATCATGTGTGGTTTTGCTGGTTTGTTTGTTTCTTTCTTGACTGTAACTCCAAGGTTCACCATTGAAAGTTTTGTTTAAGTGACTGTTTTAATCCCATCAATAAAGCAGCTAGGTTCTGTTCTCAGGAATGACAAATAAACACAACACAAGTGTGTATGTGTTTTGTTTTCATGTCATCCATGGTACAGGCACTCTCTGGCATACTTCTCTGCAAAAGGTGGAATGGGATGTAATGTGCATGCAAAATGTTTAATGCATGCACAGGATCTGGGTTTATCGTCTCATGCAAAGGACTCAAGGGGACCAGTCTCCACAAATGTTAACTCTGAAGAAAAAAAAATCTTTTCAAACCTGGCTGCTGTCTCATGTGGGAACGGAGCCGCAGACCTTGGGATAATTGTCTGACATCTTACTGGGCAACCAGGCCATAATTGTGGTTAAAAATCTGTAATATGTTAGGCTTTTTTTTACTATCATAAAGATGTACTGGTGTTACAATAGCATTGCTTGGGGTAGTGCAAAAATACAGCATCAGCACAGACAGAGTCTTGCCATAGTGGTGATGTTACAATAGTTTTAAAAGGAATAATTTAAGTGCATATTGTTGAGGAATCGTATTATACAGCCATGGAGAGGAAGTTTCAGATTATTTTTATTTCATACCTAGTAAAATTTGTGGAACAGAAGTCCTTGTAATTAAAAGTTTGTTTTTTTTGTTTTTTTTTGTTTTTTGTTTTGGTTAGTTTATGCAGAAAGTTTATTTCCAAGTGATCTGTGTGAGTGGGTACACTTTTACTGATCTAAGTATGTGTTGTTGTTGTTGTTGTTGTTGTTTTGTTTGACGTCTTTCCACATTACGTGATATTAGACGGAAAAAAAAAAATCGGGGCCGGGAAAAAAGGTTAACACGAGTCAAAAGAATTAACTTTTCTACAGCTATAACACAAAAGTAGAAAATCCACTTAATCAAAGATTAAAAGACAAACACAACAAAAAAAACGAAACATGTAACTCTTCTGTCTCATCTCACCACTGACTGTTATCTATTATAAGTATTTGCCAATCGGACTTTTAGCTAAGTGCAAAAAGAAAAGATACGTTTCACTTGCTGATAGGAAAAGACTTTGATTAAGCTGTACAGACGTATTTGGAATGAAATTTTTCATTAAGTTACACGAAAGAATGTGATCAGTTAATATGCTATGACAACATATACAATGTATATTTTTGACATACTTTGTTTTAAAACAATCCAATTTCCATCTACAGATCAAGGAACTTATCTGTCGTCTGCAATAAATGTTTTGATCGTACTTACTGAACTTTTCATGAATATTTCCCATTTCATCGTGTAAACCCAAAACACCCAGTTTCTCTTTCTATCAAATGAAAATTAGAAAATTGTACTTTTATGCCAAAGTAGAGCATTCTTGCATTGACATAGAGAAGTTCAAAACATGCGAATCTGATGATCGTTTTGTTCCTCTCTTTGCTAGAACATCAACCTTTTCATTATAATATAAGCCACAGTGGGAGGGCACCCAAAGAAATGTTATTTCAGTGTCTCTGACTGAGAGGAAATGTAGGCTTCTAAACTATTTATTTCAGTGATCATCTCAGGTCGAACTTTGAATCTAAAATTCTTCATTACAGTAAGAACTGATTTGGAATCTACATATGAAATAAGTTTAAAATAAATTTTGAGGGCAATCAACAACAAACTTTAAAGCCATAATTATAGCAGTTAACTCAGCAGTGAATATAGATTTTTTTCCGAGATAATAGGACTTTTCTTTGTTAAGGCCTGGAATAATGTATGCTGCACCTGCATGTTCATTGATTAATGATCCATCAGTGTATATCTTAAAATGGTTGGAATAGTGATCATGCAAATGCATTTTGGTATTGGATAATAACAAATTAGTATTTTCAGCCTTTGTTGAATCTGTATATTCAATATCAAAATGTGCTCGTTTAGTTTCCAGAGAGGGATAGGAGACACAACAGATCTTTGTGTGTGTGTATGTGTGTGTGTGTGTGTGGGGGGGGGGTGACTAGATGAAGGTTGATATGCTTTTTGGATTGGTTTGCTTTGTCTGCTTTCTCACATAATGTGGTTTATTTCACTCACATCCCTACCAACTGCTCTCTCCTTTTTTCCTTTAAACCAGTACGTGTGGATCTCTCCCACATTTTCCCTTTTTATAATCTTCTGTTCCATTTCCCTATTTGTTTCGTGTGTGTGTGTGTGTGTGTGTGTGTGTGTGTGTGTGTGTGTGTGTGTGTGTGTGTGTGTGTGTGTGTGTGTTCCATGAGGACAAATTAAAGTATCGTGTATCCTATAGGGTGGTGATAGGAGGAAATTGTTTTTAGAAAGTATGAATAGAAAGAAGAAAAAAAAATGTTGTTGATGAGTGATCGGAAAAGGAGGTGGCTTAGCTAGTTCATGGCATTATGATGCAAAACAGTTTTGTTTATTTCGCTGATGTATTATAATGATACAAATGATAGTAAGCTCCGGAAGTGAGCGATGGAAACTATCATATATTGCACGAAACTATATGTATTCATCTGTTGATATGTATTTAAACCATCCTTTGATATGAATAAGGAATATCAATTTGTTGATAAACAAGAGTGTGCAGATATCTTTCCTTCATACGTGTTTAAGTGCTGTTACTGTTACTAATGAACCATTTTATGAAGGAAAATCCTTCTCTGAAATGTAGTGATTATGTAAAATGACAAAACCATTATTGTCGCGATGGAAGAGACATGAAATGATAAAAGCATTCTTATCTTGATGGAAGAGACGAACGCAAATCATTTCTTATATGCAATGATCATATTCTTGGTTTATCGTAAAAAGGTCTATGTGGAAATCCTTTCCCCCAATGTTTAAAGCACGATTTTGAAAAGGTCTATGTGGAAATCCTCCCCCCCCCCCCCCCCAATGTGTAAAGCATGATTTCGAAAGTGTATATATGGAAATCCTTCCCCTTCTCCCCTCCCCCTTCCCCCCCTCCCCCCCCCCCCCCCCACCCACACACACACACACATGTGTAGAACATGATTTTGGAAAAGAGGTTCTATTGTGATATTGTGATGACAGTTTATAGATTTCGCTGTGGGTATTTCCCCAAGTTCTGGTGAAATATAAAGTAACCGTTGGTTATGAATATGATTAATAGCCATGATGAATAATAGCCATGTTATAGCAGGCTAGATAATCAAGGTAGTTATCAGTTCCCCCAGGTAGAGTCGTTGTCCTGGTGTGACCGGGAACTGGTTGCCACTGCTAGAGGGTCTGGGCGTAGCCAGAGTCTACCCCTTGTCTCCACCCAGCTGAGGGTGTGGAGATGTCGACGTGGGAGTCGACAGTGACCCGACCTGCCACTGCGCCCAGGTCTGGGGCGTAGCCGAGTCTACCCCTGTCTCCACCCTGCTGAGGGTGTGGAGAGGTCGGCGTGTGAGTCGACAGTAACCCGACGTGCCAGTTGTGCCAGATCCGCCGTTTCTGCCGAGTCAGAGCCGCTGCTCTTGAGGTATTTGAACCAGCGACCTGTTGGGCTAGTCGTACCAGAGCCGTCGCCTCTGCTGTACCAGGGCCGTCGCTTTGTGGTGTTAGAACCAACGTCTTATTTTGTGTTTGAGCCGCACCTCTTGTGTTGGAGTCGTCGCTCCTGTTGTGGACAGAGCCGTCGCTTCGGTTTTGTGTGGACTCTGCGAGCTCCTCCTCCTGACTGTGTGAGTCCCAGGAGAGGACTTCCTCTACAGTGTTCTTCGCGAGAGACTTGTGACGTCCGAAGAACTGTCGTGTTATGCCGGACGTGGCCAGAAGAAATAGATTAACATATATATGCCTCTTGTGTTGTACGGCTAGTGTTACGGCGTACGCTTTATTGATATTGTTGTATATTGATGTGTCTTTGTATATTTGTGTGTTGATGGCTCGGGCAGCATAAAAGAAAACGATGACGTGTTGCCTGGCTGTCCATGTTTCGAATGTGTGGGTGTGTGTGAATTAAAAGTCGTACACGCATCCAAATTTCTGTGAGTCAGACAAACAGACGCACCTACCAACGCATCCGTAACATCTGGTGACCCCGTAGAAAACTTTTGGCCTTTACCTTCTAAATTGTTTTAGGATTAGGATTTGTTTTTGTACTCCAGTAGAGTGCCCCAGTTATTAAGAATAGGACACGTTTACAGAATTTTCTGTTGAGAGATTCTATTGTATTGTGTTGTGTTGTTGTATGCCTGGTTGTATCTAAACTGATTTCCCGTCTCCAGCGTAACGGGATATCTTCATGTTCATCCATTGAACGTCCTCAGTCATCATGTTGACTATTCTTACGTTTTGAATGTGGGCTGGCGCAGCATTAAAAAAAACCCAGAGGTTTAATGTAGTTTTCTTGCTCTGGACACAAACATGTCAAGAGTCTTTGCCTCGACAACTGTGTCGGGCAGGGCGTTCCAGTCCTTTACAGTACGTGGATAAAAGGCCCCCTGTCGATACTAAGTTTGGCACTGTGGTTGTTTTAATTGCTGTTCATGTCCTCCACGCTGACGGGTTGGAGCAGGAATCAGCTGGGATCTATCCATGCAGACCAAGCCAAGTATGATTTTAAACAGCATGGCCAATCTGGTGATCTTCCTTCGCTGCCTTAGGGGGTGCCAGTCCAGTTGCTGGATGAGGCTGCTGACGTTGGAGGAGGTGTGATAACGTCCTGTGACAAAGCGTGCAGCCCTCCTTTGGACTGATTCCAGCTTGTCCTCGTTAGTCGTCGTGTAGGGTCCCACACGGTGCAGGCATATTCCAGCGTGGGTCGTACCATGGCTTTGTAGGCTGTGGCCTTTAGCTGGGTGGCGCTGATCTTGAGGTTACGCCTGAGGAAGCCAAGGGTCTTGTTGACCTTTTTGCGGATACTATTTATATGTTTGTCCCAGCTAAGGTCGTCCGTGATGGTGACTCCAAGGTACTTTGCAGAAGTAACCACATCGAGAGTATGTCCATGTAGATGGTATTCGCTGGACAGTGGTCGTCTCTTTCTTGTCACTGGCAGAGTTGTACACTTCCCAGGATGGAACTCCATATCCCAGCTCTTCTCCCACTGTTGAAGTGTCTGGAGGTCTTGTTGTAGCTGGGACGGGTCCTGGTTTGACGTGAGGAGTCTACAGACTGCAGTGTCGTCTGCAAACAGGCGAGTCTGTGAGGTGAGCTGATCTGGCAAGTCATTAATATAAGCCAGAAAAAGGTAAGGTCCAAGCACCGATCCTTGTGGCACCCCGGATCTGACATCTGCTAACTCTGAAGCTGCTCCGTCTACAACTACGGCTTGTCTCCTATCGCTGAGGAAGCTTTCAATCCACCGACTGATGTTGCCACGGACTCCATAATGGTGTAGTTTGTGGAGCAGGAGACTTTGGTTAACTTTATCGAACGCTTTTGCAAAATCCATTATGACAATGTCGGTCTGCGCTCCGCCTTCCATATTCCGAGACATTCTTCTGCAAACTCAAGGAGCTGCGTCTCGCAAGACCTCTGCCTCCGAAAGCCCTGTTGTTGTGGGCAGAGGATGGCGTTCTGTTCTAGATGGTTCATAACTGCATTGACGATAACATGTTCGAAGATCTTGCACGGTATACTCGTCAGTGACACTGGGCGATAGTGACTGATAGATTATGGTCAAAACTGGATCGACTTCTGTGGCAATTTCTTTCAGCACTCGAGGTGATATCTGGTCAGGATCACAGGCTTTGTATGTATTAAGCTTCAGTAGTAACTTCCTTATTCCTTCCTCAGAGATACTGATGTTGGTAAGCAGGTCACTTTCTATCTCCTTCATGGGGCATTTTTCCTGAAACTCTTCATCAGTGTACGTTCTACCCTCGCTAAATACATACTGGAACTGGGCATTTAGCACCTCCGCTTTCTCCTTGGGATCAGATACAAGCTTGCCGTTTACCTTCAGTGGGGAGACTCCAGTCTTTGCTGTGCGATGGTGCTTGATGTACGTCCAGAATCTCTTGAGTGAAGGTGTCTCATCAGGTGCAGTATCAGTAAGGGACTGGTTGATATAGACCCAGTACGACCGTCGGAGTTCGCGTTGGATGGTGCTTCGAAGAAGGCGGGATTCTGCTCGGAGCACCTCGGACCCACTCTTCTTCACCTGTTTATATACTCTTGCTCTCCTGTTAATGAGCTTCTTCAGTTATGGTGTCACACAGGGTTTGCTGGATTTGGGGCGGGCTTGCTTATGAGGAATGTACTTCTCAACTGCAGCTGTGTAGGCCCCTTTGAACATGGTCCATAGTTCTTCCGTGGAGAGGTTCCCCCGACTTTCCATATTCGCTTGTAGCTCCTTCATGCTTGCCTTCATACTATCCCAATCTGCCTTTCTAGACAGGGGGATCCTTCGAGGGGCTGTCTGTGCTTCTGCGTGTTGCTATTTAGCTCACAATAAACTATGTCGTGGTCTGATAAACCTGGGATCACCTCAACACGGGAGACAAGATGGGGAGTGTTTGTCAGGATGAGGTCAAGGGTGTTGTCTCCTCTCGTGGGCTGTAACACCATCTCTCTAGGCCATGGTCCCTGATCAACTCAATGAACTCGTTGTGGAGGCGTGGATAGTTTGATTTGGGCTTGAGCGTTCGCTGTGTCCAGTCCCAATCGCGGAAATTAAATCCCCTCCGATCAGGAGGTGGGCATTCTGGATTGAGGCTACTCTAGTCAGTGAGTTCCGAAACTGTGCAAAGCTGTTCTCATCTCCCACGTCCGGCCGGTAGTAAGAACAGAGGTAGAGAGTCTTCATGCCAGTGAGCTTGACAGCTACCCAGATGAGCTCGCAGTCCGTCATCAGTTCTATTGCAATGGAGCTCTTTAGGTCTGACCTGACGGCAAGAAGTACTCCTCCACCCTCTCTGTTCCGGTCCTTTCTGTAGACGCTGTAGGTGTCTGGGAGTATTTCACTGTCACTGATATTGGAGTCCAGCCAGGTCTCCGTGCCGACAATGACATCGGGTTTCATGCTTTCGATCATCCATCCTATCTCTGCCCGTTTGCCAACTGCAGAATGAAAATTAATGTTCAGTATGCGGAGAGGTCTCCCTTTATATTTATTCTGCTGGCTAGCCCTGGTGGATGTTGATGCATGCTGCGGTCGAAAGTCAGTTTCTTTAGCAGGAGGCGAGGAGCAGGAGGCATGGCTGGAGGCGTCGGGTAGCGTGGATGCAGTGGCAAGCCAACTGACACTATGGAGATCGAAGACTGTAAGACTGTTGGGATTTCCGCAGATGGCACAATACTAATGCACATTCTCATCATTGAGCTTGCTGTATCTAGTGCTATCAATACTTTGGCAACGGGCATGAAACCACAGTCCACAGGTTTCACACTCAACCCCTTTATCTTCCCAGGTGACAGTGATGTCGCAAGTTTCACAGGGGAAGTGGACACTACTAGCGTCAGGAGTTGAATTCGGTCCTGGATTGGGCTCCGGAGCATATGAGTTCAGCAGGAGCAGCACAGCCAGATATAGTCGTGTAGTTCGGTCTCTATGAAAGGACGTACACTGTCTTGTGTACTTGTTGCTGTTGCCTGAGTGTGTAAGAAGGCCCAAACCAAATCCCGCCACACGGAACACTGTCTTATGGGCAAATCTATGTTGGCTGACATCAGGGAAGTCAGTCTGAACGGTTGCGTCTGTTTTGAAAAACTTCTGCCCCAAGAAAACAGGCACCAGTACTTGGACTGTTAGGTAGAGCATATTCTTGTTTGCAGGTACTCACTATAGTGCTGATTCATAATCGCATTGTCTATAGTAGGGCGACATGCTACCTCCCTTGCACATCTGGTAGATTATAGTACGGTCTCAAGAAACAACTACACAATATCTTTGGATGTGCGAATCGGGTCGCGCTGCAACGTCGCTTGCAAGTCTCTCGGCAGGTGCCTCTGTAGGTTTACTTGTGCTTAAATCATGTGTTGGCACACAGTCAAACAGCAGTTGGAACCAGAGGAGTCACCAAACAACAAAAGGTTTTCTGCTTACAGTCTCTCGACAGGAACATCTGTAGGTTTGCTTGCGCCTGAATGTTGAGGCACAATCAAACAACAGTCGGGACAACACCAAGAACCAAACCGGAAGATGGCGGACTGTAGTGAGCAGTGGATGATCTCAGCTGAAAGAAAGGGTTTCCCGCCAAGGGTCAATGATTTCCTCTCCAAACTGGTCTACCCGAGTCGAGAACACACACATGCATCCTGCATCCAAAACAATCTTTAGAAAATGGAGGAAAGGCCGGACGAAATAAAGAAATTTCACTTGGATAAAGGAGAGAGATCAAAAACTACGGCTTCTCCTTGCGCATGCGCCAACCCACGTCTCCTTTGTATAGTTTCTGGAGATACGAGGGCCTAATTCTTTTCCTCTTTTGTGGGCTTTAGTTTGATTATCTTTTGTTACCTCTCCTGATTATTTCTGTTTCTACCTTTTCTTGGGGATTGCGTTGCTCCTATAGCGTTCTTAGGATTCTTTCTCTTGAATGAATGTGTGTTTGGCTGGCTGCCTGGGCCATTAAAAAAATAATTCCAAAAAGAAAAAAAAAATATTGTATTGATTGATTTATGCATACGTTCATTGATTATTTCTATTATTGATTGATATATGCATATGTTTATTGATTATTGCTACCACTGATTGATTTATGCATATGTTTATTTATTGTTGATTGATTTCTGCATATGTTTAATCATTATTCCTGTTATTGATTGATTTCTTTATCACTTATTATTGATTGCTAATTGCCTTTCCCGTACCCCTAAACATCTGTTTATTAGTTATTAGTGTCGTTTCGTTGGGTTTGGACAATAGTCAATATTTTCAAAAGTGTGAAAGATATAAATGTTTGTGTGAAAACCAAAAAAAAAAAAACAATTATGATGACCTTCCTTGAAATATATTTCAGTGGACATAGTGTCTATTTTTTTTGTTGATTGTATTTGGTCCACTGACTTAGTTTTTCAATATGACCTCTGTGGACAAAGATAAAATTTTCACTAAATACTTACAACGTGGTAAGGCATTTGGTCTTGAAGGACAGGTTTTATTAGACTATGTTGATAAATGTGTTTTGCAAGATTTAGAAAGAGAAGAGAGAATGAAAGTGAGACGAATGCAGCAGGAAACTAAAAGAGAGGAGTTAAAAATAAAGGAGACAGAGGAAACTAAAAGAGAGGAGTTGAAAATAAAAGAGATTGAGGAAACTAAAAGAGAGGAGTTGAAAATAAAAGAGTTAGAGGAAACTAAAAGAACGCAAGAGATGGAAGGAACTAAAAGAGCACAAGAGATGGAAGAAACTAAAAGAATAGAGTTACAAGCTTCTCGCCAAAGTGTAATTTCAGGTCAGGACAGTGGAAGTCAGAGTGCTAGCATACCCAGGTCTAACGCCCCTCGTCCTACCTTTTTGAAATTACCTCCCTTTAAAGAAAGGACAGATGGTATTGATAGCTATCCTTTCTGCTTTGGAACCCATGCCCGTTCTCTGGGCTGGTCAGAAAATGTATGGGTTACTTACCTTTCTACATTATTTGAAGGTTCGGCATTAACTCTTTATCACAGCCTTGCAGAAAATAACGTGGTTTCTTACGAGCATTTGAAGGAGAGTTTGTTAAAGAAATTGAAATATACTCCACATGGCTTTCGTAAACGTTTTCGTGAGGCTAAACCCAGTGCAGATGAACACTTTGAAACATTTTCGGTTGGCTTAGACGTCTATTTGATCGTTGGATTTCGTTGTTCAAGATTGAGAAATCTTATGTCTTGTGGATCTTATTTTAAGAGAGCAGTTTCTCGAGTGTGTCTCAAAGGATTTAGCTACTTTTCTGTGTGAAAAAGATGAAAAGACGTTTGACGGTACGATTAAGTCTGCTGAGTCATACAGGCGTGCCCATCCCACTAAGTTCCTTTCCAGGAAGGCTGATGTAAATATTTTCGCTTCCGTTGCCTATGGAACTTTGGGACAGTCGGATAGAACCCCATTCCGTGGTCAGTCACATAGATGTCGTAGGTATTCTGCTCCTCATACTATTGTCCAGAATCCTAGTACCTCAGCTAGTCGTGGCAACTTTTTCAGTGATAACCGTTACCGCGGTCGTGGCGGTCGTCACTATTCTGGCAACAAAAGTTTCTCAGGAAATACGTTGGATCAGTCTACCAATATTGTCTGCTTTTTGTGTAAGAAGACAGGACATATGGCTTCTAAATGT
Source organism: Conus canariensis (assembly GCA_033310375.1). Lineage (NCBI taxonomy): Eukaryota > Metazoa > Mollusca > Gastropoda > Neogastropoda > Conidae > Conus > Conus canariensis. The sequence continues at coordinate 33,217,431 of CM065724.1, forward strand.
TCGTGGAAGTCGGGTAGAAACCCTTGCAAAGTTTGCAATCTTAGCCACCCGGATAAGTGTCCCTTTCTGTTTGGCAACTCGACTGTCGTCGACAAGTCAGCTGACAAACACTCTACTCCTGCTTGTTCTGTTATTCGTGCTCCTTTCGCTTGTTTAGCGCGGGAGAATTCACAGGAAAATTACACTTGGAGTCTGGTTCTGTCAATGGCACTCTAAGTTCTGTACAACGCGATACTGGTGCTACGATCTGTTGTGTTCGCAAGAGAATGGTTTCTGACAGCCAGATGCCAGGTAGTACAGTGAAATGTGTTTCTTTCAGTGGCCGTTTGGATGAATTCCCACTGGCTACAGTCTCAGTCAGTTGTCCCTACTTTGAGGGCAATCTAACCTGTTGTGTCTTAGAAAGCCCTGTCGCAGATCTCATTGAAGGTAACGTTCCTTGTGTTTGTGAAAGCAGTGAATCCAGTGATGTGACTGAGGAACCCTTCTCTTTGGCTGCCGTTACGAGGGCTAGAGCTAAACATGTCTGGACAAGAAATCTTTGTGTTAGATCCCTGATGATCTGAACATTTCACGTTCTGATCTGATTCAGAAACAAAGGGATGACGACTCTTTATTTAAAGTCATTTGTTCAGTTAGCATCTTCTGGTGAGGTAAAGAAGTCAGGTACAACCACCTTCTCTATGTCGGTTTCTCAGGTTATGTCGACAATCACCTCACAGGGAAATTCAGTACCATGGTAAGACATAGCGCCTCTGAGTTCTGGCCAAAAGGAGATTTCTTTGAAGTGTTCTCCAGGAGTTTTTCCTTTTTTGAACCCCTTTCCAGAGTCTCATGTTCCTGAGGTTGCGTACACAGTCGGTGTTGCCCAACACTGTGATGATGCGCTACCTATTCCTACCTTAGCTGTCCCCATGGCATCTTCTATACTAGATGAATATATGAACCGGGTGTGGCTCAACCCCCCTAGAGTGTCAGGAGATAAGGGCCGAAACACTTGCTTGAAGGGGGCTTCTCTTCTGAGGACTCTCTGCTGCCACGCTGTCCACGAGTTTCTTTCTACTGATGCATGGGTAAACCATTGGCTTCCGGGAATAGGCCGGAGGACGTCCAGGAAAGACCGGAGGACACTGGGAAAGACCAGAACCAAGGGCTCTGTGGGCTGGTTCCCCACTTTGCCTTCAACATGTGCCTACTAAGTACAAAAAGAAAAGATGCTCCCAGGATTCACCGAAAGGGGGAGAGAATGATGAATCCATCGGTGCTCAACCAATCACGACTGCAAATCCCAAACGGACTATGAACATGGACCAAATGGAATATCCATGTGTCTGTGGAAAGCGTTTCGCTACCACCCATGGCATGAAGATCCACAGAACAAAGATGGGATGTGTGAAGACTCATCTGAATGTGCAGCAGCGCACTGCATCAGCAGATAAGACGTCGGAAGACCAAGACCAGGATTTAAACCACAGTGCCAAGGACATCCACGCTGTTGGTTCGGACGAGGAATTTGCACAGGTCCTCGATGCCAGGCGCCTGAATCTCAACCTGCCACGAGCAAACGAAACTGAAGATTGGGAGAAACTGGATGCACAAATCGTCTAAAGACTCGATGCACTGATAGGGAAAAGCACCCTGGAACACAAACTAGCCACATATGGAGACATTGTGCATGCCACATGTAGAGACGCATATGGAGCAAAACTACCCAAAGAGAACACACCTCCAAAGAAATCCAGACGCCAAGAAGAAATGGACAAGATCAGGGTCCAAAAGAAGAACCTCAAGAAGCAAATGAAGACCGCACTGCCAGCTGAAAAACAAGGCTTGGAAAAACTCTGGAAAGACCTGAAAGCAAAACACAGCGCCCTCAGCAAAGCGGAATCTGCGAGGAAGAGGAAGAGCAAAAAGAAGAAGACACAAGAGCGCTTCTTCAGAGACCCCTTCCAGTTTGTCAAAACACTGTTTGAGCAGCCAAAATCTGGGACCCTAAGTGTGGACAAAGGAGTTCTTGAGCAGCATCTGAGGAAAACATACTCTGACTCACAGAGCAAAGCACCACTCGACATTCAAGGTCTGGTGTGGCCAACCAACCCTGAGGAACAGTTCAATGACAAGCCTCCAACGTTGGCGGAAATCAAGAAGGTGGTCGACAAAGCCAGAGCCAAATCATCACCAGGGCCAAACGGAATACCTTACCAGTTGTACAAGAAATGTCCTAAGGTGCTGGAGTGGCTCTACAGGCTGCTGCGATCAGCTTGGAGAAACCAGAAGATCAGCGGCCAGTGGATGACGGCAGATGGTGTGTACATCCCCAAAGAGCAAACCGCAAGTGACATCAGCCAGTTCAGGCCAATATCACTACTCAACGTCGAAGGGAAAATCTTCTTCTCTGTCATGGCAGCAAGGCTGACCAAGTACCTCATGGAAAACAAGTACTTGGATGTGTCAGTCCAGAAAGGTGGCATCCCAGGCGTGGCTGGCTGTGTAGAACACGCCACAATGATCTGGGACGCAATCAAGAGCAAAAACAGAAAAGAGAGACCTGAGTACTGTGGCTTGATCTGGCAAACGCATATGGATCTGTACCCCATGAGATGACACAGTTGGCTCTTGAGATGTACCATGTGCCAAAGAACATCTGCGACATGCTCAAGAAGTACTTCAATGGCTTCTCAATGCGGTTCTCTACCAAGGAGTACACAACAGATTGGATCAACTTGGAAGTGGGCATTGCAATGGGCTGTGCAATTTCCCCAATACTGTTCGTGTTGGCAATGGAAGTCGTCTTGAAAGCAGCAACAAGCAACGCAAGACAAACAGACCTTGGCGATGGATACAAGATGCCCCCTCTCAAGGCCTTCATGGATGACACTACAGTGATTTCATCCAGAGAAGACGAGACACGTCATGTGCTGGAAAGGCTGGACGACATAGTTGCCTCATCCAAAATGAAGTTCAAGCCAAAGAAATCATGGAGTCTCTCACTGAGGAAAGGAAAAGTGTCCGAATCTGTGGTCTTCAGTGTTGCCAACCATGCCATTCCAACAGTCACAGAAGAGCCAGTCAAGAGCCTTGGAAGATGGTATGATGATTCGCTGAAAGACACACAAAGAGCAAAAGAAACCAAACAGATGTCGGAAGAAGGCTTGGAGACCATTGATCAGTATGGGCTCCCTGGCAAATACAAGGTCTGGTGTCTGCAGTTCATGCTGATACCAAAGCTCCTATGGCCTCTGATGATATACAACATCTGCACCAGCATAGTGAAGGCAATGGAAGCCAAAATCAACAAGTTCACAAGGAAATGGCTTGGTGTCCCACCCTGTCTGACTGACATAGTGGTGTACTGTCGCCAAGCAAAGCTGAAACTACCACTGAAATCCATCCTGGAAGAATACAAAGCAGGAAAGATCAGACTTCAAAGCATGCTGGAGGACTCAGAAGACAAGGTGGTAGAAGCAATCAAGCCCCAGCTGAAGACAGGCAGAAAATGGAAAGTTCAAGAGGCGATGGATTCTGCAAAAGAAAGTCTCAAGATCAGAGAAATAACAGGACACACACAGACCAACAGACAAGACAGGGGGTGACCAAAACTGAATGGTGGTCAAAGGCCAAAGGAAAAGCCAAAAGAGACATGATGATTCAGGAGATGAGAAAAGAAGAAGACCAAAAAAAGACTCCCAAAAGCAGTCCAGCAGAGCCAGCAAGGGCAATGAACAACGTGGGAGAATGCACTCCAAAGAAGTCTCACTTGGAATGACATTTGGCACATGGCCCCTCTCAGGATCAGCTTCATTCTCAGATCTGCATATGACCTTCTGCCCTCAAATGCAAACCTGGTGAAATGGGGAAGAACAGACGATCCTGCATGCCCCCTCTGCCATGAAAAACAAACAGTGGAGCATGTCCTAAGGTCATGTAAAGTAGCCCTGGCTCAAGCAAGGTACACATGGAGGCACAGCCAAGTGCTCAAAGAGATTGTACAAGTAGTCTGGGCTAGTACCATCACAACAAAAGGGAAAATCAGGACTCCAAAAGCACCCGCAACATTCTTCACGGCAGGAGGCGGCAAATCATGGCCAAGAACAACAGTACCACTCGGAACATGCAGGCAGAGTCTGCTGGACGGGGCAGATGACTGGGAGTGCACTGCAGACCTCCCAGAATAGAAGAGTCACCCAGAGATCATCAGCAAGAGTGGCATGAGACCAGACATAGTAGTCCACTATCAGTCAACCAAGCAGCTGATCATGATCGAGCTCACGGTGCCATATGAGAACAGAATGGAGGTAGCTCAAATCTACAAGACTGAAAAGTATGCTGATCTGGCAAACAGCCTGAGGAGAGAAGGCTATCAGGTCAAAGTCCTCACTGCAGAAACTGGAGCTAGGGGGTTTGTAGGAACGTCTGCATACAGCCTCATGAAACAGCTCACAGTTGCAGGGAGGGAAAACACAGAGCCCTGAAAGCAATGGCAGAAGCGGCAGAGAGGTGTTCAAGCTGGATCTGGTCAAGGAGGAACAAAAGTGAACTTCATAAGGCTTAAATTTCCTACAAATATCAGGTGTCCCTGTGGCTCAGTGGTTAGAGTGCGAGTCATTAAGTAGAAAATGAGCATGTCCAGAGGGTCATGGGTTCGAATCCCAGCCATGGCTCGTCCCAATATGGGAAAAAAGGGGGCAGCAGAGGGACATCCGGAGTCATGAACCAGGTGTGGCCCAACCCCCCTAGAGTGTCAGGAGTTAAGGGCCGAAACACTTGCTTGAAGGGGGCTTCTCTTCTGAGGACTCTCTGCTGCCACGCTCTCCACGAGTTTCTTTCTACCATGCAGTACAATTTGATTGCACTTTGTCTGACAGCAATGCTAAGGATTTAGTACAATCTTTGAGGATTTTCAGGATATTCAAACTTCGAAACCAGGTTCCTTCTCAGGTGATGTACTGCAAGAGATTCCACTTACAACAGATGTTCCAGTTTGGAAAAAAGTGTTACGATATCCCCTTCTTTGTCAGAGAGGTTGTTGAAAGAAAAGTTGGCATCATGTTGGAACTCGGTATCATTGAGCCTTCAAGTAGTCCCTATGCCTGCCCAGTTGTGTTAGTCAGGAGGAAAGATGTACATGTCGTTTTTGTATCGATTTTTGGTCTTTGAATAAGATTACCGTCTTCGATGCTGAGCCCATTCCTGACGTGGAAAGTCTGTTTGCAAGGTTAGCTGACGCTCAGTTTTTTACGAAGATAGATCTTGCGAAGGGATATTGGCAGATAGTTGTTAAGCCCGAGGATCGTCCAAAGACGGCTTTTACAATGTATATGGGTCTTTTTCAGTTTGTTAGGATGCCTTTTGGTCTTGTGTCCGCACCTGCAGTTTTGGCACGCATGATGCGCATGCTGACTTTGGATCAGTTCTCTGCTGTCAGATTCTTTGACGACATTCTTGTACATAGTGTATCATGGGATGCACATCTTCGTCATGTGAAGGGTGTCCTTTTGTGTCTGAGGTCTTTCAACCTCACAGCTCGTCCCTCGAAAACCGAGGCAGGCTTCCATTCTCTGGAATTTCTCGGCCATATCGTTGGTGATGGTACTATGCGCCTTGAGCAGAAAAAGATCGATAAGATCCTGAAAATATCCACTCCTACTACTAGAAAGCAAGTCAGATCTTTGTTAGGTTTACTTAGCTTCTACAGGAGATAATATCTCCTGGAAAAACTGGGAACATATTATGTTCCCAGCTTTTCCATTTGAGTGCTCCACTTTCTGACTTAATCAAAGATGTTGGTCGTGCTGGAAGATCCATTTCTTGGACTCCTGAGTGTGCTGAAGCATTACAGAAGATTCAGAGTATTTTGTCTTCTGCACCTGTGTTACTGTTACTTAGGTTAGGTAAGCCCTTTGTTCTTAGAACTGATGCTAGTTCTGTGGGGCTAGGTGCTGTATTGCTTCAGGGGAATGAAGATGCTCTTCATCCAATCGTTTTTGCGAGTCGGAAGCTGTTAGATCGTGAGAAGGCATACAATACAGAGATAGTTAATATCTAGGTTCTATCCCACCACATCTTATTTTGCACGAAAACCCCCCTTTTCACAAACAAATCTCGTCCATCTCATGCTACTTTTTGCCAAAATTAACACCTTTTTCTACAATTAAAATTAACATGCAAAAACCTCCAAAATTGACGTAATTGTTACTTTAAAATGGGGGCTTACGTGCAAAACAAAAACGGGTGATATAGAACCTAGATATTAACTATCTCTCTCCTCTTCTGATTCTTGCGCAAAACAATAGGAACGGCCTACTTAATTTTTTTTAATTGGTGTTTTTAATTTGGCATAAAAATGAAGCCCGGAATAGTTGCAGAGCTTATTGATATATTCAGAATTTGGGAGTTGGAGAGGGGGTGGGGGGATGATAGAGAAGAGTTTGAAGAATTAATTACGGAGCTTTTTGAGCGCGCCGATATGCGAGAAAGCGTAAGGAACGCCATCAGTACACTATCGCATTCTTGGCCCAATCCAGTTGTAAAGTTGTTTACCATTTTAATTGATCAAATAGCTCCTGAAGATCTTGATTTGACCGCTTCTACTGACCCTGAAGGAGTAACTGTTACCTTTAAACCTAAACAGTTTTTAAGATTAGTAAAAGACTATGAGTAATAAATAACAGCTGAATTTACAATTATTTTTTTTATTGTTTTTAAAAAGAGTTTAAAAATGGATTGCGACGAGCTATTAAAGTGTGAGGAGGCAGCAGACCTCTGTCATAAAGAAAGATTATACTCGCTGGCTGCGTGTGGGAAAACCAGGCAGTATTTAGGCGTTGAACTAAGTATCGAACAGATTCAGCAATTGTCTATATCAGACGTTGAGAAGTATTACGCTAGGTACGAAGCACAGCTAGGATAAAAAATGGTTAGATCGGTGGGACAGACAATAATTAGTTTATATGCTAAGTTAGTAGGCAAGATAGCGCCGATTGATTCAGAAGAAGATTTAAAATATGACTTAACACAAGATCCGGTTTTAACCAAGTCTCTAGAATCTCTTGCATGTGACATGTATTATAGATTTGGGACGTTGTTATGTCCATTCATCATGGGATTAATTACTTTTAATCATATTAATTTTAATCATATTAATTTTAATCAGACTAAAAAAAATGAGCGAGCAGGAGAAGACTCCACAGGAGCAGAATACCTCACAAGTGAATTTACAGGCGAGTGCCCCACAAGTGAATTCACAACTGAGTGTCCCGCAGGTGAGTAGTGTTACTAAAGCTAAAAATTCTGGCCGCGTTGAGGCCGGTCGTAAACTAGCTGAATGGAACAGACTGCAAAAAGCAAACCAAGCAGCAAAACAAAAATTATTAGATAGTAATACAACATTAGCACCAGCACCGCCGCCGCCAACAACAACAACACAATCAAACTATAAGATGTATTATTATGTGCTGGGGAGTATTGTTGTTGGTGGAGGGCTTTTGGCATACAAGCGCCTAAAGCCATACTTAGCAGCAAAGTCACAAACCCCCACAAAAACAGTAAAAGAACCAGCTTCTGCAAAAAAAGTACAACCTCCTGCTGTAGACCCATTTTTAATAAATTAGTTTTTTAAATGTGTTGTTAAGTACTGGCTAAGTACAAGCTAAGTACTGGTTAAGTCAGTTATAAAAAGTTAAGTGTAAGTAAAGCGCAAGTTAAGTGCAAGTCATGTTAAGTACTAGTTAAGATCTTAAGTTAAGTACTAGTTAAGATCTTAAGTTAAGTACTAGTTAAGTACTAGTTAAGATCTTAAGTACTAGTTAAGTTCTTAAGTAAAGTACTAGTTAAGTTCTTAAGTAAAGTACTAGTTAAGTACTAGTTAATATCTTAAGTTAAGTACTAGTTAAGTTCTTAATTTAAGTCGGCCAAGTCGATTCTCCAGTGGTCTATAGCGTATGAAAACTCGGGCTTAACGGAAGTTCGCTTGCTATTGTTGGAGTCTAGTGACTTCTTATTAACAGCAGTTGTGTTTACTTGATGAAGAGTAGAGCGCAGATTAACATTTGTATGATAAAATACTCTGTTTTCAAAGAGAGCCTGCTTGTAGTTGTTGTGACTTATATATTTTTTACAACTTCTTTACCTATGCCCTTAGCTTTCTTTATCACAGAAGTCTGGGTAGCAATACTATACATCTTTGCCCGTAGGCCAACATATTCTTGTATAATCGTCCCATTAAGTTCATCCTTCATCTTTCCGATCACTTTCTTGTTCACGGTTGAATGTAAAGGCGAATCTTTTGGGTAGTCGCATGTGTCGTACCATCCATCAGCTCCTTTAGCTACCTCCGCCTCTAAATCCTTATAGAAGTCTTCTGTTGGGATGTCTAGAATAAAACTATCAGTGTCTGTGTAAACGACATTTGATTCTGGGTACAGCGGTTTAAAGTAGTCGTATAGAAATTCTAGCATTAACAGCTTTGACAGCTCTAACACGGCAAACCCGATAAACACCGGCTTGTCCAACTTTACATTCTGTTTCTTCATCATAATGCCAACCAGGCTGCCGCTAAATCTTCTAAAGTCTTGGTAGTTAGGTTTAGAGACTAGTTTAATTGCTTGTTTTTCTTTCGTAACTAATCTTACGTCTTTACGATTGTGTACGTTCTCCATCGTCTTACCAAAACAGCTGTTGTTCATTAGTTTAAAAAAGTCTTTTTCTGAAGCGTCGGTGGCCGCAGTCCTAAGATCAGTGTTCTTCATGATGTATGGTCTCATGAAAGGCTCTTGGTCAAAGGTAATTATTCGGTGAACGGCGGTAAGTTTTAACCCGTGTCTTAAGCAAAATTGTAACAGCCTGTAATGAGAGACATACTTTCTCTTGTGTCGAAGATTAGGCACGAGCTTAGGCGGTTCTGTGGGACTCATCTTTAATTTTTCTGCTGCTAGAGGATAATCATTATGAAGGTCGTGCAACTCTGCGGGATAATCTAAGTCTACTTCTAAGATTAGTCCTATTGGATTATCGGGTGTAAGCTGTGATAGTATACTCAACACGGCAGTAACCTCATGAGGCCCGTTTATCATTTTAAAGTTTCTTAATGGCAGCGTCTGACTCATGGCCCACCCATACAGATTGTTGGCGTCTAAGTACATCAGATAGTTGGATGGTTTAGTTGGATCATAATCGTCTAAATACTTGTTGTTGGCTCTGCGGTAAGGATGACAGGCCATGCTAATGCCTCCTCTCAGCCCATCCTCAATCATCTGAAGTGTATCCAGATCCGATATTAAGTCAATCTTAATGTTTGTAGACTTCAAGAATGCGTCCCAAGAAAGGCCCGGCGCAGAGATGTACTGTGATGAATCTAGACCGTAATGTTTCATGCAAGTAGCTCTGTAATTCTGAAAGACATCAGCTAATAAACACACGTCGGCCAATAAATACTGATCGTGATAATCTCCCATCGTTTTGCAGTGCAATTCTGTCCAGGCTTTCTGCGCGTATTCATAGTCGGCGTCAGATATGTCCTTTCCTCTAAGACTAGAAAAGAAAGCGCCTTTAGGAGGAAGTGAGTCTTCATCAAACCTTTCCCACGAGTTCATGTATTCATAAGGATAGACGCCTTTACGTACTAAAGATGGATCGAAATATTGTTTAGTGATTGGACAGTCTTGTAGAGATCCTGATAATTTATCCAAACTTGCCATCAGATGCTGGGCAGAGTCATAGAAGGATAAACAGTCTACAGTAAAGGTCATGTACTTTTCTGAAGACTGTGCAATGCAGGTAACCCTCTTACATTCAGAAGTTATTGCTTGCATGATAAAGTGAGAATCATAGCCTCGTAAGTTATGAAAGAAGATAGGCAGTTTCCATTTTTCGGGGTCAACCTTGAGTTGAAGATTACAACTGTTGTGTGCCGCCCCTCTGAATTTTCCAGTAATGTGATCGTGGTCTCTTACAGTGTCACCTAATAACTTGCATTTGCATATCCAGCAGTGTGTAGATGATTTATAACGTTCTTCATCTGCGGGGGTCATCTTAATGTCTGAAAGGTTCAGCTGATTAGAGAATTGATTGCGAAGGTGTTTCATCTGCTCCAAAAATCGACCAGCTGCGTCGGAGCCTCTGTAAATCTCCGGCTGTGTGTGTCCGCCATCTGACCTAACAACGACGAAAGCATAAGAAGAGATCTGATGACGAGATAATAAGGTTGTTTTTTGTTCTTGTTGAGGGCCGTAGTACGGCGGCAAGATCGCTTCAAAGTCAGCATAGACTACGTATGGACTCATCTGCATTTTGTGTACATTCTTAAAACCAACCTTAGACCCTGGTTTTGGCGTAAGAAGTTCGATTTTGCAGTCTACAAAACTTTTACAATGTTTTTTATGACTGACAGCTGCCTCTACAGTGGGGATCCTGACCAAACACCTTCTACAAAGCCCCTGTTTAGCGGGATCCTTTGACGCATAAGCCATAAGTCTGCTCATTGTTCTGATTAATACATAATGACTCTTGGAACCGTCTGCAAACAGAATCAAGTCTACATGATTTTCAAGTGACTCGCCTAAAGTAGGGGCTTCGGGAGAGATCCTTAGAGGGACTAGATTGTCTACTGAATTCCATGTGTATACGCTTACGGTTATTGGTTTGTTTTGTTCTTCAAACTGGTCGATACTTTCTATACTCACTGGAAAGTTTATGTTATCAAAGTTCAGGCTATCTTTATACTGCCAATAATTAGAAACTCTGTCTGGGTGCTTTTTAACAGGGTGTAAATGCGCCAAAACACACCACATGAAACACAAGTTGTCTGAATTATGTATGTTTAAGGCTGCTCGTTTTAACACTAGCTCTCTCGGGAGAGGAAGGTAAGAATTGCCGACTATAGGAGAGTATTTGGTTTGTCTTAATTTGATTTCGAGGACTGTTCCTTCAGACCAGCCAGAGCCGCGCAATTTCGCTTCTTCACTTGCATAGTTAAACTGTGTAAGCATGTAATCAGCCCAGCCAGGTGTAAAGTCGTAATAGCTGATTACTTCTTTCTGTCTAGTTGAAACCCAGACTTGCATACTACTATCATCAGGGGTTATATATTCAATCAGAATGGCCAACAACACTTTTGCTGGCGGGTTAATTTGAAGAGACTCTGGGATTTTAGAAATAGCATGTGTTACGCTTTCCTGAACGTTTGTGGGGTTAATGATGTCCATGTCTAATTCAATGAACATATTGCCTAATGATTTGTTACTACCTTCCAACTGTACGTTGTTGGACAGTATTTCATACTCGGACTCACTTGTGGGTTCATTTTTAAGCCACAATATTTACGTAAATTAAAAAAAAATAAAAGTAAGTAAAAGTAAGTAAACGCGTTTTTATTCTTCACCCAAGCGTTGCAATACTACAAGACACCCTAATCTTACAAGAACGTCTGCCAATACTTTAGCTTTTTCTGAATCACTACAGCCAATGTTTAACTCTTTGATTGCTTCGTTAAACAGTTCACTATGATCTTTGATTAAATTGTTTACATCATTCTCAACCCCCGATTTACTAAAATCAATGTTTAACACTTTCATCGTTTCGTCAAATAGTTCATTACAATTTTCTATTAAAATCATTAGATCAGATTCGCTGTGTTTGGCCGTCATTTTTAAATCTAAAAATTAAATAAATAAAAAATAAAACCATGAGTATAACGCTGGTTAATTATGCAGTGCCCATTGTCGGTGTTATAGTTTATTCAACCCTAGCAAAATGTTTGTTAAGAATAAAACCGCCCAACATTGGAAAGATAGAAGATTCAACGAAACTAGTTACAACCTTTTTTTAGCTCTAGCAACAAAAGATTATCTGATTAAAAAGCACATAGACAGTCTTTCATATTATGATTATTTTAATTATTTTTTTAGTTAATAAAAAACATGAGCGAAAAAAAGATTATTAATACGATTTACCACTCTGCTGTAATCAGCGGCCTTAGTATAGGATATAGCACGTTAGCAAAAAACATGTTTAAAATGAGGCCGGCCGATCTAGGAAGGTTAGACATTGAGGATGTTGTTAAGGTTATAGCTGTAATAACGGCAGGGATTGCCTCAAAAGACTTTCTTGTTGCACAGGGGATTATCCCAGAAAACATCAATGCATAGAAAGATTAATGCATTTAGGCAGATTGATTTATAAAAAAAGATTAATGCATTTAGACAGATTGATTTATAAAAAAAGATTCATTCATTTATAAAAAAAGATGTCTGGAATAGTTCTGATGGTGGGAGGAGCTATTGTTAATGCATTGGCTTTCTCTGGCAGCAATTATATGTTTAGTAAATTGCGGTCTGATGAAGAGAGAGAACGCCATAACAAAGCAATGGAAGATTTAGCTAAGGCAAGAGACGCTTACGAGAAAAGGAGAATTGCTCACTTAGACTTTATTAATAAAAAGTTAAGAGAGCAGGGACATGCAGAGCATACATTTACAGACGTTGATGAAGCAATGAATGAATATTACTTAGTGACAGGAAAGAAGTTTCTAACATCGGCACCGCCAGAACTGTCTGACTTTTATGAACCATCTGAGGATCAGAAAATGGTAGAAATAGGCTTTATTATAGGTGCTATGGGAGCAATCTTTCTTCTTGCATATTCAATCTAAAAAACATTGTTAAAATGTAATAAAAACAGTCTCTTATGGACGATACAAAGTACAAAATATATTATTCTCCTAGAGGGTATTGGAAAGGAAAGGCTGCTATTGATAAACTGAGTAAAGCTGCTAGGGTGTCTGAATCAGAAGCGAAAGACTGGCTTTCAAAACAAGCGATCTGGCAAATATATCTGCCTGCCCCAAAAAGAATAATAAGGCCTCGATTTGTTAACTCAGTTCCTAATGACACCCACCAGATGGACTTGTTGTATCTTCCACATGACAAAGTTAGAAGAAAAAAGTTTAAGTATGCTCTTACGGTTGTTGACATGGCTTCAAGGTATAAAGACGCTGAGCCTTTAACAGATAAAAGCTCAACTGCTGTGGCTGTGGCTTTACAACAAATATACATGCGAGGTCCATTAAAGTATCCTAGGCTGATTCAGGTTGATGATGGGAAAGAGTTTAAAGGAGCTGTAAACCAACTGCTTTTAAGACATCGGGTTATAGTTAGGAGAGGGATCCCAGGCAACCATCGCTCCCAAGCTCTAGTAGAAAACTTTAATAAGAATCTAGCTGAGCGCCTGTTTATCTATCAATATCATAGAGACCTTATGGACAAAACACGCAACACAGAATGGGTTAGGAGATTGCCAGCAGTCTTACGCGCCATGAACAATGAAGAATTTAAAGCAACAGGTCTTAAACCGGTGAGCGCAATCAAATTAAAAAAAAATAGCATTACTGAAGACATCCAAGGTAATCAAAAACTCTTACCGTTTGGACTAAAAGTAAGATACTTGTATGCACCTGGAGAAGCAGAGGGAGATGTTAGAATTAGAGCCACAGACCCTATATGGAGCGTAGATGTATATGAAGTTGAAAGAATTATGAAAACAGCCCCTCCCGTGTATTATTTAAGAGAGACTCTTTCTTCTACGTCTAAAAAGCCTGCCCCTAAAAGATCGTTTGTTCGCGAAGAGTTGCAAGTTGTCCCGCCAAACACAGTGCCGATTAGTTACAAAAAAATAGTATTTATTTTTTGTTAAACTTATGATTTATTTTTTTTTTTTGTTAAACTTATAATTTTATTTAGTTCACATCTTATTTTTTTAGTCTATTTTTGGGTTTAACTGATTGCTTGCTTTTCAATGTTCTGTTTGATTGTCTCAGTGTCTACTTGTTGCGAAGTAAAAGTCTTTCTCCACTCCTTTTGAAGTTCAGTTTTTTGTCGTCTGTAATCCTCACCATCAGCCATAAGGCGCTCAAATTCTTCAGCTGTAATGTTTTCATCCTGCAATGCTTTGCTTATTCTCAGTCTTAATGAACAAAGTTTTGCTGATGCTAGGGCTACAATGGCAGTGTGCTTTTGTAATTTAGGCGTTAATTTTTTTAAAACAGCACTTACAATCATAGACATAGCACCTAAACCCAAACCAAGGCTCCCTAATGCTAAAGAGGCTGGCGCTCCAGCCCCAGTAGCTAAAAGAGCAACGCTAGACCCAGCACTTACGCTCGCTACAGCTGATGAGCCAGTGATTATATAAGAAAGAGTATTTAAAACTTTAGCATATTTCTTTCTAGTAACCCTATACTTATCCAAGTCACTTTCTATTTCTTCTTGAAGTTCAGTTATTTGCTCTAACCTAAACTTTTGAGCCTGATCATCCATTTTTAATTAAGATTAATTTTTAAATAAGATTAATCTTGTATATATTTTCTTATTAACCCTTCTGGCAGCACTTCATCAACAGAGTAAAACGCAATAAAATCAACATACTTAATGAAAATAAAATCAAGCACTGTTAGTTTAGTATTGTCAACCATCACAGTGACTTTGTCAGAAGATACAGAAGTGTTTATTTCATCCCCGTTTTTAGTAATAGCAATAACAAGCCTAAGAGGCCCGCCCAAGTTTTCAGACTTTATTTGTACGCCTCTGATTAACGTATGCTCTGGCAAACTAGGATCAGACTCCCTTGGAGTAATAAATAAGCGAAAAAGCATCGTCATTTTTCTAGGCAGTGATTCTAGTTTTGGGTTAAATTCTAAGCCGACGGTGTTGCCCCCCACTTCAGCTAAGGACTTCTTTCTCCGCAGCATATATACAGAGCCCTGCTTAGTTATTTCAATCTGCTTTTTCTATTGTGTTCCTGGGACTAGGCTAGCAAGAAGGCGTCCTTCATTCAAAGCTTTTCTAAAATTGTATTTCTTATCAAAGTATACATGGGGGCTTCGTAGTTCAAACTTTAAATCCCAGTTAATGTCAGGAAGCAATGCCCAGGCATTCTCTCGTTTATGAAGTTTGTATTCGTGTTTGCCAAAATCGTTTACCCTTAGATTTCTTATCTCTTCCAGGGCAGGATATTGCTGTCGTTTTTTATCTTCAATTTCTGTTCGTTTGTAAACGCCATCGTCGGTGTACTCAAATCCATAAACATTTCCTGCCACTCCTATTAGATCAAAGTCAGTTGTATCTGCTAGATCTTTTAGCTCTACTGCAACGCATTTAGGAGCTAACTCCGCTTTTGATTCTGGCCCTCGAGACATTTTTTAATATAAACAATTTATTATTAAATAATCTGTAATAAACAATCTATAATAAGCAATCTGTAATAAGCAATCTATAATGAGCAATCTATAATAAGCAAACGTATTGAACTGGCGGGTCAGTCCGTAAGCATAGTTTAGCGTGCTTAGATTTTTCTAGCTGCTCTTTTATTTTTTTTAGTTCATCCTTGTCCCTGATTATATAATTTTCACTTAAACATTCTTCAAAACTGTCCTTGTCCTTAGTATAGAATAAGATGACTGATTTTAACTGCGATCTAAAGTCTTTTAAGACAGCATTGTATTTTTGGGTTAAGAGCCAAACAGAAACTAATGCATGTCTTCCGCTAAAGGCTAGCTTAGACAGAGTCCTTCTTTTTTTTAACAATGTCTTGTTCGGCTGAACAGTCATCAATAATAAACAGCGTTTCAGTTCCCTCAAATAGCCTATAGTAATGTTCTAAACAGTCGCTTAGCTTGTCAGTAGGATCAACTAAAAATATATTCTCGTCTGTCCAAACAAACTGCCTTTCTTTGTAAGACTTGTTGTGCTTAATGGTTGTGCAGAATATAACAATGTACTCGTAATGAAATCTGTAGACTATTTGTAACAAATCAAGTACGAAGACAGTTTTCCCACACCCAGTAATCCCACAAATAAGCGAACAGTGCGGGTCTTTAGGCAAAAAGTTCAAACTATCCATCTGTTTTAATAGGCTATTTCTTTCAGTCTATTTTCTTCAATGTTCAGCTGGGCGTCATAAACCACAAAAACGTGCATTTGTATCTGGCCATTCTCCTCCTCTTCCTTATTAATCTGTATGAGTATGCCATCTGACCCTACCCTTCTTCCACTCCCGTGCAGTCTGTTGTCATACGTGGATCTAAAATCCAGCCATAATCCATATTTGTCTGTTAGATAATCTTCGAGTCTTACATCGTGAAGGTGAAGTTTTTTACACACATGATCGGCTTTGGGGCTTGTCTGTCTGCCTCCAGCAAACAATTTTCTTATTTCATCAAAGTGTTGGTCGGGTAAAAGTCCGGCCGAATACAGCTGAAAAGGCTTGCCATCTACTGTGCAAGACAGTTGCTCAATTTTTGGGTTGTAAAACACCTCAGATTCTCTCTGAAAAGGAGCTGAGGGTTTAGTAAATAGCAAGAGAACCCCCTTTAGGGACCTTAAAGAATTGCTTATAGCTATTTCCCAGACGGTGTCTTGCTTGTTTTTAATCGCTAGACTGTGGTGTAAAACTCTTTCAAAGTAAACAACCGTCCTACTTTTATACTGGTTTAAGATTGTTCTAGCCAGTTCAGGGTTAGTAACAACATCAAAATTAAGAGAGATGTTACTGACAGTGTATCTGGCTGTTGGGTCATCTGATAAAATAACAGACCCGCTGTCATTGAATGTCAGTTCGTAAGTAAGTTTGTCTCTTAGTGCGCCTTGGTAATATGGCTGATGGGTTTTTAACAGTTCAAAATCTAGAGGGATGCAAAATCTGTTCTTAAATGCTCGCGCTATTGCCTGGTCTCCCTCGTCTTCCTTTGCATCTGCAGCATTAAGCCTGTGCTTAAGACCGTTTGGGCTCTGGATTCCCTGAAAGATTTTGTCTTTTCTTTCTGTTCTAGGCAGCCACAGATCAGAATAGAGATTAAAAATGTCTGCGCTACTCAGTGAGAAGACTTCTCTACCTTCCAGTTTAATTACCATATTTTTAATGATGGCCCTGCCCAGGTTAGCAACGACAGTAGCATTAGGATCCGCCGACTCAATATCTATTTTGAATGACAGCCTGGCAGTGCCTGGCATTATAACATCGTCAGCCCCGAGATCACTAAATCTTACTGTTAACATTTCATTGGGCTCAATTGTTGATGGATTATTTACAACGCGCACAGTCTGTCTTATGCCTTTTATGCCGTGGGGCTCCTTCGCTTTTCTGAATGGATCAAGGTCGCAGCCGTATGGGTTCATTTTTTATAAAACAAAAAATAATAAATATATAAATATGGCTGATGATGAAGATTTTGACGCGATTAGTCCTATTGAAGGAGATGAAGATGAAGGGCCGAGTCCTTCATTGCAAGATGAACTTGAAGAAGCGAGTTCTTTACTCCCTAGACGGCCTCAAGATTTAGGAGCGGGCTCTGTACTCCTTAGAGCTCGTCAAAAACTTTTAGGAGTAGGCTCTTCACTCCCTAGACAACGTCAAGAACTATTGCGACAACGAATTGAATTATTCTATAGAAGTATAGGGCGGGAGCTGCCAGACGCGATCGATCTTAACGATTTTGAGATGGGAGAAGGGGGCGGAGACGAGGAAGGCCATTTGTTTATAAAATATATGAAGGGCAATAAACAAATGCGTAAACAAGTTACTGATAGCCGGGACCCCTCCGAGTTTTTAACTCTGGGCTCACTTGGAGAGATTCCTATTCGGATCAGAAGGCGATTAAATATTGCAGATCCAAGGAAGTCTGCTCTAAGGTCTAAGGCTGTTAGTGCTTTACAGAACGTGAAGCTAAGGCTGCCAACACAATCTGAAATACAAAACATACCTCTTCAAGAATTAAGTCAAAGAGCAGATGAACTAATAGCAGAAATTGAGACGAGTTTAAATGAAGAAACAATTGGCGGTTCTCAATTGCCTAGGCAAAGAGAAGGTGAGCTGAGTCCTGAAGAAGAAACAGCTTTAAAAACAATTGTTGATCCTCCATTGTCTGAGCGCGAACATGGGGTTCTTAAAGCTAGAATCGGGGATCTTGAAGCTAGAAACAGGGATCTTGAAGCTGAACTGCGCGATCTCAGGTCTGTTGAGTCTACCTTAACAACTATAAACGAAGAACTAAAAAACAATTTGGCAAAATTTAATATACTAGAGAGAGAGATAAAAGAAGAAGAAAATAAACTGGCCGATGCAGATGATAACAATTTAGGGTTAGAAGAAAAGGCTAGAATACAGGCGAAAATACAGAATTTAAGGATAGAAAGAAAAAACAGGTTATCAGCGTTGTATATTAACAGAGAAAAAATAGATAACCAAATAAGCAGAATCAGAGAAACTATAGACAAAATGATTTATGAAAATACTACGCTAGCAGAAAGAATAAGGACTCTGTTCAGAGAGCAGGGGATTACAATAGTTAGTATATTAACGGCCGTTGGGTTTGCTATCTCTACACTGGTTTATGCATTAACCGGCAGTGCGCCAACAGGGTCAGTAGCTCCTCCAACGCCTCAGCCCGGCAAAAGTTGGATTAGAAAACAACTGCACCATCTAGCAAACCTATTAAAGAAGTTAGCTGTCAAAGCGCTTGATGCTCTGCCTGGCATAATAGGCAGTGTTGTTAGTTGGGTTTTGTCTACCATAGGCAGTGGCTGGTTATGTGGCTGACCATCTGTGGACGTTAGGAGTGCTGGCTGCTGGTTTAATTTTTAGTGAAATAAAGTATGGCTAATCCAGTAAAAGTTAAAAACACAACAAGGGCTGTCTTTTCGCTAGTGTGTCTGTCGGGGTGAGGTACATCAACAGGTGGGGGGTCGCTTTCTGGACTGCTTATAACTGGTGGGGGGTCGCTTTCTGCAGGTTCTGGGCTAGATACTTTTTTTAAAATGGCCGGCGCTGGCCTTGTGTTTAAGCCTTGATTGTGTCCTAAGTTTTGGTCGTCTCCGGCTATGAGAATTTCATTATTATAATTCTGTATCATGCCAATCTGTAGTCTAAGGTCAGAAGGCAGCATGTATAATCCATGGCCCACAACAAAGTCAACCTTTGACCTCGCATGTGAAAGAACGTTTTGGTACCTTTGTATGCTGGAAGGTAAATCAACAGCAGAGTTAATAGCATCTTCTAAATTGGCTAGAAATTGTTTTCTGGCGTCAAAGCCTGTAGATTGATCCACTATGCTAGACTTGGTCTGTGCTTGCGCTCCTAAAAGGCACCAAACGTACGTCCGTATGGAGTCATTGAGTCTTTGCACTCCTGGCATTGTTAGGCCTTTACTTTCATCTAAGATAAATGTTGCCCAAGCATTTGGGTGTTTTTGTTCTATTGATCCCAATCTAACTTGGGAGTTTGACTTAAAAGAGGTGTGGCCGGGCCAGTAGTCAAAATTATATTCTCTACGCTGACCCCACAAATACAATGTGCCCAACCCGTGATTGCGGTCTAACTTTTGTCTGAAGTTATTTGAAGGGTTAATGTTAAATTCGTTGCAGATTCTTTCATATGCATTATTGTCCATTGGGCTGAGAAATGGATTAAACGCGTTGTCGTTGGGGAGGCGTACTTGTAGTTCAGTTAGTATGCGTCTATACTGATAATAAACATGAAAGTTATATACTGACCTTACTAAGAGATTGGGGTGGTATAAATGGTTTGCATATGAAACGCCACAGCCAGTAGTTGAGCAGTAAACTGCAAAATTTAACTGATTCTGGTAAAAGGCCATGGGATGAGTTGACCATGCTGATGGTACTCTATCACTCTTTATTGGAGGATTTAAATATCTAGTTAGTGGGTTTACAAGCCTGACTAGAAAGCCATATGATTCATCCACTGCGATGGTTAGGTTACTAAAGTCCAAAGATATGGGCTCATAAACCCCTCCTACGTCGTAAGTGGCACTTTCATTATATTTAAAAGGTTCCATTTTTAAATAGATTTTTTTGAAAAGGATTTAAAAGGATGTTCCTTTATATAACTAAACAAAACATAAGTGTGTTCTTAAAGTATCCAATTAACAATAGGCGCGGTAATAGTAGGGTTGCTCTTAGAAAAATTGGTTTTAAAGTTAAGTGGTTTAATATATCTGAAGAAGCTCAGAATAACTGGATTAATATTAGTAATGAAGAGGGCAATCAAATAACTCATGAAAAAATACCAGAAGGCTATTACAGCTTTTGTTCTTTAAAAGAAGTATTTATCGAATTAGGCATATTGCTAAAAATTAACGAAGCAAACCTCAGAATTACGATGCACTTTCCACTAGAAGAAAAAAGAGAATACACTTTTCCTAAGGGTCTTGCTAGAATCTTGGGTTTCCACAGTACTAGCAGATCTTATAAATTTAGTACAAGAGAAAACATCTATCAATTTGAAGGTAACGAACCATGTGATTTTCTCGTTAACCCGATGTTGTATGTCCATTTACGAGAGTTAAAAACAAGTACTAATTTATTTGATGGCAATCCATCTACAGTTCTAGGAGTACTGCCATCAATTAAGGCGGGGTTTTGCGATTATCAGTTAAGCACATTTGGTGAAGACAGCCGGTTTAAAGAATTAGTTGAGGGGTCTATAAATTCAGTGTGTGTAAAAATAACTAACCAAGATGGAAGGCCGGTTGTTTGTTCTGATTTGTTAGTGGTGTTGGAAGTAGAAGAGTGTACTGTAAACCATTAGATTTTTATGCTATGGAGAGAGATAGTTAATATCTAGGTTCTATATCACCCGTTTTTGTTTTGCACGTAAGCTCCCATTTTAAAGTAACAATTACGTCAATTTTGGAGGTTTTTGCATGTTAATTTTAATTGTAGAAAAAGGTGTTAATTTTGGCAAAAAGTAGCATGAGATGGACGAGATTTGTTTGTGAAAAGGGGGGTTTTCGTGCACAATAAGATGTGGTGGGATAGAACCTAGATATTAACTATCTCTAATACCATCGAGCGAGAATGTTTAGCAATTGTCTGGGCTGTACAGAAATTCGTTCGATTCCTTTGGGGAGTCAGGTTTATCCTGCAAACGGATCATCGCCCTTTGACGTATCTTCGAACGTCAAATTTTAAGAATTCCAGAATCATGCGGTGGGCATTGTCTTTGCAGGAATTCTCGTTTGAAGTGAAACCAGTTCCAGGATCATCGAATATCTTCGCTGATCTACTTTCACGTTCTTGTGGAAACCAGTCGATTCCTTAGAAATGACTTTGTTTGTATGTATTCCAGCTTTTGATGTCTTCTTCATGTATGCTTTCTGGAATTTTGCTACCTGTGGCTGTTTACTTCCTCTTAGTAAAACAATTCGGACATTGTCTTTTTTTTTTTTTTTTTTTTTTTTTTTTAGGAGGGGGAGTATTGTGACAGAATGATCAGGCAGTCTCTACAGCAGTTCCGACAGTGCAACTTCCCAATAGCCAAAGAGGGACTCCTGAACGTGTTGCTGTGGCAGTCAGGTATTTTATAGTTAGCAATTTGAAATCGCCACCGAAATCGTTCGTCCCTCCTACAGGCGACTGTAACTTTCTTAGCGCCTAGTAAAGGTTTTTAGAAAAAAAATTGTTGTCTTCTGTCTTGTGACTTGATAGAGTGATAGGAGGAAATTGGTTTTAGAAAGTATGAATAGAAAGAAGAAAAAAAATATGATGTTGATGAGTGATAGGAAAAGGAGGTGGCTTAGCTAGTTCATGGCATTATGATGCAAAACAGTTTTGTTTATTTCGCTAATGTATTATAATTATACAGATGATAGTAAGCTCCGGAAGTGAGCGATGGAAACTATCATGTATTGCACGAAACTATATGTATTCATTGGAAACTATATGTATTCATCTGTTGATATGTATTTAAACCATCCTTTGATATGAACAATGAATACATATTTGTTGAAACAAGAGTGTGCGGATATCTTTCCTTGATATGTGTTTAAGGGCTGTTACTGTTACTAATGAATAATTTCATGAAGGGAAATCCTTCTCTGAAATGTAGTGATTATGTGAAATGATAAAAACATTCTTGTCGTGATGGAAGAGACATGAAATGATAAAAGCATTCTTATCTTGATGAAAGAGACGAAAGCAAATCATTTCTTGTATGCAATGATTATATTCTTGGTTTATCGTAAAAAAAAGGTCTATGTGGAAATCCTTTCCCCCAATGTGTAAAGCATGAGTTCGAAAAGGTTTTTGTGGAAATCCTTTTCCCCCCAATGTGTAAAGCATGATTTCGAAAGGGTATATGTGGAAATCCTTCCCCTTCCTCCCCCCCCCCCCCCCCCCCCCCACACCCGTGCTCCCCCAGTGGGTAGAACATGATTTCGGAAAAGAGAATGTTCTATTGTGATATTGTGATGAAAGTTTGTAGATTTCGCTGTGGGTATTTTTCCCCATGTTCTGGTGAAATATAAAGTAACCGTTGGTTATTAATATGATTAATAGCCATGATGAATAATAGTCATGTTATAGTAGGCTAAATAATCAAGGTAGTTATCAGTTCCCCCAGGTACAGTCGTTGTCCTGGTGTGACCGGGACCTGGCTGCCACTGCGGGAGGGTCTGGGCGTAGCCGGAGTCTACCCCTTGTCTTCACCCAGCTGAGGGTGTGGAGAGGTCGACTTGGGAGTCGACAGTGACCCGACCTGCCACTGCGCCCAGGTCTGGGGCGTAGCCGAGTCTACCCCTGTCTCCAACCTGCTGAGGGTGTGGAGAGGTCGACGTGTGAGTCGACAGTAACCCGACGTGCCAGTTGTGCCTGATCCGCCGCTTCTGCCGAGTCAGAGCCGCTGCTCTTGAGGTATTTGAACCAGCGACCTGTTGGGCTAGTCGTACCAGAGCCGTCGCTTCTGCTGTACCAGGGCCGTCGCTTTGCGGTGCTAGAACCAACGTCTTATTTTGTGTTTGAGCCGCACCTCTTGTGTTGGAGTCGTCGCTCCTGTTGTGGACAGAGCCGTTGCTTCAGTTCTGTGTGGACTCTGCGAGCTGCTCCTCCTGACTGTGTGAGTCCCAGGAGAGGACTTCCTCTACAGTGTTCTTCGCGAGAGACTTGTGACGTCCGAAGAACTGTCGTGTTGGGCTGGACGTGGCCAGAAGAAATCGATTAACATGTATATTCCTCTTGTGTTGTACGCCTAGTGTTAGGGCATACGCTTTATTAATATTGTTGAATATTGATATGTCTTTGTATATTTGTGTGTTGATGGCTCGGGCAGCATAAAAGAAATCGTTGACGTGTTGCCTGGCTGCCCATGTGTCGAATGTGTGGGTGTGTGTGAATTAAAAGTCGTACACGCATCCGAATTTCTGTGAGTCAGACAAACAAACACACGCACCAACGCATCCGTAACAATAACGCAGGTCATTTTGAAAGCATCCGTGAGAAGTACAGGTCCAGTAGAACTCTGAAATGAGTTTGGAAAGAGAGGGGGTTAGTTACCGCCAAGAACACAGACAAACAGAATAC
Organism: Conus canariensis; assembly: GCA_033310375.1. Lineage (NCBI taxonomy): Eukaryota > Metazoa > Mollusca > Gastropoda > Neogastropoda > Conidae > Conus > Conus canariensis. The sequence continues at coordinate 33,240,794 of CM065724.1, forward strand.
AGGACTAGACACAATGCATTTCGACGTCTTGGGTCTTCTTCAGGTGAAAACAAATAACATTTAGGATAGCGGCAAAAACATGGAACCACTTTGCTGCGCTTCTCCTGTTCGTCTCCAAATTAAAAATGGCTGCCAGATGGAAACGAGAGGATTATGGGAGAGGAAGTAGCGAGAGGGTTGGAGGGGCGGAATGCAATGTTTCTAGTTCTGTACTCTGTTTATCTGTGTTCTTGGCAGTTACTAACCCCCTCTCTTTCCAAATTTTGCTTCATTTTCCGCCCTCAGTCACTCCGTTTTGAAACTCGGAAATGAGTAGTAAATATCCCCTTTAAACGCCTTTATTGATCAAATAACAGTCCTATCCCAGATGTGAAAAACAAGTGCTGAGCCCATTAAGTTCATTGACTTATCAAGCATGAGGTTCAAAGCAAAAAAATGGCGGAACATCTTACCGTGCAAATGAAACGTACTAGAAACAGTTGTGTCAGAGGAACCAGTCAGCAGCTGTAGCCGGTGGTACGATGACTACTTGAAAGATACGAAAATCAGAAACGAAACCCTGAACGTTGTAGAACAAGGTCTATACGTAATGTATCAGTATGGCCTCCCTGGCAAATTCGAATTTTGGCGCTGCAGATATACTAAAGTCAATTCTACTCTGGCCTCTACTAGTATGCAATATCAGCACTAACACGCTAGGATTATTTAAGGCTATATTCAACATAAACACAAAGAAACGGCTAAGTGTCACACCTGGTCTCTCTACGTTGACTTCTAATGTCGCCATCTCAGACATCTGTCGTTGTTGAGTACAAACAGTCAATTGCAAGTCCTTTACTCATACTTGAGTGGAGCTCTGTTCAACAACCAAGTGATTGAGATATTCATCACACTGTGGCTTACCCTTAAGGCACCCAACCATCTTGCAGATACTGGTTCGAATCTAGGCGGATGTGAAAATAACGATAACTGAAGGACATCCGGGAGTGATAGCCTAGAAGTGGTCCGATTCTCTCAGATAGTAAAGGCCTAAAGGCTGAAACACCTGCAGAATGGCGAGAGATGGCTGGTGGGGCGGATATGGGGTGGATCATTGTGAAGACCATCTGCTGTTGAGCTTCTCCCAAGATTTACTTCCTACTTGTCCTCCACCTTGTTATTTAGTGTATGTGCGTGTGTGTGTGTCTGTGCGTGTGGGGCGTGGGGGTAGGGGTGGGGTTACTTCTTCTCGATCTTGACTGCGTTTTGACCAGTGAGAAAAAGGATGTCCTGTTCAGTCAACAGCAATTGCTCACAGTATTAAGCGCTTGGACAAGGCCATTTTAGCTCTAACTTTCTATACACTTCCTCCAATGGAGTCACACCGGTGTTGGTGTTCCCTCATTAAAGCAGCTGCTGTACTTAACGTCTTCACATTGGGGAGCATCCACGAATCCAGGACTAAAACAGTCAAAAGACTCTAAACGTCCCAAGCGTGTTAAATCTCTGGAATAAAAAAAGGATATGGGGTAACAGAATGATTTAACATTGACTTATAAACATCTGCTGGAAAGCTTAAATGTTATCACCATACCACGTTAAAGTTCCTACTCTGAATTTCTCTTTTTGTGAGCTTGTACCTCATGGAAATGACCAAGAAGCAGCTGGGCTACTGACTGCAAGAACAAAGGCATGTACACTCTTGCCATTTTTCTTGTAGTTGTGCACACCAGCAGTGCTTGCCAATGATGAGAACTAAAAGGTAACCGTCACAAGCAATTTGGCGCTTCATCTACGGGCTAAGCGCATCACACACACACGCGCGCGCGCGCGCGCGCAGACGAACAGACGGACAGACAGATAGACAGACAGATAGACAGACAGGGTTCCACCCGTATTGCATTGTTCTCAAATGGTGAGACATGAAAATACAATGTGCAAGTTACATACATTGATTCTCTGAAATAGATCCACGACATATAATTACACCCAGTGACCATGTTATTCATTAACGTAGGCAGATGTTATTGGCTAGCGCAGTCAGATGCTATCGGATAGTCAGTGGGATGTTATTTACTCACAAATCAAATGCCTTTTTCAAGGCACTCCCATATTATTCAGTGACCGATTAGATGCTGGTTTCGGACAAAAGTGATATCGTTCCCGGACCAGTCAGATGCGTTCTGTAACTGACGATTCAGATGTTATACACTGACCAATAAGATGCATCCTGTAACTGACGATTCAGATGTTATACACTGACCAGTCAGATGCATCCTGTAACAGACGAATCAAATGTTACATACTGACCAGTCAGATGCTGTTCATTATCTTCTCAAATGCTACACACTATCCACCCAAATGTTTGTACTGATTGGACAGATGTTAATTATTAAGCAGTTCCATTTACTTGAGAGATGTTATTTACAGACCATAAGATATACTCACTAAACAGATGTTATTCAAAGACCAGTCAGATGTTATTTTCTAAGCATTTAGGGATGTTAATTACCTAACAATCAGACGTTATTTCCAGAACGATCAGATGTTATTTAGTCGGGCCAGTCACTCAGTAGGTCGGATAGATTCAAGCGCACAGCTATCTGAATACGTTGACTTAAACTGTTTCCAGTGCTCCAGAGCAACAGTTTAACCTGATGAAGAACTCACATTGCCGTACTCAGAATAACAAAACCTACACTTCGCTTTGACAGCCGCGTGATGGATATCCTGTGACAAGAACCTGCTACAATATATCATTTGATCAGAGTGTCATACTGCCTACAATTAATAAACGGATGCAACACAGCTCGTAATTGGGCATCTGTCATGCACCTCAGGTGTTTCATTTTCTTGCAGTTGAGGGTCACACATATGACACAATTCTGTTATTCATGTGTCTGTTCTTACTCATCGGATCTCATCCCATACACACGTGCACATAACAGTATCACAATTCAGCAATTGCCACT